>OY735210.1:28733440-29270940 GCA_963457665.1 Thysanoteuthis rhombus | reverse complement strand
CGTAAGAAAAGGGACAAGTGAAATGTAGAAACTTGAAGATGAACATCTGTTCTATGTAGAATTTAATGCTATATTCCATGTGTATCATTTAAATTGCTTTCTTTGTTGATGAGTATCATGGTAAGAAAAAAAAACGCCATTACTCTCTGAACAATCTTTGAACATTCTAATGGACGAAACAAGAAAATATAAAATTCAAATCGCATAAGAAAAATAATGGAGGCAGGAAAATTCAACTTTGAATCAATGTTTATTTACTTTTATTGGAATCTTCGACTCATCAAAATTCTTGAACAATTCCTAATGTCTTCACATAATTTCGGATTGCACCATTTCCATGCTGACGTGACTCCGGCTTGCTTTGGCTGTCGCAAAAAAAATTATTCGCTGCGTGTAACTTTTCCAACACTAGATTTGACTAGAGTACACGTTACACGACGTAAAATATATCATGAGTCCCCTTTATTCCAAACATAAGTACCTTTATTGGAATCTATGATTACTTTTACTGAAGACACTAGGGCTGTAGATGCTTGGAAGGGACATGACTTTATGGTGTTTGGAACTGCCTGCCATAATTGTCGTGTAAAATAATTTTCCGTTCGCCGTATGGAACTACTGTTTCGAAGTATCTCGGTATCTTCTCTTCGATGTTGTCAATTTACACATTTTGTATCTAAATCAAGATCTATAAATGAAAAAAAAGTGAGAAGATATACTTTATCTAAAGATTATTCCATACCGTAGAAAAAAATTACTCCTACCTCCAAACATTTTAGATCTATTGAGTTCATGGGCCCTGCACTTAATATGAGAGCGTTTGAAGCGGGACAAGCCAAGGACTTGTGTACTATACAGAAGTTTGCATACAACCTCTGATAAACTAAGACCAACAAAATACAATGGTCCATCAACAGAAAAATACAATACAAATACAAGTGCGATTAGTGAGGATAACTAAACTCTCAGGTGGGGAAAATGACACATGTAACGGTCCTTTCTGTCCGTGTTTAAGATAGACTTGGAGAAAGAGTGTAAACTTACGCTTGTGAAAGCAATATATAGAATAGTAGAGAATCTATGATCTATTATCGTTTAATTCCTGGATTTTTTATTGTAAATCGAGCACCCCCCCACACACAATCCAAATATCATGAACCTCTGACCCAAATGACTTCAAGCTTGACACTGTAACGCTCCATACAATATCTGGCGAATATCAACTTCGTACAATGGCCAGTTGTTTAGTTATCTCGGTGCATGAAGACACACACACAGTTTCCTCAAATTATGAGAAAAATACCATTATTCAGGATTTTTTTCTTATAGATACTAAATATTACATAAAATGTCTAAAATATGGCATAAAAAGCCATTATTTTAGAAAAAAAAACATACTATTTGTGGTGCAGATACATTTCTACAAATATCCTTGTCCATCTAACATCCTCTTTCACGGAAATATCCACTCAAATTTGGATTAAAATACTCAAGCATCCTCTGTACAGCCTCTTAAAGCTCTGGAGTATTTACTAATTAATTGAGAATTTGCTGCATATTTCTCTTGATCAACCACTTATTACAGACGACATATTGGTTGATTCCTAGGATACGTCCGTAAAATGGAGATAACTCTTGTTAACCTTAAAATCGAGGATCATCTTCCCTTTCAAAAACAAACGTGCCAACGATGTTAAACACAGAACACAAATTAGACGTATAAAAACAACTTTATTTCCAAACAAACATTTAACGTTTCATACACTTGCCCATTGTGTGAAAACGAAGCGCAAATAAAAACAATGCAAGTTCTTTCGAAGTGATAACAGCCTTTTCTTCTTTTGAGGGGAGATAACTCATGGTAGCCTGAAATGAGCCGTTATCTCCATTTTACGCAAGTATTCTAGGAATCAACCGACATATTTTATCCCTTGTCTATTTTGGCAGTAGATTAAGAGGAATTAATCGAATAAACTAATTTCAATTATCTATTGCCATATTTTCAAGTATTGGTGTTTATATTTTGAGTAAAAGTATTAATGAATTTAAATAAACCTGTAACCATGACCGCAGTGAATTTCTTACACGCCGTTTGATCGTAAGAGGAATGGCTTTAATCCCTCTCGGGAAAAATCAGTTCATCAGCTGAACTTGATGGGAGCCACAATATCATCATCAGTCTTTTAACGTCCGTCGTTGGACATAAACCTCCCCCAGGATTTGCCACAATTCCCTATCATGGGCGTCGCGGAGCCAGTACTTCCTGAACTTGTCTAACTCGTCTCTCCACCTAATATTCTGCCGGCCTCGGTTGCACATGTGATCACGGGGGATCCATGTCGTGAGTCGTGATGTCTATCGGTTGTCGGCCATTCTTGCAATATGGCCAGCCCACTGCCATTTGAGATTTTTAATGGATTCTATGATGTCCCTGACTCTTGTCTTTTCTCAGATGTACTGTGCTGTCTTGTGGTCTCTCCATGTGAGGCCCAGCGTGATTCTTTCTTGTGCACGTTGCATGGTTCCCAATTTGCAAAAGAGAGAGCCACAGTATGATGAATAATAATTTCTCTTGGGTCCTGCAGCTTTTACAAGTGTACAAATGTATCTTTGTTAACCATGAAAGGAGGGATGAGCATTTCTCTACATTTATTTGCACTGTAGCTGCAGCAAGGGAAAGAATGCAAGACTAATGTAGGGATTTAAAACCGAATCTTTATTTTTCTTTTTCGGCCGACCTAAAATACATTGATAGTCTCCGTTTGGAGACCGAACAAAATTTCCTATTACAGTGATAGAGAGAGAATGAGGTAAATAATTGCTTCTACTGCCAGGGGCCAGCGGCCCGTTCACTTTCCGACCCTTTTTCTCGTCTGATCTGGTATTCTGGTTACCAACCTGTGGTCTCCTTTTTTTTTTATAGGCAGGAGTCCTTCCTCTGTCGATATCCTTTTACTAAATAAATTTACCCTCTTCTTTACCTGATACCGGAACTAAATGATCATCAACCGTTTCTCTTCTATTTTCCTCCTGCTTCCTTTCGTTTCTCATGCAACTACATTTCTTTCTTACTCTCGCCGTTAGAATACCTATACACTGTCTTTTCTCTTCATTTTCTTTTCACTCTCTATTCCCTCTCTATTTCCAAATGTCTTAAGTGGCTGGGACTGGCTATCTATCTGCGGGTGTTAAAAGAGACCACACTTTATCTTGTCAATAAATCTACTTAAAATGTTTCTATCGTCCTTTTGGAGTCTGAAAAGGGTTACTCTATAACTTATCTTATCTTTGACCAAGCATGTAAGTCTATCTACGTATACCAATGCCAAACGTATCTTTAACAGAAAAAAAAAAATGAAATATTCGATTAAAGGGCCCCATCAGCTCTCATATTGTAACAGAAACTCCCTTGGCCAAAGTGACCTCTGGGACGAATTCCCAAAGTATGGGATGCTGGTCAAAGTCTCGTCTGGAGACATTTTTTTCATTTTATTTTCACCCAGCTTATCTCATCACAATTGAAGAAATTTCTCTGAGTGCACCACGATTACTCGACAACTGGTCATTATACAATGTTGACAAATACCATTTATGATATTAATAGAGCTGGAATATATCGAAGCCGTAGTTTTGTTCGATGAGCGGGAAATCGTTTTACTTGACAATTAATCTTGGCTGCTCCACACACCATAAAGTCCGACCCCTCCCAGACATGAACCCTTGAAACGGGCTCTGCCCTGTTTTTCCCCAGTCTCCCATTTGTTCTCGGGATGTTGTGGGGAAGTGCATGCTGCTGTAGCGTAATTCCGCCAGTCTATTTTTTCCTTTTTTTTTTTCATTCGAGCAATTCATTATAATACACTTTCCACTTGTTAAGCTCGTCAAAGATGCACAAGTGCCCTGTTAACCGTATATTTAAGCAACATCATCCGTTGCCAGCCTCTCACGATGCTGGGCTAGGATTTGCACTTTCCCAGTTTGAACTCCCAGTTCTCCGCCACCCGTTTGTCAACCAACTGAAGAATCCTCAGTTCGCTGATACTATGTTCTCATTTGCTGCTTACTATTAGGCCACCCACACTGGCTGAAAAATACGCCGAACAAGATCGTTGTGTGATAAAAAGCAACACTGAGAAAGTTTGCCAAGAATTAACGATGAAAATATCGTCTAAGTTAAAGCTGTTTTTTTTTCTGCTCGCAACAACAACCCACACATCATTCAAGGGAGTAAACTCTTCACTTCTAATACACCCTGTCACATTAAAAGTGATCGCTTGGCGGCACTTTTACCGACTGAGCTAAACTGACAAGTTTGTGAAAATCTTCGAATCTATTTGTCATATATACAATACAAAAGTTTCAGTATCTATATTCACTTCGAATAGAAGGAGTGAGATTTGAACAAGGCACATCTTTGAAATCTGAACTGAACAGTATGCAAATATATTAATTGCGAAGAATGTGGCCTCAAACACTCGAGGGGGGAATGTTCTAGCGGTCCTGTATAAAACATCTTTGCCTTACTCTGAATTCGCACCCAATCCATTGAAACTTGAGGCAATTTGTCACCACTCCAAGATAGATATGTACGATAGATTGGATAGCGATAGTAATGAAGACATTTGGTTTGATAGATGTTCGCATCTATCGATTTGTTACCAAACTTGAATAGACAGGGTAATCAATCATCCTCTATGTTCATTTCTAAACGTATGGCTTTCCCACTTCCTGTGCTAGCCTCTTCAATGCCTTACCTGCAAACCTCATATCTCCATTTAATGCCTGTTCTTCTTCTACGGCGTTGGTATTTTTAGTGTACCAACCTGTTGACCTTTTGCACCATTACTTGCCCTTTGCTAGTTGTCCAGCCCGGCCCATACTTATTTTGATGGTGGAATCGTATACATATGCCAAGATTTGGTTCCTGCTCACACGCTTACATATATAGAGATACTTATATTAATTCCATGATACATACATACCTACATTTGGCAGTACAGTAATATAAGAATTTTGGAAAAAATTTGTCCAGCTGAAATATGTATATAATAAAATAACCAATGGAGTCGAGTACCAACAGAATACAAAGAAACAAATATCTTGGAGCAAATCTAACCTTGTTACATATGGTCAAATAAGATTTGCAACAGCATGTAATTAAAATCAAAGGGTAGTGGCATAGAACTTCGATAAAGGCGTTCCTCATTGTAATGTGGTTCGTTAAAGCTTTATAATACAGTAGGATGATGACCTTCAAAATATCTTGTTCGAAAATAGCTGAATGGCAACTCTCCTCGTTGTGGCTCAGTTATAAAGCAGTTGGCTCTCTTGGACCCCAACACCCGTGTTATAACGGGGAACGCCTGCACAGATATCTAAGTCTGTTCAATAGAGCAGCAAAGTGGTGACGGTTTCATTGTACATCCGGTTCCAGATGGCACTGAAATAACACAGAAAAAAAATCACGCTTTTTTCTTTCTTCGTCGATTTCTTCATTCTTTCGGCTGAAATTTTGCATAGTTTGTAAGAAGACAGCCAATTTATACTGTATTCAAAATTTTGATAACTCTTTTGTCATTTTATTGATTTAAAAAAAATATAGTTTTCCTCCTCTGGAGGTTCGAGCCGACTGTTTACACTTTTAAAAAGATCGGCGAAGAAAGAAGAACGTGATTTTTTTTCTGTTTTATTTCAATACAATCTAGAACCGGATGTATGCAATGACGCCAGACGCCACTTCATGTCTCTATATGTTTGCACCTCTTCCAAATAAGATAATAGTTCATAGACTGAGATTACTGAAATATTATCATCTTCACGCATGCGTAGTGCTAGTAGCAAATGTCGAAATATTGAAGTCTACTTTTTCTCGTATTCAATAGGGCTCATTTAGTGCAGGAATAATCAATTATTACTTTTAACATTGGAATTCAGAGCAAATAACGTTTTTATGCTCATGAAAACACCGAAAATTGATAATTTTTCGTGCATGTGTAGTGCTAGTGGATATTGTTAGAAAAATTGAAGACTCGGTTTTTCCTGATTAACCGTACATTAAACCCCCTAAAAATGAAAAAAAATCGCCTTTAACATCCAAATCCAGTGGAATTGCATTTGTAACTGTACTATTAATAACTGCCTGTAATGGAAATCAAAAAATAGATTCGCTGAAGTTTGATACATACCTCAGGGTAACATAAAACCTTGGTGGTAAAACGTTGGAAAGGGTTAATCTTACGCATAGTATTAGCGGGGTGGAGAAGGGTTGAAATTCCTCATCGGAAATTCTGTTAGAAGAAGGGAAACCTTACGAAAAGTCTCTTTCCCAAACACTCAGCTTTGTGGTGATGGCTAAATCTTCGATGTTTATTTAGCACAAATGCTAACAAGTATGAAGATAGCCATCCATCTGGGAGGGTGACCGAAATCGGATATCGTTTGGATTGCAGTCGCTGTTAGAAACCGTCAAGCGAAACTGTCAACGTAGATTTCTTGACTTTTCAAGTGAGTCTGGCTGGCTATCTATCAGGTTTACAGGCCGCACAAGTGGGTATCGAAGGCTGGTGGTTTCATCATTTTCTCCTTATATTTGGAAAAAAAGTTGGTTTTTTTTTCATTTTATACACACCTCCTTCTACAAAGAGTATTCTTGTAGGGGGGGGGGGGACATACAATGAGAGTTCATGCTAAGTTGGTCCCCTAGTTTGTGTCCAGCAGCATTAACGCTTTTTTTAAAATCGAACTTTTCTTCTGATCTCAGCCGAAAAAAGGACGTGAGAAGTAATTCATTTATTGATCACCCCCAAAACGGCATGATGCCAAAAGATCTTAATCACGTGACGGGTTTCTATTGAATGACTAACCAGACCTGTTTTCTACTTTGGGGGTAGTGGTGATGGATGGGAGTGACCATACACGTGAGTGTAGTACGCGGCCACATATCCCGGCACACGACACATAAGAAAAAAAGGAGCGTGCTCTTCTCCTTCAGTTACCGGAGTGCATTGGATTTTTCTGTGATGAAATAAATATCTTATGGTATCTGACTCCCAGAGAAAGTTGACACCCCTTCAGTCGATAAGAACAAACACGTTCGTTTTTTTCTTTTTCTTTTTCTTTCATCTTCAGCCTCTCTTCCCCCTCTTACTACTACCGTCTTAATTGCTACTTTTTTTTCCTGTATAACTTGAACCATCACCACCTTCTCCTTCTCCGGCTGGCCCTCTCATAATCATCATAATCAGTAGCATCTTTTTAGCCTTCATCGTTGGAGATGGACCCTCTCCGATACGCTTTAGATCACAATAACGAACCGCCCCCCCCCATTAGACCCCAATTAACCACACAACATTCTCAATAACAGCCACAGGGTATTCAGCAGCAGCAGCCTTTTAACATCCGTGCAGCACACACGCGAAAACACACGCATAAAGCCAGTCGGACCCACTTGAAAAACTCAAGAAATCCATGTTGACAGTTTTTGTGATGTAATATGTTGACGGTCTCTAATATATATATATATATATATATATATATATATATATATATATATATCCCACAGACACTTCATCAATCTTTGGCAGAAATGCCGAGGAGTGTCACTTTGAAGCTAGGTAGATCGCCCACACTATACTCTTTTGACGGGTACTGTATTACTATTCAGGTTCATAAGAAAATAACATCATAAAATCCAACCATTGTATCATCAAAAGCATAATCAATAAGGAACTGAATGCCTTTCATGGTCTAGCAACACTTACTGCTTACCATCGCTTTAAGCTCGCCTCCAGATATTTACTGAACAAAACTGACACAATGCTACAATATTCGGGCACCCGTGAGAATCGAACTCACTTCTGTAATTTATGGTTTAGCAACAGTAGTTTGCTTTACATCTTTCTAAGCTTGATGCAGAGATGTTTACTAAGCTCAATCAAGTCTGACACAACGCCACAAATTTTGGGTGCCCTTTAGAACCAATTTCACTCTTCTAATTACTGTAATTTGTAACATATAAATCAACATTATAAACATTATAAACCTAAAAAAATCCATTGGCCTAGAACAGAATTTTGAATGAAAAATCCTGAGATCGACTTGAACCCAGCAAGTTACAGTTACGGCGTACACGACAAGCTTGCTGATCGTTTCCATAAGCTTCGCAACGCCCATAACATTTTCTCTTAGCTAATGTAGAGCTATGTCTGTCTTGACTCAGCTCTATTTTCTTCTAAGTATTCATTACTAATTACTTTTCCACCGTCAATGAAATCCCATTAAAATACCCTATCATTATAGCAATGTTAAATGATATTTTTCAATTATATCTTGTAACGATCATAGATTTCTTGACGCTATGCTGTAGACATCCCTGTGGTATTATTTCAAGTCGAATTGAATTACGAGAAAGCAGATCATTGATTTCCCCAAGTTTAATATTCTAGTATGTCCACGCACCCAGCAAGCTGGTATCAACCAATCTTCTGGAAAAATATAGCCTTAAAGGGCGTAGCTGGAGGCTTGGGGATACATGGGGGCAAAAAAAAATATAGGGTCTGTGAGCTTGTTGAGTAGGGAGACATTTCAAAAACCTACAAAGAGATTTAAGGGACCGGGTGGGGGCTTGTCTTCTTGAGTGGTCCCTTCCTACATTTAGTTAGATTTGTAATCGGAAAATGATAGTAGAAATGTAGTAGGACTCCTATTCATAGAGCATTTGGGGCACCGTCCATTAGGGACCCGGGTGACGATTCAAAATTGCCCTCTCCACCACACCCCTGGCCTTGAGACTGACTAGTGCCATCTAAGTAAATCCACACCAACATACAAATTTGCTTATCTACGTTTTTACTCAATTTGCAATCCACATAAGAATATTGACATTCACTGTTCCAGATGGCTTCCCCCTGAAGGCTCAGCTGTGAAAAGTCAACGTTAACCAATTATATAGCCTGAGTGAAGGCTAATATTTATTCAACTGCGATTGGCTGTAGTTAGAATTAAATCCATCTACGTGCAGTCGTAGCATCAGGACATTATGGCTCCAATCAGAGGGCAAAAGCAGTGATGCAAGTTAAAGGGTAAAATGGCTCCAGAAAGAGCGGACTTTATCACCTCTGTCAATGAAGTTGGATTGGTATACGTAGGCATTCAGTCATATCTTTCCATTTGTTCACATATCTCTAAAAGTACACAATACATTTCAATGAAGTTTCATGGAAGAGCGGACAACGGGAGTAAGGAAGAGTTGGTTAAATCTAGGGGCGGGTCCAGGAATATTTTTTTGAGCGAAATATTTTGGATTTATTTTTAAAAATATATGTATGCGTACATAGATGACTCTCTACACAGCATCTTCAAACGTTCTGGATGAATTTCAATGTCATTTTGTTGGGATATGGATAGTGGAATAAGAAGGAAAAGATTAAATCATTGGGTGGATCCATGTATAATGACTTCCCTTGTGTTGTACATATGTCTACACCACATGATATCACTAAAAGTTTGTCTGTCACACGATATCACCAAAGGTTTGAATGAATTGAATGAAATTCTTTCAGGATGGACAATAGAATACCCCCCCCCCCAAAAAAAAAGATTGAATTTCTGGATGTTTCTATGCACAATTATTTCCCCTGACAGTGGCGTAGGCAGAAGTATGCGCTAGTTGGTAAAGTTGTGTATAGTCAACGTACATAGTTGGGCTTCTGGCTATTGTATTCAAAATACTGCTTGTTTGTATGTATGACCGTTATCTTTTTTGCTTGGGATCAAGGGTTAGTATCTGCTCAATCAGTTTTTCTGGCCGAGAAACCTACATAGTAATATTAAGGTCGGAGAAAAGGGCGCATGAAGGAGGAAAGGTATAAAGCAAGCAAAAGAAATGCGGGAAGAAAACAAGAGGCATGATTAAAATATATATGCACCTTACTTAAATGAATCACCGGAGCCCGTGCCTATACCAGAAGTATTTATCTAAAAATATCTAAAATTTCCTAAAAGAATAGATTTTTTAACTGAAATTATATAAAGAAAAAAAATACCAGCATAAAGTTTGGTCATTGTTAGTCCGAAATGACCATGAAGACACCAAGTTTTTTTTTTCCAAACAAAACTGTTTTTAGATTATGTCTAGTGGCGTGCGCATGCAAATTTTCAAAGTTGTAGCCCCAAAAATATGACCAGAAGTATTGGGAGACTCACTTTTTCTCTCCCACACACTCAAAAGCACACGAACAATCAGGGAGAAGAATCTGTATCCCACTTGGCTGGTCGGTCGGCCATTCGTAGGGCTACGGTGATTCTAGTCGCACATCGAGAATAGGAAAGAATAGACCCGAAAGAAAGACGTAGAGAGACGGGAGTGAAGGATTGAAAGGCAGATTCGGGTGGAAATGCTAAACATTGCGATACATTAAAATTCTTCATGCAGAGATGGTGCGAAGAAAGTAAAATAGAAGATACAGTAGAAACTATTTCTATATTCCTTTTTCCTTTTCTGCATAGGGAAATAATCCACGTTTGTAAAACATTTTAGATAAAGACATGTATGGACAGCAAAGATTGGAAGGGATAAGGGAGAAGATGCAGGCAAAGGATTCGATATCTTCGTGTGTGTTTGAAACGGTTGATTTCTTCACACCATTATCTTCACTTATCTATCTAGCGTGTTCCATGGAAGAATATTGCGCCGGCACGGTTTGCTTCCGCTTCCGCTTCTGCTTCCGCCTCTGCAGTTGTTGTTCGATTACGGGTAGGAAGTCCCATTAGTTCTAAGAAGGTTCTACAACTGATGCATCTGCCCGATTGTCACCTATGGAGCTGAAAAATGGAACCTAACCAAAAGATCGACCCTTAAACTGAAAAACCATGCAATGTGCGCAGGAGAGAATAACGCTCAACATCACCTGGAGAGATCACAAGACAGCACAGTATGTCAGAGAAGAATAGAAAGGGATATCATAGAATTAGAATCAGGATTAGATTTGGCGATTGGCTGGTCATGTTGCAAGAATGGCAGACAACCGTTGGACATCACGACTCACAGCGTGGATCCCCAGAGGTCATAAGCAAAACTGTGACCGGCAGAAAATAAGATGGCATGACGAACTAGACTAGTTCGGTTTTGACTCCACGACGCCCACGATAGAGGTTTGGTGAATCCTGAGGAAGGTCTATGTCCAAGGACGGACGCCAAAAGGCTGCTTCTGTGGATGAAATATTTCCGGATATACGTATTTTCACGTAATCTGCCAATTGCTGCTCATTTTATCTATGTAGATATAGCATAGATGAAATTGATACGTGTAATATCGAATAAGAACCTTTATTCAACGATCTAAACAATAAAAAGTATTTTATTACGTAAATTGAAATTTTAGCAGTTTCATTTTTTTTGTTGCTCTTTCACACATCGAATTTATCAAGTCTGCTATCTTCCCCTTTGGGATATCCGTCGAACCTGTAGTAATCGTTGTATTCTCAGGTTGTTTCGATGAAAAGGATGATAATTCCGTGGAAGATCAGGCTCTTTGTCGTATAACAATATCAGAATTGGAGGTCAGACCATAGATGCTCTGGTTCAATATTTAAAACACGAAGCAAATAGCTGGAGATAGGCAGAGTAAATAAATAGCTCCTTAATCACCTCAAGTACTTCTCTTGAAACTTTGCACACTTATCACACCCACTTTTTAAAACAGTCCGCAAAATTATTTTTTTAGGATCGACCTAAACTGCCTTGTCACGTTCTCCTTCATCTCGTCCACGGTCTGAAATCTCCCCCCCCTTTCAACTGTAAAATGTTAGAAACCATAGGAGTCCACATCTGGACTGTAAGGACCTGACAGACCCGGGTGATGTGATAAAAAAACAAACAAAACAAAACAACAAAAACTAAGACTCGAAGAATGGGTAGACTCAGTAATTACGAATGCAGCGGTCACACAGTGCACAACCTCATTCATTGGCTGAACAACATTACGGTGTCAGTTAAAGCATTCATAGAAAAATCCCCCTCTGATCAGTTGCTAATCTACATCAAGACTGCCTAACCGGTTCTCGAGATATATAAAGTGGCTTGATACTTTTGGGGCAGATTTCTTATCTTTCATTCTAAGTATTAATATAGATATTTGTTCATATCACAGCCCATCCTTCTCGCTACAAATAAACACACACATACTTTTCCAAAAGTACTGTTAACATTATAACGATGATGACAACTACAAATACTGACTAGATCCTCTGATAGGTATTCGACAAACTTCGTCTATCCTCGTTAAATCCCGTTAAAAGTCGTTAGTACCACCAGAAGCCAACTGACAAGTTGAGACACGCCCAATCAAAAAAAAAAAAAGTGTGCATCCAGAAAGGGTGGAGAATATAGATTGTTTATATACCCAACTCAAGCACTGAAGAGATTACGTAAAGTACAATGGCAACAATTAGCAAAATAAAGGTAACTATTCTATATTAGATATCGTCAACGAAAACTGTCGACATTTTTCAGTTTGCATGTGATTCTGGCTGGCTAATAATCAGATCTCACCGATGAACAAGAGGACTGGAAATTTAAACATTTACTCCTCATATATCTATAGAATATATATCTATTTATACTTAGAATAACACTTGTTTTTCAAAAATCCACCCCAATAATGTTTTTTATGGTAGGGGGTCAATTTGCTAAGTGAGGTAATGCTAAATAAGCCTCTGATTGAAAAAAAAAACAAAAAAAAACGGACTTTTTTTTAGCGATCCAAGAAAAGGCAAGAGAAGAAACTTATTCATTGATCACCTCAAACACTGCATTCTGCCAAAATACATTGGTCACGTGGTGGTTTCCATTGACTGACTAACCAGACCAAAATTTTTCTTTCTCTTCTTTTGTTGAACTTCAGACCCTTTCCCCACAGATGTGTCACTCCCATCATGCAAGTACGAACATCTACATATCTTCCTTTCTTTTCACACTAAACAGTGTGATGACGTATCAATGACGTCAAGTCACTGTGGAAACAAAATGAAGAAACAATAACTGAATGTGAAAAAAAGGGAAGACAAAAACTAAAAAAAAAAAACTCAACAGAAAATGAGCTATAGATAAAGAAAAAAAATGAGTTAAATTAAACATGCAAGTAAGGCCACGTCAAGATACAATCATTAGTTTAAACAAAAATGCTGCAGCGTTCTCTATAAGAGAGAACAAAAAAGAGAAGGAATGTGTTGACTGGTGGCGACACATTTCCCTCCCCTTTCTTTTCGTTTTATCATTTCCTGCTTTACTCTGCAACTTCAAGCGATTAGGCGCCATCTTGCAGGGTGCCGATACGGTTTTGTTATATCAAGTAAAATCAGATGATTTCATAGTCATTGTTGCTGTTCTTTTGTTGTTGTTTCTGCCATTCCTGAAAAAGAAAAGAATACATCGTATCCTATGAGTTATCTTATTATCTACGCCTAATTATATTTCTTTCAAACACACTCAGGAATTTACAAAGCATTTTTGTTTCTGTTTATAGCGTATCTCTATTAACTAGAGGATTTCACAATTTAGACTGTCCACTCTAACAAAATTCTTTGATAACGCAAAATCGAAAAAAAAAAATTCCCCTTTTGTGTCGGTGATTTTGATTGAGTTTGTCAGTATGAATACGCAAAATTATTTTCTCATTGCGTTATGCTATTTCTTGCAATAATCACCGAAATTGAACCTTCGAAGATAATTTTACAATAAAGTCACAGAAGATGGTTGCCACTCAAAGAACGGTTTACCCCCAAAGGTCCGTTCAAAATGGATATGTTTAGCTTTAATCTGCCATGATTATAATGAATATAAAAGGCAAAAAAGTATCCGTTTCAGAGAAGTTTAAACTCACTTCTTCTTGTGGTGTTTTTAGGGGTGAAAACTGGACAAATCACTGAAGTATGAATTTGAACAATAGTCATTTACTAAGGCAAACAGTGTTAACAAGAATATATTTTTGCGTATCATATTTGGACGATGTAAGAATTAATAAAACGCTCTGAAAATACAGGTGTCATACATATAGAGGAAACAAACGTCAAAAACCTAAACACGGCTTGTCTGGCAAAAGCTGCCTCAACTATGACGACTTTGGATATTTCTGCACTTATCTATAAACTTCCATTGAATAATCGCTTGAAATTGAACTTCAAGCATCACAGTCTGCTTATCTATACTTTACATCTGAAATATGCACACATCTCTCTATTCAGATGAGTAGCTGGAGATCTAGTTCACCAGAGAGGTGGGTTAGCTTTTTGATCTCCTTAATATAAAAAGGTTCTAAACCTGAGGACTGAAAGCCATAAATTTCGTCTGTTTATAAAATCTGCAGTTTTTATCGTGAGAATCCATTGCGATGTTATTGCCATAGATCTGGTTCCACAAAAATCTGACTGGAATTATTATCGTGTGTAGGGAGTTCGTCAGAATTAAAAAAAAAAAAAGAAGTTTAATATATATCTATTCACATCTCTCCAGATAGCGATCTGACTCTTGATATAATGTCAATAGGAGTATTTATTTGCCAACCTGCGTGGATAAATATGACAAGTTGTGCGTGGGTAAGGGCAAAAATAGCAGGCGTTGCTGGTTGTACCTTGTTAGTGCTCTGAACGGACCGGGGAGATGAATCTCAGTGACCGGGCATGCTTAATGCATGTCTTGTCCACCTGGAGATGACTAATCCGATTCAAGCCTCACAAAAGAAGCGAATATATCAGTAGAGCTAGCTAAGATGGTTCGAGTCCATGCAAAAGCAAGTGATTTTCACGCTGGGATATCTTCGTAAGGTAATTATAGATTAAATCGGCGTAAACTATGTATACATGATATATTTGATTATTTAAAATGTTATTTCTGAACACTATAACACTCACACATTTCCATACATTTAAATGGAGAGGGAAGACTTTTTTAATTACTTTTCAGGGTCAAAATTGAGGGGTGATATTCTTCCCCACTTTTGGGCGCAAAATTTAGGGGAAGATTTTTCTGCAATTTTAGGGGTCAAAATAATTGAATGTTTTTTTTTCAGTATTTACGGGGGAATATTTTTTCAACATTGAGAGGTCAAAATCGAGGGGAATATTTTCCCACTTTTAGGGGTCTATATCCCAGGGTATTACTTTTACTTTTAGGGGATGAAGGGGGCTTGATTTTTACTTCCAAGGATCAAAATTGGAAAGATTTTTTTCTCACTTTCAGTGGTCCAAATTGAGAGGTAATTTTCTTCCGCTTTTAGGGGTCAATATTGACAGATTCTAACTTTTAAGTGTCAAAATCGAGGTGAAGACCCCCCCCCTTCACTTTTAGGAGTCGAACACCAACAGGCTTTTCTTTTTCCTTTTAACTTTTAGCGGTCAAAATGGGAGTAGAAGGTTTTTTGTACTTCTATGGGTTAAAATTGAGGGGAGATATTTTCCCCCACTTTTAGGGGCCAAATTAATGAGGAAGATTTTTCCGCCACTTTTAGGGGTCGAATTAGAATTTTTCACGTATGCTTCCCAGGTGCAGGAGGGTTGCTGAGGTAGTAGATAGTTATCAACTTCACATTATACAATAATTATGCAATGAGATATCTCACTAAATGTTCTAGGGGCCCTTCAAGGACCAAAGCCCCGAAACAGTGCCCTCAAATCTATAGCTACGTCAAAACTTTTAATTTTCTTTTCATATCCAATATCAGCCTCCTCACTGGCCAAGTAAATGCCCTCCTACTTGCAATTCATGTTGTATCAGTGATTATTCGAGAATCTTCATTGTTTTTACTAGTAAAATAGGTTATAGGACTTCTTTGTTTGTCCCCGCTTTTGGTACCCGGAGTCGGGAACCTTGCGATGCTATCTTATCCCTTCTACGTTTTTTCAGTGGTTTGCTACTTGAGACACCACGGGGTATGTGGATTTTATAAATATTTAATTATTACATTGTCATGGCTGGTGAATATATGCATTATAAAACATCATCTTTTTACAGAAGGTTAGAATTGAATCTTTCACAGATATTAAGCCAAATTGAAACCTCCCTTATTCCCAAAATGGAATTGGGAATCACTGTTATCGAAGGGAATTGGTCGGTAGGTCAAGCTTCCTGTCATAACAACCCTTAGACGCAGGCCCCTAGCGCCTCAGAATTGGCAAGTGAATGGACCCATAGAGACAATCTGAAAACTCGAATTGGCACCTGGGAATCGATTTTTAAATGCAAGATTTGATGCAGAGATAAAAGCGTGGGTGGGCCTTCTAATTAGATATGCAAATCAACCACTTCCCCAGAGGGACCGTGGAAAGTTTGATTCGTTGGTGATGTCTCATGATGCCAATAATAACAACATCTGGTCTGGAGGAGAGGAGATTCTAGGGTGTCTAGGACACCCCTGCTCCCGAGTGAGGCGTATGAATATATGCGAATTTGTTCGCTTGACGTCGCTGTTTGTCTGAGCCTAGGGCTTCTGCCACAATCGGTCAAATTTTTCTCTACACCTGGGACCTGTCATAAGAGACATTTTGATAGCCCACCCACACTTTTCCTAAGAAACTTTCAAAGAACATTTCTAAACTGCCCATATTAATAAGTGCCTTATTCTTTGCGCTTATCTATTCAACTGACCACGATCTTCACACAAGACTTTTCAATATTTCCCGTCGATCTTTCCTGATTAACTTCTCAAAAAATAAACGACCTGTTATTACGAACTTCATAGCAGGCGTCCTGATTTTTCATTAATTTCTAGGTTCACACGTGACCTATGTCCTGTTGCTAAATGCTTCAAAACCAACACCCGAGAATTCCATCAGAATTAACATTTACACAGCGTGGGACCTGAGGGGGGCATCCAATGCGGCGAATCACTGGCGACGGGACGCAGTGTCATATTCTGCATGAGAGGTTGCTTGGTAGACCTTGCACCGCCATGTGTTTTTGTCGGCAGCCTCTGCTGTACATTAACTATGGTTGATGCAACGAGGACCCTTTTTATGAAATCCTTGAACCTTTTCTATTGGGCCACACTCTTCCGCTGGTCATGAACTAGCTCTCTGGATAGGGGAGTCTTTGGTAGCCTATAGTCTTCCATCTTTATCCCATGGGCTAAATGCTTGTGGCTCGATGCCATATTTAAATATAGGTATCAGCCAATCAGGTTTATTCCTGGTAAAAGATTCGCTTGGATCACTTTCTGTCTGTAAATAGCAGAAAGATCGCAAATAACATTTCCGTTTGGAATTCGTGCACAGTTGATTGTGATTACTTTATGGCCGAACATCAGGACCGTAGCAGGAGACTTGGAAGGCTGAGGGGCTTGGCTTGAAATGATCTAGTGCTGTGGTTCCCAACCTAGGGGCTGCAGATTCCTCAGGGTCTACGTGGTATAATTTGGTATCTCTGGTCAGACCTTTCATAAGCGTTGGGTGTGTGAGCTGGTTAAATGAAGAAGTTAAAGATTTGAGGGCCTGGGCAAGGGGTTTGGCTCTTTGAGGGCCCCTCCTCCAATTAGCGAAATTTGTCATTGTATGATGTTAATATAAATTCAGTCGGTGAATTACTATTCATAAAACTTTTGAAGGCCTTCTTCATTGGGGATCTGAGGCTATTTAAAATAACACACACCACCTTCCCCAGCCAGGCCCCTGCTGACTATGTCAGTTCAATACGAACTTTTCATAAACTGATAGGATTATGGAGTAAGATAATTGAAGTTAGATTGTATACCACGGTTCTTTTTACCACCACGCCCTCTTCATGCTTGGACTTCGCCCAGGTATTGCAAAACATAAATTTTGATACATTATGTTTATCGCGATATTATTAGAGAATTCTTCCCTTTTTCCTGTTGGTGCGAGGGTTGCCCCCACCCTCACTGGTTAGGAACTACTCGTATACAACGTCGCACTAAAACAAACGAAATGAGCATCATCTTAACATTCCTTGCATGAAAGACGAGGAAAACAAATCAAATCCCCAGAGGAACCATTTTATACTACTGTTTTGAATAACGTGAATGAAATAAAGTGTTATGCAGCAAGGATTTTCAATCACTCAGTCTTCAGCAGAATCCAGTAGAATCACAAGTAAAAAAGGAAAAGGAAAATTATTATAACTAGTTTAGTAAATACCAGAGATCTTTGCAACGAATGGCTTGGCATTATTAGAAGGGCTTAGTATTATTATTCGCCAGAAGGCAGTCTTCACCGGCCATTAAGCTCGATGTCAAGTCATTTCATTTTGTATTGAGTTAATCATACTACAATTTCTATAGCTGTGCTATATCGAGGGAAGCAAATTGCCCTATGTCGGAGGGAACCTTTACCAATATAACAAATGTCTTTGATTTGTGAGATAGACACACACTGACACACACACACACACACACACACACACACATATATATATATATATATTAGTACGGATCAGACACATTTATTATATTGGTACCTATGTCCTCCAATATAATGCAGATCGTTGCAGCATCGTTCACGTCTCCCAATATATCGCAAATCGCGCTATATTTGTGTGGTACAAAACAACATCCTGATATAGGTTTCTCCTGATATAATGCATATATATATATATATATATATATATATATATATATATATATATATATATGCGCTTCTATACTGTTGCACTGGACCCCCACTTTTGGTCTGTCTACTGTAAATTATTTTGGTTACTTACCTTCACGACATTGGGGTATTCCTTTTCCCCAAAACAAAACTTTGGATTGGGGATGAGGATTCTATTTTACTATACTGCTTGATACTCTCTTTCTATAGTGCAGAGCTACGGATTCAGAGTAGTTCGGATACATATTTCTACTTAATACAGAAAAGAAATTCCCAAACGACATTTTTTCCTTTGGAGGACGAGGTTCTTTTATTTACGATTTAACTATACTGCTTGACTAGATTCTCGCTTTAGTACAAGCATCCCTTGAGACAATGTGGTTCACAGTGTATATATATATATATATACTTATCAAAGCCACATTTTTTTATATCGGGACAGGCTTCCTCGTTATAGCACGGTTCCCAAGATATATATATATATATATATATATATATATATATATATATATATATCATATCAGGAGAAACCTATATCAGGATGTTGTTTTGTACCACACAAATATAGCGCGATTTGCGATATATTGGGAGACGTGAACGATGCTGCAACGATCTGCATTATATTGGAGGACATAGGTACCAATATAATAAATGTGTCTGATCCGTACTAATATATATATATATATATAAATAATATATATCTTGGGAACCATGCTATAACGAGGAAGCCTGTCCCAATATAAAAAAATGTGGCTTTGATAAGTATATATATATATATATATATATATATATATATATATATATATATATATATATATATACTGTGAACCACATTGTCTCAAGGGATGCTTGTACTAAAGCGAGAATCTAGTCAAGCAGTATAGTTAAATCGTAAATAAAAGAACCCCGTCCTCCAAAGGAAAAAAATGTCGTTTGGGAATTTCTTTTCTGTATTAAGTAGAAACATGTATCCAAACTACTATGAATTCGTAGCTCTGCACTATAGAAAGAGAGTATCAAGCAGTATAGTAAAATAGAATCCTCGTCTCCAACCCAAAGTTTTGTTTTGGGGAAAAGGAATACCCCAATGTCGTGAAGGTAAGTAACCAAAATGATTTACAGTAGACAGACCAAAAGTGGGGGTCCAGTGCAACAGTATAGTAAACTCGTAAATAGAACAGAAATGGGAAAATGATTTATCAACTAAATTAAAGCGAGTAACCAAAATATTTCGAAGCTGTGGTTCCGTGCGATGGGTGGCTAGAGATACCACGGATAAACACTTTTAGTACATAATATAAATATGTATAGTTTCGATTCCAAATTCTCATTTTTATTCACGGTCTATCTTCTTTATTTTATTTCTTTCAAAGCGAAAAATTATTTTAAGAAATGGATATATGATCCGACAAAATGATCATAAATTGCGTTATATTTTATTGAAACCCTATTTGAGATGACCACTCGTTATTACACAGCGCATGTATCATTTGGTCTAAACAACGTAAATAAAATAAACAACGAGAGAAAATGGCGCCCATATTAATTGTTTATCTATTCTGTCGAATTGACTATCCATTTCTAGATAATTTAATAATGTACTGTGCATATAAGACCCAATGATTTACTAATTTTAGATTATTTTTAGTAGTTCTTGTTTTTTTTCTCAGCAGCCCAGAAACTATTTTTTTTCTCATGTCTAGAACTGAAGATTGGCAAGAAAATGACCTTTGTTAACTTCGAAAGAGCTCAGAGGTAAAGCCTCCATGGTAAGTCGGTTTTTATTGATTCACCATGCCAAACATCAGGTCTATCAGACACGAAGTTCTAGCGGAGAAGCGTGAACGAACAAACAAACAAACAAAATGTTCATATATATATATATATATATATATATATATATATATATATATACTATAAAGCACTGATATAATATGAATGAATTCAGGTAAAAAACTGACTTCCTAAAGTGTTGTCAGAATAAAGATTTTCTCCGTTGATGTCATATAATTCCGAATTGACTTGATCTGACATAAATCAGGTTTCTATTCCGAATTTTGATTGTGTAGTAAATACCCCCAGCAACAACTAAAACATTATGTAATTCGTTAAAATGTACTGAATTCGTTTTATTCTCTAAGTTAGAGCATCCTGAATATGTGGAGCTAAAAATTTCGCCAACCATGGGCCGTTTTTGCTGGGTTACGGTAACATAACTACAGAAAATTATCATTATTATTCAAATGTATCTAAAAGTTTGCCTCAGAGCAAAAAGCGGCTTCCCTCCTCTGGAATAAATCATTCGAAATTTCGGATAATCTCAGATAAGAGTAAGACACAGTTCTGGATTAGCTATAAAGCAAAGGTCGCACATGCCAAGGGCCCTGCGCTAAATATTTGCAATCTGTCAATTTTGATTCAGTGATTCCTCACTCTGTTACCTTACTCCCATTAATTACTGTATTATATCTATAGTATAAATTATACGATACAAAGATATTGGAAACTGAAGCCCTAGCCATTGCACAAAGATCAGAACAAAGTAGTGCTATTACTGAAATCCGAAACATATTTGTCGTATTATATATTGCTATAACAAATGAAAAAAAGTTAAATGCCTTTATATCTATGTGCATTTCCTCAATTTGGAACCCCTATACAACAAATACAACAGGCCTCGCAATAGCTTTGTTAAACCGTAGTTAGATTCGCAAAAAGCGGAAAAGATATCGTTCATAACGACACGATTATGTGTGATACTGAGACAGATTTTGAATTCCGACCCAAAAAGGAAGAATTCAATCAAAAATTGATCGATGACAACGTTGACAGTCCTGATTTCTCTGTTTCTGATATTTGTTGTAAAGAACTAAGTTCCAATTCTTATATCAAGAAAGTTTATCCACCAGCTCACTATATATATATATATATATATATATATATATATATATATATATATATATATATATATATATATATATATCCCTGAATTATTGCTAGTTGATAACTAGAAATAATTTATATATAAGTAATAACAATAAGTCTGGAAATATGATTCAATAGAAGTATTTCATGAAAGGCAATCTTCAGGAATTGAATTACAATAACGAATTCTTATATTTTTAATTTAGATTCAATCAAAAACATATACAAATACGTATATTTATGATACAAATAATATCATAAACTTTTTGCGTTTGACTGAAAAAAAATTTTTGTACATGTTTTTCTCTCTTTTCAATATCCATCTCGTTTATCATTTTTTCTCCTCCCAATTGTAACAATAATACTGTCCACACATACAAATGCATAAATGGGCTTATTTTTCACACATTAGATTCAATTCAAAGTAAACGTACTGAAGTAGAAGGAATTGTATATCGCCGCCGAATAAAAACTTCAGCAACCATTGTTTGGATGAGAGTGATTTTTCTGTCTTATCACATTAAGCAGCGATGATTTGGGACATTTCCTCCATTCTATCCTTGCAAAATTCTTTCTGCAGATGAGCATTCGCTTGGTGGGGGTGCAAACAGTGCATACCCCCAACCACCCCGGAATCTGGGCGTTAGGGTATGAAAGTTGGAACCTTATCAATAAGTGATAATGGTAAAGTAATTTTCTTTTTCATGTTATCCCTACTTGATATGCCGATATAGAAGGTCTGTATTATTATTCGCTGGTGCACGCTCGATTGAGACTAACTCGGGGTCAGGTAATGCGTCTCTGTCAACGGTCATGTGCATCATCTGATATTTAGATCATACCTTTATTTTGTAATTGCTTACGCTACAAACGGCAGTAAGTGCAGAACCTTCTCCCCGGGGGGAATGCCTCTCGTGTAACAGGGTTGTCACTAAGATATATTCGAAATGTACTCTTTTGCCCCAATCCCTCGGAAATATAGGCTTTTGTACCCTCCTCTTGGATATATTACTCATCATGACGAGCCATCAGTTGGTCCTCATCTCCAAGAATATCACTGAAAGATAAACAATTCTGGAATCTATCAAGAACCATAAGTTCAACGATGTCACTACCGTTTGTGGTGGTAGTAACAGGAGGAGGGGGAATATCAAGTAGTCTTCCTTTGTGTCTCTTCATACTTACAAGATATTGCGATATGCAAATTTTCATTTTCCATAAAAATCGTAAATGGCAGGAGAAAAAAATCCCCGACAAAAATGTTCATTTTAGGCTCTTTTAAATACTGAAATGCCGAACATATGGAATTACACCCCCTTTCTTCCTTCCTATTTCTGTTGTTCAACATTACTGAGACTGACCGAAAAGCGTCTTACTGTGATGTAACGGTATATATGAACATAAGTAACACCAAAGAATATCAGCTAACAATTTATTTCATTTTAACCAATTTATGAATATCAATAAAAGATAGAGATTATAACCTCTCTAATCTTGCACTGTGACGTCCTACAACTCCCATGGTCTCGTACATGCCTTTAGTTTATAGATCTGCCTCCACAATATTTCGACTGTTTCAAACTGCAGTTTTTTGCCGTGCTTTAGCAGTTTAAAAACCAACTCGTTAAACAGGATGTGTAAAAACTTAATTGCAGTTTGAAAAATATGCAATATATATTGTTTGCTGTCACTTACGACGCTTTTCAAGACTCAGTACTCAGTGACCAGAATAGCGTTGAACGGTATTATCATCTTTTTTCTAGCAAGAACTTTTTCAATTAAAATTGGAAAATTTAATGATTATATCAATTCTTTGAAAAATGATTTATATCAGAATATGAATGACTTACTGTCAAATTGGGAACAATGTATTAAAGCAGAGGAGAAGAAGCATATTTTAATGAAATGATTTTTCTCGTTTCCCTTAAAGTTGAATCGTTCAACTCACCTTTGATAAAAATAATTTGATTTCTGAGGGTGGAAAGTATGAATTTTCTTGTCTATTTTTTTCCTGGAGAATGATTAGCATGTACGATATGGGTGGTATAAAAGACAGCATATTTCAAATAAGAATAAGAAATTATTCTTATTTGATTAGATTACCCCTTGAATTCATACAAAGAAAATAGAATGTCAATTTCAAGGAGTGTAATTATCTACCTTTTGATCATTGGGTGGATTTTTTAATTTCTTTAAAATTTAATTCAGTGTTTCATTGTTTTCATGCTGTTCATTGAAAAGCTCAAATGTCAATTATAAGCGGTTTTTTAATGAAATAGTTGGACATAACTAGTCAAATGTCTTAAAGTTTCAAGTCTTCAGTTCAACCTGGAGGTCAATTGAACTGTCAACGTATAGAAGCCATTGGCAGACGATTAACTCAAGACAATGTAATCTAATCAATGTTTCATCGAAAATAGTTCAAATTCGTTTAAAACTTTTGAATATTTGTTTCATTTCAAGGTTTATATGTATAATTGTAGAGACGTTTGTATGAGGAACATATTTCGTCCGGCACAAAAGTTAATCAGTATATATTTACGAATGTGCCGACATGCATCGCATTCTGTCTGACATAAAACTGTGAGATCTTATCATAAATATACTTCCAGAAAAATAACTGAAATTTTAGAAACGGGATTATACTCTTTCCCATATTTGTTTATGTACTTGATAAATTGTCAAATTCATCGGTTGAATATGTTGGTAGAGAATCATCTTGGAGTTAATCTGTGTAATTAGTGTTCTTGTAGATGACAGAGGTTTATTTATATGTAGTCTGGGATTGAAATACAACAGATTTAATATTCACATGGGTGAACACTTAATAGAAATGACACGAACTGCGAATCATGTCTGTAGTTATACTTACTGTTTCCTCTTCGTTGAATGCGTTTTTTGGTAAACTACGTAAGACAAGTTTCAAAAAACAAAATGATGTAAAGTAAACAACATCCATATACAATAAACTATGATTATAACCTATATAAATAGCAAACAAGATGTATGACATAAGCTATACATTAAAATCATAGCTGAAAGATAGGTGGTGTTTGATCAATGATGCTGAGGTACCAAGTTGGTATAACTTTTGTTTTTTAAATTGTCGGAACAGTTACATTCTAAACAACTGATCTTGACACGTGAAAATGTACACATAGTATCATAACAAAATCTATGTAAAACAGAAAAAAACACAAAGGAAATTACATAAACAGATATTAACAAATAAGTGATTGAAATAGTATACGATATTTTTTTGAATGCTTAGTTTTTGAAGCTTTCTACACACGCACACACACACACACACACGCGCATATATATATATATATATATATATATATATATATATATATATATATATTATGTAAATATGTATAATGGAGTTCGCGTAATATATAATATAATCCTCATAGAATTAGGCATATTTAGGCAAACGTTTCTAGTCGCTCCCACCCTACTGTACTTGGTTTCGTAAATGGCTGATTTGGCTGGCAACGATTAACTTTCCAAAAGAGATTCCTACAGATTTTTTTGTTACATTTAATATGGATTTTAGCCCCGGGACATTTGAAAGCTCATGCTAATCGAACATTGAGTGGACATATGCCGCTTCCCTCTGAGATCGTTGCATAAATGTCCAGAAGTACTATTTTGAAGGAAATAATAGAAACTAAGTGTTAGGGTTATTGATATTTTGTTACATGATAAAATTCCTCGAAGTTTATGATGTATAATAATCAACTAGAACGGTATCCTGTGAAACAACAGATGTCGCTTTAAAAAGTATTCGAAATCAAATTAGGAAATTTTTCTGTTGACGTCCATAAACCGATGGCGATAAACCCAGCACGACAAAAAAGTGTATCTGAAACGCCAAACTGACATTTTAATAAAGAACAAAAGCCATTGCGATAATTTCTGAAGAATATGTTGTCTAATTCTACTTTTTAATGAAAAATTATACCCTTTGGAATCTCTGTATGAAATTTTGAGCTTAAACACCTCCATTGGTTAATGTACGTCGAAGTAAAGACTACCAAAAAACACATAAATTCAACGCTCTCAGACACACACCCAATTTATTGATAGGTAACAATATATTTGTGTGTGAGAGAGGAGAGCAAGTGGGAAAGAAAACTGATTGATCAGACAATTTTAACGCAACTCCCTATATTCATACTCTAACATATTTGAACAAAAGAAGTCATCATTACCAGAGGCGCATAGGGAACACATATTGAGTCTTATAGAAATGTATATAAGTGTCCGTGTCTAAAAGAGAAAAAAAGGTTTGAGTGATTATTGAATTTCTTGTACGTCTTTGAAGAATATTTTTTTTCTTCTTGGACAAAAGTACACAACATTTTAAAATGTTTTATCCATCTTAGAGCCGATTTGAGAACCAGTCGCTGTTATTGATTTACTGCAAAATAGAATGAAAAGAAGTTTGGTTAGTTAATAAATAGAAACCCTCAAGTGACCAATGGCTTTTGGTCGCATACCGTGCTAGGGTGACCAATTGGAAAAAATGGGAAAAGGGATGATCAACAAATAAGTTACTTCTCTCACTTTTTGTCGGGTTGTGACCACTAAGAAAGGCTCTTTTTTCTTTCGAAAAGAAGCATAAAAACTGCCAGGAACAAACCAAGGGGCAAATTTAGCATAAACTTACACAGCAAATTGTATCTCCCGCTAAAAACTTATTTAGGAGGAATTTCGAAAACAAACAAACAAAGAAACATTAAACGATTTTTTTCTATTCAATGGTTAAATATTAAAATTTTCAGCCTTCTGGCTATGTTGGTGCGACCTGTACATAGCCAGCCAAACCAACTTAGAAACTGAAGAAACCAATGTTGACAGTTTTGGTTGATGGTTCCTAATTCTATTGAAGAAAAAAAAACTTCCTAGACGTGTTGCAGACATTTTCTTCGATCCTTAGGCGTGGTTAGCCTTGGCAATTTATCTATCATTCTGATGACAATCAATAATCGACTCCTGCCGAAAAAAAGAATCGATCTATTTTGCCTTTTGACACAAACATTTAAAAATACTCGAGACCGGAAATGAATGCGATTAAATAATTAAAACCAAAATCACAAACATCTCACGCTTCAACTAACAAATATTAATGAAGAAAAATAACAGCAGCAATAACATTTTTCCCCTTTTTTTGTTACCTAGTGTTATTTTCTGATCATGTCAAAAAACTATAGAAAATGTCAAATATTCCCTTCAAACTTTGCTTTTGTGACTAAGACTGTAATAATTTGAAACCTACTTATTTTCAATGGGCAAATTGGCACATTTTCCCTCCACATAAAGCAAGAAAAACAGTTACATATGAATATTAGTATCCTATGCATTTTTAGCAGATGATGAAAGCTGGACATTCAGTTTCCTTCAATTAGCGTTTTGATATTTTTAACTTAGTGCGAGATTTTTATCATATATTTTACAAATAATTAAATGAAAATCTTTGTCCGACATCTATTCTTGTCGTATTTAATTTAGTTGTTCTGTGTTCGTAATGTCTGGATATTTTGGTTTTGGGTTATAAAAAATGATGGAAAACTAAAAACAAAAAAACCCTAAAAAAAAAAAAATCATTATTTTTCTCCTTTTAAAGTACAGTATCAAATAAGGGAACATTTCTAATCATGTTGAGCTCATAAAGCTGGAATACCTATGGAGGTCTAAGGGATATTAATAATCTCTACTTTGACATTGTAGGTTTATGTGTATGATAAGACTTAAAATTAAAGTGATGTAGATATTTATAGACTTGGCTCTACAAACTGAGATCGGTGGGGGAGGGGTTGTTCCACGTCTTTTTAGGTCCTAAGTTGGGGGGACTGGAGGTGAATAGCCAACAGGCCTGCGCACTGGAGTTTTAAGGCAGAGTGTGACATGGGAACGAATCCATCCGTCAAACCAAAGGTTTGAATCATATGGGCCACCGGCGAAGTGCAAATAGCTGCAGCAAGGCTCCTAGGTCGTAGGTTTGACAGGAGTTTCCTTCTCCTGGCAGATGCTGGTGCGAGTGGGAGTATCTCAATAGTTTTTTTTACCTGTGCATGTGTTATATATAAATATGTGTGTGATTTATAATTCGTTGATTTCTTTTTCTTCATCGTAATGTTTACACTAAAAGTGAAAAATGTATGGCCTGATTTTCTTTGATTTCCAGGTTTTCTACAAAGAAAAAATCCTAAATGATATTAGATGATTACTATTCATTGGTTTTTGACTGGTATTTATTTCCTCTTACTTCAGTCGCCTTTTCGTGTTTTAAAGTTCAGTGTTGCCGATTGAGATTTTAAAAAAAAATCTGAATTTAAAAGTGACTTCCCGAATCGGAAAATTGAAAAATCATACCAAAATGGTCAACCCTGGGTGCTATGCTTACTGTTTGTGTTTTTAAAGAGTCTGTATTTTCAAGAGAGTCAAAAGATGCTTTGATTAAAATAAACTATGGCTAATTTGAGTTCTTAGATTACTAAGCCTTTTATATTTTTCTCATCCCTCACCCACTATTCAATGCGGAATCCAGTCCACAGAAGCAAAAAGGCTGCCTACCCCTACTTTAGATTGAAACCTTGATCCTTTGACCCTGGTTCTCTGCTCCACTGCTGAGTCATATTTGTGATTGTTCCTTGAGTTTATGGTGGTCATGGTTTAGAATTTAATTTTTGCATGTCATCCTCCAAGAATATCGCACGAAATTGCTTTTTTTTGTTTATCAATACTGGCGGTCACGAGAAAGATAATTGCTTCATACAATGATCCTATTAGGGAGAAATTATTTGGAAGAAGTAAATACGTAATATAATTGAAAAGTGGAATAACAGAGAATATTAAAACGTAGAAGCAAATTGTAAAATATATTTCTTTCTTGCAACCTTCAAATAAAATGCAAAAGCTGCTAAATTAAAACACTCCTTTCTTTAGTCTTGCACATTTTGAATTACCAAATTGTCTGAAGTTTGCAAGGAGATCTTACTGCACTTCTACCGCGTTACATGTAAAAACAGGATCATTTTCCAACTCAAATTTGAAGTTTCTCATGTGAGATTTGTCATCTCCATGTTTGAAATAATTTTAGTTGAAAAGCGACTTATAAACAAATAACTACAATTGAAGAAATCTGTCTTTGTCAAATGCCGTCTTCGTATAGATATATCGCCACACCAGGCAGTTCTATGACGAGTTTTTATATAAATATAAAATATCTAATTTGGCAACAGTGGAGTGAAGTAACAGAAATTCTTGAAGCCATAGCTTCGTAGGACGGACGGATGGAAAATTATCTAACATGGCAATTATGGCAGTCTGCTCCAAACACCAAGTCTTCCCCCTGCCAAACATGCGCCTTTTGAACGGTCATTTCATTTTGTAACACTGTATTATTTTCTACTTGCTACTCTAAGAACACAGATGTTATTTAATTCAATCAACTTTGTTGAAGAACAATGTATTTGCGAACGCTGATTGGCAAAGAAAGACACGTGTCATTAATTTTTATCTAATAACCATATGCTATTATTGGCAAGTTATTCCAACCACTATTTTCTGTTTCAGCTACGCATGTGTGACTAATGTTTTAAATTGGGTGTCTTCCGATTCGTTATAGCCAGTGTCAAGTAGAAACGATGTTGATGACGACGACAGCTAGAGAGTTGTTGCTGTTGCTGAAACTTTGAGCCCCCGGTTAGATTCACAATTTATAATCATATATTTTATAATGTAGTGCAATACAATATGAGGTGTGTGATGGGTTATTTCATGAAGTGCTCGATACATTAGGTTGAATTAGAGTTGATCTTGAAATATAACGGAATAGAGGATTTACTGCATAAACAAGATTATGTTCTTGTCCTGTTTGGGCCTCTTCAAGCAAATGATTCAATTTATTCTATATCCCCAATGAAGAAAGTTTTGGAGATATCTATTTTTCTAGGATGGAAAATTTTCTTATTTTATCTATATATCTGTTCTTTTTACTTTTCCTTGTTTAGTTGTTGGTCACTGCTTGTTATTCTGTAATGTACAGTGGAGATAATTTACAGCGCGGAAGTTATGATTGGCAGGAAATTCTGCAAGTTATTTCTTTATCAGTGGGCTGTTAAAACATCAGCTCTTTGTGAAGATTCCTCTATGAAAGTATTTTATCTTTACTGAAATCCATTTCTCAGTGTTGGGGTTCAATTTCAAATGACTTTTGTTGTTTGATTATTCTGAGTTTGGCATGTTTCTGTATATCCAATGAGAAAGTGAATATTGCTATTTCTAATGTTAATAATAACGAGGGGAATAAGATAGCTTCGGTGGTTAATGATAATATACCTGTACGTGGAGTGTTAAATTATGATTTTTTTTCTTGAATGGCTCATGAATTGCATTGACAGATATTGGAAAATAGTTGATTTGAGTAGGACAAAAAAAAAAAAAGAATTTTTTTTATGTTTCGCGTTTAAAGCTGTAACGCTATACATACATATATAATGGGGCAAAAATAATCATGAATGGCGCTATATTATTTTGGAGATCTGTTCGGAATGATCTCTCATTATTGTGAACATCATTTGATGTAGAAAAAGGTAAATAGAATAAACACTTGAAGAAAATGGGGTTTTCTTCTCTTCACTTCCCAATTGTCACTTTCATAAACATTCTATCGGATCACTTCATAACCACAATATAAATACACACAAACACGTGCGCGCACGCATAAACCTATGTATTTAAGAAATTGACATATTTGGTCCAACAGAATGAATTATAAATTGCATTATATTAACAAAATTATTCGAAATTATCTCCCGTCGTTACACAATTAATATTACTCAATTTAGACAACGTAAATGAAACAAACGAATAAAGAAAATAGGTCTGCTACAGGAATCGAACCTGCCACCGATATATACATATATTTATATTCATATTCATGTATATTCTCAGGAAGATGACGATCTTGTCGAGATTCATCGAACCAAGCCCTCAGAATAATTAGAAAATCTAAAAAAGTTTCAGATGTGACACTTAAGTTTACTTTCCAATCGTCATTTTCATCGGCATTCTGTTTGATCACTTCACATCCACAATACAGACATACACACACACACACACACACTATATATATATATATATATATATATATATATATATATATATATATATATGCAATTGCTTTTAGATAAGAATTCAAAGACAAACAGATAACTGCGATTCACATTTCCCTTCGAAATTGTCTAATGACTGTCCTTTAAAATCGTTGGTACTTCTTCGTTTTCTGCACTTCACTCATTGCACTTTTTCCAATAATTCCACCGATCTCCACACCTGTCCTACTTTTTGCGTGTTTTGAGGTCGAAATTACAATAACGGTTCACTATGAAGTGATAAAAACCTGCTGCGTTCAACTCCCGTGGAAGCAACCAACAATCTGAATAAATACTGAATCTTCCAGTACTCCTAAATAGCATTTCTGCATTTGTATAGTAACGAAAAGAAGTCTGAGGAATCAACACGCTAGAAGGGGAACGGAAGTCTGTATAGGCAAAATGGATGAACAAGAGTTCATGAATGCAGCGAGTTGCGTCCAGATCACGAAGAAGTACCAAGTCTTTCCTCTCTTTCCTTTCTATCGGTTTATCTCTCGCCTTTCTCAAGCTCTCTTTCTCTTTCTATCGGTTTATCTCTCGCTTCTCTCGAACCCTATTTCCCTTTCTATCGGTTTATCTCTGGCCTTTCTCGTACTCTCTTTCCCTTTCCATCGGATTATCTCTGGCTTTTTTCGAACCCTCTCTCCCTTTTCTATCGGTTTCTCTCTCACCTTTCTCGAACTCTCTTTTCTAACACAGAAAAATCTCTTCGCACCAATTCGCTATTTTGAAAATCGTGTTAAAGCAATTTTTTGTTCTAAGACCTCAGAGCCAGTATCTGAACTTTGTGTTACTAAATTCGTGTTGCAGCTGCAGACTGACTGACAAAAAGGTTGATTGATGAATTTAATAACATCATGTCAACCCTTTTGCTTGTAAATGCCGATAGGAACGATTGTGCAAGGTTCGCAGAGACATTTTAAAAGCATTCATCATTTTTATCTCACCGTCATAGAAAAAAAATCTCTCTTCCTTTTACCGTTCGTCTACTATAAAGCCGAAGGTTCAGTTGTACGTCTTTTAGCATTATTTTCATTTTTATTTATTAGTCAAGTGCATTCAATGTGCCCCCTTAGGTCCTAGCTTTTGTCAAAGTGATCAAGTATTCACACGCTCTTGATCTTTAAATATTAAATAAAAATCCTCATTCGAAACAAGTTTTTTTTCTTTTCTATTTCGTGACCTCAGCACCATCTGTAAAAAAATTGTCGAATGTTTTTTGTTTCTTCGTATAATCGGACTTTGTCGGTAAGATGGTCATTGAGTGAATCCATCTTGAACGAACGTGAATCAGATCCCGTACACGTATACTAGTTCTAAAATTGAGTTTTGGGGGGTACAAGCTTGGCTGCTGCATGATCAAACTCAACTCCTACTTATATCATTCTCAATGAAGATGATTATTGCAACTTTTGTATTGCATAGTATATTTAAGAATATCTAAAAAATATATTTCAGTATAAATACATTTATTATGATGAAATGAGCTCTCGTACATTTGTAACATATTTTCGTATACATGAACGACTCAGCAGTTTGGCTCAGTCGATAAGAGGGCCCTCTCCCGATCACTTAGTCGTGATTCCAAATCACTGTTGGGAAATGTTAATCTTATAAATCGGTTTTGTTTAATGTGACGAGACAGATAATGAAAAGTGTACTCCCATAATTTAAGTGAGGATTGTTTTTGTTACGGTAGAAATACGATGCTAACGCCAGCTTTCGACTTGGATTAGAGTTTGACAAGGACATTTGGCAAAAATATTCGACCTGAGTAATAGTTTCATTAGGTTCAAATAATTCCATAGAGGCTCGGGGTAACACATACCTTCGTACATGAAAAACATTATTACCAGTAAACAATCACGTCAAAATATTTACCGATCAATAATGAATTATTGTGCAGTATCTTCAGCCGATGGAGCTCACCAACTTACATGGGAAAAAACAAATGCCTTTCACTAACCTTCCGATGTGCTTGGGACTTTGGAATAAGACAAAAACAACATATGACTGTAATCTATCTTAGAATGTTTTTCAATTTTTAAAACAATCCTATTGTAAAACCATAATATTCAATCCTAATAAACTTGAATAAATACTATTGAAAAGAAAATCAAGATAGATCTGGTTAGTCACACAATAGAAAGTTATGTGCGCTTGCCTTTTGTTAGGCAGTGGTCACAAAAAAATTGTATACAACCTAAGGGACCACTCTAGCATAAACTCCAACCTCCACGAAAAGGAGGGAATTTTCGAAAAACAAATTTTTTTTTTCTAAATATGAAGAGTAAATATTCACATTTTCAGCCCTCTAGCTTCACCGGTGTTGCCTGTACGCATAGTACGTAGTCTGTCTCGTTGGCTGAATACCTAACTTGAACACTCTAAGAAGCTTAAGAAGAAAGTTTTGATGATTTTCTAATATCCCTTTTGCCGAAACTAACTCTGTTCCATCATCGTTAATAGATTTTATGTAAGGACGTAATCGAAACTGCAGCTGATAAATTGTCGCCCCCCTTTTTATGTTCAATATTTGATTAATTCACTCGAGTATTAACAGATTGTAAATAAAATTAATAGTATAATAAATTTTCACATTCTTGAAAACTGCATTCTATTAGATTTGCATTTTACAAAGAAGTATCAGTAAATGAACTATCCTAAGCAAGATATCAATTATATGTATTAAAGTATTTAAGGCCAATGATGGCGATAGATAAAACTACTCGAGGACATACATATACTAAAATTGGAACGATGCAGAGAGTATGAATTCCATGAAAACAACCCTAACGTAAAGACATGAAACCAAAACTTAGTGGTGGAGTCCATTTTACGGTCCAAGGGGAAAACAAAGAATCACATGGTTCATCATATAGACTCGCTGGATAATCCGTCCGTAAGACTGTGGTATCCGTCTTCGTAATTAACAGTAACCTACTACGTGTCTGAGTTGTATATCTAAAACCAATTCGAAAGATAAGTGTTCGGGGTTAAGGTAAACCAGGATTTCTAACGTTCTTGTGGCAAGTCAGGCAGGTTCTTTCAAATCTCCCGAGATCGGTAGAGTACAATCTTCCTTAACCTATCATCCTGCCCCCATCTGGCTTAACACCGTGTAGATGATATATCTCATTTTCCAATCGTATTATTCACCAAAAGTCCGTCTGCCACAACTATGGCCACCAAATTTTTGTGGTTACTAATAGGACTCCGGAGCAGATCTTTCGCAGGATACTTTTTGGAAATCGTACCCTAAAGTAGTTTTGAAATGTGGGTCTAATTTACAAGGTAAGTTTGTGCCATATTGTTCCATTATTTCTTGTCTGGCTGCGTTCATGCAAATCTAAAGAAGAAAAAAAAAATCTATTTGTTACGTTCCTCCGTCTGTTTACATGGTCATCATTATTAGGGGTTTCTAGAGAATGTTTTTCGCATATTTGTCTTTGAAAATTGAAAAAATGTGGGGTCAGCATTTGCGCTATCTCCGATAATAATTATCTGATTTCTATGTATCTATTCACCTGAATTATACAAAAAGTCTGATTCAGTTTATCTATATGTGACCTCTAATCAGCCAATTGGCTCATTGTTATCAGTGTTACAAGGTAAACATTACAAAACAGTTTTGATTTCTTAACATGATTAGAGGCTTCATTAAGGCCTCCCATAGGGCTGATTTCTACTAGTAATTATAAACAATAAACACTCTGTTTTTGGTGTCTACCCAACCCCCATTTTATAAGGCGTAGACCAGTCATTCTGAACATCCTACAAAGGGATCAATTTAAATAAATTGAGAGGTAGTTTCGTGGCTTGAAACAGAATTATGTTAAAGCTTAACGATTAATTCCTAATTGCACAAAACTATTAATTACTATTTTTCTATAAATCCCACAGTAACTAATGCTTGGTGAATTAACTTGATGAGGAGTAAAAGCGACGTGGTAATTGAGCTGTAGTTGTTACTGAATTCCACAAAGAAATTACAAAAGATTCAGTAAGTGTCCTAGAGTTCATATATCTATAATTTTTGCAAAATTCCAGGCAAAGGCTGGAGGCTTCGTTTTTCTACCGTAAGAACAGGAGCAATCCTCACCTAATTTAGGGAAGTAAACTCTCCACTGTTTGTCTGTCCCATCAAATTAAACCAAACTGATGTACAAAATTAACATTTCCTTCTGTGACTTGAAATAATGACCAAATGATCAGGAGGCAGCTCTCTTACCCAGCTAAACTAAGTCTTTCATACCTTGGAATTCATTCTATATATGTTACGCCGAAACAGCGAAATTGGCTTATTCGCGAAAAGTTTGATTTCACTTTGATGACGTGAACTTTTGATTGAAACAAATAGTTGTTTTATATCCCTGTTTTGATTTAAACTTTTGATTAAATTCAAACTACATATTTAATTGCTTTTATTTTTGTTTGTACAAAAAAGTATAACTTCGCCAATTAGGCAATTTTGCTTTTTCGGCGTAACTTATAAAATACAAAAGTTGCAGTAATCATCTTCCACCCGGCACCACCTCACACTGGACATCAATTTATCCCCGTTTTGGGGTCTGACTAGGAAAACTTATACAAATTACCTCAGATATGTACTTGAAACGGTGGAAACTGAAAGCTATCGAAATCTTTTGAAATGTGTGCACACTCAACAAGCTCAAGGACCCCAGGAGTCTGCAGACCCCACCTTGGGAACCACCGGTTTAGACTTTCCTCTTGTTTCTAAAAATTTGGAAATGGCCATCCTACTGTATCCATGAGAAATACCCAAATTCAAGGGCCAAGATATACATGAAATCGACCTCTACACGAGTTTCTATGGTAATTTACTGGAAAAGTTTTCCTCAGTATTTTTTAACCTTTTAATTTTATCAACGTTGATATTTTTATTGCTTTGTTTACCTCATATATTAAAGAGTTGTGAATCCCAAAATAAAGATTTATCTCCTCTTGAAAAGAATTGCGCTGTTGGCCTCTGGGTGATTCTAACTTTAAATATCCTGTACGAGCCTAAACCAATTAAAATTATTGACTGTCATTGATATATTTTATATATATATATATATATATATCTGAGATGATGAAAATAAACAATTTGTTCTTATGGTATATACTAGCATAGCACTCGTCAAAAATGACTGGTTCATTCATGGAATTATTCAGATAAATTAAACAAATATATACTTTAACATAAATGTATTTATTGCGAACAAAATATGCATATCTTGACCGAAACTCATTTTTCTGATGAATCTCAACAACACTATATTTCCTTTTTTTTCAATGATTTGAAAACACATAGGGAACGGAATTAAGTTAAATACTGAAACTATACATCATCATCAGTTGTAATGATGATCTTCGCATCAGCTGGGTACTTTTTGCGAACTACAATATACATATCTCATTTTCGGGTATGGCTATCACATGGTGTTACGCCAAAGAATCATTCAATTATGCCAATGATTTAACGTTTCTGGCGCAAAACTTATGCACAAAGGGACTCATGGTACGGGTACCCAGGGTACGATTTCCCATGTACTCTAGCATGCCCTTTCAGTCTTTCTACTGACTGGAATTCCTTTCTATAGACGTGGCAGGTGTTGTGATCTACGGCTATTTGATAGTTCACCTGTTGTCTCTTTCCATGGCGCCATAGATGGCTTTTAATTCCAGCTTTGATGAAGCAGACCCTCACATCGATAGAACAACTTGGTTCAAGGGGATCACTTTTATGAACGGAAAGTTCGAAGCCAAATTTTCTCCAGGCATTTCTCTTCAGCTTTCAATACGAGATTCTTCGAATGTAACATTTCTCCGATGAACTAGTTTCCACCAAGAAACACGGTCACTCACCTGAGTCTCCCAGTCATCAAATAAGATATTTGTAGCTTCAAGTGAGACCTTCTGATAATCCTTGCACCTCATCTTTGACTTATGAGGAAGACGTTTTCCAATAGCAAGTTCTACACACAAAAGCTGCTCGGGGATCCTTTCATCACTCATTCTTGTTGAATGATCGCTCCATCATAGCCTATGCTTCAGGACTGTGGCTTTAATACTATCAAGATGACATCGCTCAAGCCCCTCGACATTGCTTATTACTTCCGAATGCCCCACCCATAATCCTATGCAAAAATTGTTGGTAAAAACGCTCCAGTTGTCTCATATAAAGACGATAGGCCTCTCATGTCTCAGATCCATAAAGTATGGAGGTCCGTACACAAACATTGTACACATGGATCTTTGTTCCTTGTGATATGCCATGTTGCCCCCAAAGGCGTCGTTCAAAATTTCCGAATGCATCAGTTTTTCCCCAATTCTTTAGAAGATTTCACTGTCAATGATGCAAAACGTGTTTAGAATGTTTGTATGATGCACAAACTTGTTGACCTCTGCCACATTCATAGACATGTACTGCTTGCCTGGTGCAGGTTGAAACATCGCCACAGTTTTCTTGAGACTAATAGTAAGTCCCAAGGTAGTGGAAGCTTTCGTAAATCCATCAAGGAGATGCTGCATGTCATCCTCAGTTTGGGTCACTAGACCACAATTGTCTGCATACAAAAATGCCAATGTAGGCAATATCATTACAGTCCTTAAGCACCAAGCGGAAAACCATGACTTAGTACATTGTAAATGGTTTAAATGTCAGAATATCTCTGTTACACTCCATTTTAACAAATATTGGTTCTATCAGTTTCCTATCAACATTAACCCATGCCATGATGAAATAATCGCAGTACAGCAATGAACTTTTCAGGACAACCAAGCTCCCTCAGAATCTCCCGTAATGCAATTCTATTTACAGTATCAAATACCGTATTCAAATCATCAAAGACCCAAAACAAGGTCTTACTTTGTAGGCACACTTTTCCAGTAATTGTCTTCCCGAGAAGATTATATCAGTAGTTATACGACCAGTGTGGAAACCTGACTGTGATGCAGGAGGAAAATCATCAGCAATGTGGCTGAGCAAATGATCCAACAAGATTCTATATAACACCTTGGTGGCTCTACTTCTATAATTTCCACAATCATCATTACCACCTTTGCCTTTGAACTGTATAGCCATTCCAGCATCTTGTCAGTTCACCAGAGCAGATTCATGAGCCCAAACAACCTGCAACAAATTATGAAGATACTGCAGGGTCTTTTCTCCACCATACTTTAACAATTCAGCATTGATACCATCCATCCCAGGTGATTTTCCACAATTCAATTTCATAACACTCGCATCAAATTCTCTGAAAGACTATAGATCTGCAAGACTATATCTTTCACTGAGCTATTTGGAATGCTATCCACAAATTCCTCATCAACAGTTGAAGAGTGATTTAAAAGCTTATCAAAATGTTTCTGCAACTTTTTCAGGATACTAATCGGGTCTCGAACAAGTTTCTTTCCATCCATGGAGCGTAGTGGTGTGATCTGTAAAGATGATCCCTATACCTCTCCCATGGGATTATATAAGAGCTTGGTATCATTGGAGTCTGATGCAACTTGTATCACATCAGTATCTTTACTCCACTACATGCACACATATAAATGTATTTAGTGTTTAAAGCTATATATATATATATATATATATATATATATATATATATATATATATATATATATATATATAGTTGAGGGTCGAGGTCTAAATTTGGCACGAGAAAACCTCCAATTAGAGCATTAATAGATTAGCTGACTGTCACGATCAATCATTGACTAGATTGCAAGTGGCTCCATCGGAGTCTCGAACGGATCATCGCTTGTGCTGGGGAAGTACAGATCTCTGGTACTCAGGTAAGGAAAAGTGATCGACAAGTTCAGTTTCTCAGTGGGGATGCACCCGAATTCAATTCCTGACAGAAAAGCCAATCGGTAGTCTCGGAAAGATTTTTGTCAACAAACTTAAAGATACTGAGGCTTGTCAAACGGTTATCAGTGATCTAAGCGATTGAATCTCCAGGGTGAACAAGTCAGAGCTTCCTGGTAAATCCAAGGCATGGATATATCGGCAACGAATGCTGTCACGACTCCACTTGTAATCCCTAATATAAGAGATTCCAATTCTGATTGTGGACAGCCTCGAAAGGAAAGTCAACAGGTGCCTAAACCTGCCACAGAGCTTGATCAAGGCGTAAAACCAAACTAAAACTTCCTTTCTGTAGTGTGCTAGAAGAATTGAAAGTTACCAGAGCCAGAGAGCTCCTGCTCTATTGGGATTCCGCAGACACAAAGCCTCCTCAGTGGCCATCGCAGGAAGGAAGGAACGAAGTGGTGCGTGCACGAGGCAGTTGGGCGGTCTGAGGTAAGGTTGCAGCACAAAATCCAACTGGGCATCGGGGCGGGTGGGGTTCGGCAGCAATATAAAACCTTGCTACAGTGATTCCCAAGGGAAGGAAAGGCGAAAGATGATCCAGAAGGTAATACGATCAGAAGAGCAGGATGAGGCTCACTTCATGAAAATGGTTTAAATGTGCAAACAGGGGACTTGGACGAGATTGGAAATGACGGAACCTCATAAATTCAAAATCTTTGTCAAGTCTGTCTATGATGTCCCATCCTTCCAACCTGTTCAGGTGAAGTCTAGCTGACGAATCGACTTACCCATTCTGCCAGAAAACAAGATCCATGTAGCATGTCCCCAGTCGTTGTCCGAGAGCCTTGGGGAGTGGCAGTATCTTTGAGGGCGTGTCCAGGTTCCGCAAGCAGTGACATTACTAGACTAGACTAGACTATCTGCTGTGGTATCCGAACCCTTCGAAGCAGACCATCACATTTGTTTGAGCAGGAGATAATCCCCAGTCTCGGCCAGAGATCCAGGATGTATTGCTTGCCAAAGTCAGGGACTGGAACCGTCTGGTTGACTCAAGTCGACAACTCGGGGACCAGGGTGGCTACCAGACTCGGACCAGACATTTTTTTGAGCAGGAGAAAATCCCCAGTCTCTGTCAGAGATCCAGGATGTATTGCTTGCCAAAGTCAGGGACTGGAACCGTCTGGTTGACTCAAGTCGACAACTCAGGGACCAGGGTGGCTACCAGACTCGAACCAGACACGGTTTTGATGTTGGTGGCAACCGAGCAGTTTTGTCGGAGCTCAATGTCCCCCTGAAAAGACCGTATAGAGGAGGCACAAAGGAAGAAAAAGAAACAAATTTCGAAGAAAAGGGCCGGAAGGACCGCTGTGACAGTTCGCAGGCCAATCTCTCCACCGGATCCTTAAACTCTAAGAAATATGTTGGCAGCAGGGGAGGAAAGCCGTCAAAAACATTTTTGAAGGGGCTGAGAGATAGAGAGCGATTATCGGTGGCTCTGATTGCAAAGGTGGGGATGAGTGGTGTGATACATTACCTTGACCCAAGTACTTAACCTTAAAACTCTATTCTGCAGTCCTTTGAGCCAACACGACATAGAGCTTGAAAAGACATTGACTCCCCCCTGGATCTTACGTTTGCAGAGGCAAGCCATCACATATATATATATATATATATATATATACGTCATATTTCACATTAATGTTATTTACTACATGTACATATTGAAGTTATTTTCTACGTTTACAACTGATGCTTTCTGGAATACTTCCATGAAATTTAGTCGATAACTATTTAAAATAACATTTGTACACTGGCATCTGCTTGAATGACATATTACCTGGAGCATTTGGGTAACGTTTTCAAGACTGCCACGCTTAAAATTTGGTACTCTCTAAACTGGTCCGGAGGGCAACAGTACGGACTATGGACTCAAATTCAGGTTGGGGCGGCTTGCGTTCACTTTGCACTATGCCCTTAGTAAAGGCATACATTGCAGGTTGATGTGAGTGATACCACTTCGGGTGCTTGTCACCTCTAAATCTAATCCACTTATCGCTAACAGGTCGAGTAAGTAGTTATGTTATAAGTGGAGTACAAGCAGGGACGACAGAAGCCGTTGCCAGCCTAAGGGCACTACTCTCTAGTAAAATAAAACGATCTTGGAACGTATCTTACAACTACCGATATCGTTATATATTTGCCTAGAATGGACGAGAGTTGCGCATAGCCCATGACGAATGGGAGATATGTTGCCAATAAGAATATTGGACACCCAGTGTTAAAGCTGGAAATTTATGGTTCTGGAATTTTAGGCTTATTCATACGTAAGAGATTAGTGATTTCGTAACCGTACAATTAATCTTGGTTGGTTAGATCGTATATCTTATGAGTTTGGGCCAAGATTCTGAATGCCGATTTTCAAGGTCCTCATAATTTCCAAGATTGACGCAGCATAATCTCCCAGTTTTCTATTTCTCTGTATTTGGCATTGTAGTAAGCTTAGTAAATATAGATCACCCAGGAGAGGCCAGCCACGTGCAACATGTTCACCCACTCTCTTTTGTAAAAAGTAAATCTTGACATCCACTGTAAGTAACTAATGATAGCGTCGAACGTCGATTGGTTGGCCTAAGTACGAGATATTTTTGAAGACATCGGAGTTTTTTTGTCCTCTATTTTCCATGAATTGGGAATCTCAAGGTGATTACCTTCAACGGTGTATATCTATATACCAGTATGGATGCGTAGTTGATAGAGATAGAGGGGGTGAGCAGAAGAAAAGAGAGTTGAGGTTTCGAGGAAAGAGAGAGATAGGGGAGCAAAGAAATAGAAGAGTGAGGTGAGGTTTTGAGGAGAGAAGGGGGGCAAAGAAGTGAAAGAAAAGAGAAATAAGCAAGAGAAAGCAAGCAAGGAAGATTTCTATATTTAACAGATGCTTTGAGAAATTCAAGTCTATCATCATTAAGCAAATGCTATTTCTGTTTTGTCTTTCTACTTCTTTCTGCTTAAACCACTTTTTAAACACTTATATGCAAGTTGCGTCTGTGTGTATCTTACATCCAAACGCAAATAAACAACTCCAGAGCATCCGATTCACACCTTCCCGTTGAAATTGCGATGCCCAAGTCTCTATCTCCGGGAAAAAAATAAAAAAATTTTATCTATGTTCTTAGTTCGTCATAAAGTATTAGAAATCGTCAACCAAAACTGTCAACTTGAGTTTTTTTCAGTTTTCATGAGGGTCTAGCTGACTATATATGCCTCGTTTAGAGGTCGTTTAAAATGGGACGAGAGAGCTGAAAATTTGAACATTTATCCTTATTCAGTCCGCCCCCCCTTCCCCGAAATGGGTTTTCTATTTGGAGTTTAGTTGGGTGGATGTTCGATTTCCAATGTAATTTTATGCTAAATTTGTTACCCACTTTGTGTCCAGTAATGTTCACACTTGTTTAAAAAAAATTGGACTTTTTAGTGATCCAACGAAAGTCGAGAAAAAGTAACTCGTATATCTGACCTGTTTCCAATTTTGTAATTGATCACCCACAATACAGAATGCTATCGGAAGACGTCGGTCATTTTGTGGTTTCCATTGATTGACTAACCAGAGCTGTCATTATCTGTGTTGTTTGTTCATGACGTATTTCTGATCAGCGTTATTTACTCACTGACGTAGACTGACGGCCTGGGTAAGTAGCGATAAAGAGCAACTGAAAAAAGTTAAGATGAAAAAAAAAATTACTAAAAAAAAAATAAATAAATAAATAAAATGGTTGACGGTGCTTTATCCATAGAACGAATAGAAATATTGCTGCTACAAATACGAGTGTAAAAAAAACATCAACGGGTCTGGTTGGCCACGCAATAGAAAACATTGCATGACCAACGACTTTTAGCTTCATGTCGTGTTGGGGATGATCAATCAAAAATCGGGGAAATGGAATAATCAATGAATAAGTTACTACTGTCGCCTTTTGTTGGTTCCTTAAGAGTCCATATCTTTAAGAAGTAAGCAGGCACAAACTAGTGACCTATTCGGGATACACTTACATAGCAAATGTACACCCCCACCCGCCAAAAAGTTTAGTGGGTGAGGATTATCAGAAAATAAAGAACAAAACGTTTTTACTAGGCATGAAGAATAAATGCTTAAATTTTCTGCCCTGTCACTCTATTGGGGCGGCCTATACGCGTGATACACACAAACAAACAGTCAGACATATCAAACTGAAGATTTGGACTGTTTTGGTTGACGGTTTTATATATGGTGCTGATACAGTAAAAAAAAAAATTAAGGGTAGGTTTTAAGGTTAGATTTGATATACTGCTTATTGCGCGGTTGTCGTAGCTCAGTCGGTAAAAGCAGCTGGTACGGATAACCAGGCTTCGAGGTAAAAATGGACGCGAGTTCATCGAGAACTTATCCTTTCATTTCAGATATCCGCGCTGTTTATTTACCGTACTCTGAGTATGTTGCAATCGAGAGTACTAAAAAATGGTTGTCGAAAGTAAGTTAGATATCTCTACATGGATACAGCTTCTAATCTTTCAAGGTATAAAATATAAAATGGGAACTTAGGAGGGAGATGATTACAATACCTATACTACCTGAAATTACCTGCTCTCCGGGCGTTAATCTCCGGCTATAGAATCTACGGCCCCAAATTGTATCATTAGAAATTAAGGATGATATATGATACTTCATCGATTAAAAATAAAAATGATTTTAACTTCAGTTATTTATCAATCTTATCATAGAAAAATATTGAATTGGTATAGTTTCAAAATGTAATGTTTATAGTTTAAAGTAGCACTATAAAATAAAATTGAACCCACATCAAAATAAACTCACTGAATGTAAAAAAAAAATTTATAATTTCGACTTATTAAACAATGTGCCTTTGCTTAGATTTACTAATATAAACAAAAAACTTACGATAACGGTAGCCCTTTTAGCCTTTTGTACTTCAAAATTCTAAACGTTACTTTTTGTTCAGTTCTAGGAATGCATTTTTGTTGCTGTCAAAATCACAAGACTCTTTGAAAATTATGGTCTATAACCATTTAGAGTGAAATATCAAAAGCCAACAATCGTTTTTTTTTCCTTTTTTTTTACGAGGAGAAATTTCGTGCTAGAGATTTTAAGCACAATTCCATTATTACAAGGAAAGGATTCCCCTCGTGAGTACTTCTGACAAGAGACACAAACTGGTGCAGTTGGTAGCAATTTGGAAAATAAACTTTTGAACCTATGCAGAATGATTTGTATTTTTGATTCTCAAATTCATATGAACTAGAATGCTAATTACAAGGGAAATAACGTCTTATTTAAATTATCTTGTTTTGACTATTTCATCATCAGTTTTTTTATCGTCCATCGTTAGACATAGATTTTCCAAAGGATTCGTGACATCTCTCTATCGTGGGCGTGGCGGAGCCAGTATTCATTGAACCTGTCAAGTTCGTCTTGCCATCACACATTGTGCTGGCCTCGGTTTTGCGTTTGATCTGTGGAGATTCATGTTGTGGGTCATCCGTTGTCTGCCATTCTTGCAACAGGGCCAGCCCTTTGCCATTTGAGTTTCTCAATGGTTACTATGATGTCTCGGACTCCTGTTTCCTCCCTAATATACTGTGCTGTCTTGTGCACTCTCCATGTGATGATGTGCGTGATTCTTTCATGCGCACGTTGCATAGTTTTCAGTTAGCCGGTCAGTCTTTTGGTCAGGTTCCGTGTTTCAGCTCCATAGGTGACTATAGGGAGATTGCGTTGGTCGTATACTCTTCTTTTTACAAAAGTTTGACCATTTAGTAGTCATTTAAAAAAAATAATCATTCCCCATCAAAGACTTCCACAAACGGTTTATGAATCTCAGAGTTACAAACTTAGCTGCGTTAGAATCGAACTCCCTTGCATCATTAAAATCCTGATTCACCCGATGACCCCCCCCCAATTACTCTCTCAGATTCTACAGAGAAAAAAAATTGCATGTATCCTATACAAAGCTAATGGAGAAATCCAAAATATTACGTCTGTATCTGTTGGAGTTTTGGAATTGAAAATCTTTGCAATTTCATCCAATTTTATGCATTTTGCCGAATGAGATTTTCCATCCAAGCTCCAACTTTTACTGCTTCTTTGATATGGCTGTAGATTTGAAACTTTGACAGTAGGGCCAACGTTTTATGTAGAATAGAAAAATGTTATCAAGTATATCTTATATACTTTTTCTCTTACAAGGCTAAGAAAATGGCCGAACGTAAAAAGACAAGGCCCACGGTAAGATCTGATCTCTCTCGAACAGTACGCTAGATGAAGCAATAATAGTTTTTTTTCCTGTTACCGACACGACCTCCATCTAATGATAGATGAACTAAACGAAGAGAGCAAGAAAGTCAGCCTACACATGAACTTCAGCAAGACGAAGATCATGTGCAACAACCACATCGGAGATAAAACACTAAGATCAAAATCGAGGACAAAGAACTGGAGAAAGTAGATCACTACATCTACGCGGGACAACGAATCTCCATGAGACCCTCAAAAGAAGAAGAAATCAAACGAAGAATCACACTAGGATGGCAAGCCTTTGGCAGAGCTAGCTCAACCTTCAAAAATAAGAAGATCCCATTAATCCTAAAAAGATGGGTGTATAACCGATGCATCCTCCCAATAGTCAACTATGGAGCTGAAACATGGAACCTAACCAAGAGACAGATCCACAAATTGAGAACCATGCAACGTGCACATGAAAGAATTATACTGGGGCCTCTTATAGAGAGACCACAAGACAGCACAGTACATACGGAGAAAGTCAGGGACATTATAGAATCCATTCAAAATCTCAAATGGTGGTGGGCTGGCCATGTTGCAAGAATGGAGGACAACCGATGGACATCGCAACTCATGACATGGATCCCCCGAGATCATATGCGGAACCGAGGCCGGCAGAATATTTGATGGAGAGACAAGCTAGACAAATTCAGAAGGTACTGGTTCCGAGACGCCCATGATAGAGAAGTGTGGCGAATCCTGGCGAAGATTTATGTCCAGTGACAGACGTTGAAAGACTGATGATATTTAATATAGTTCGTTCGTATGAAGTTACCATATTAATTACTGTTATAGGATTGTAAGAGTGACTGTTTGGAAAGTGCTCGAATTTTCGAGTGTCCTCAAAATTGCCTACTTTTGTGTCTCCCTTTGCTTATGTGGGAAGTTATTTTCAGTATGTATCTGTTTTCATTTTTTTTATTTTTTTCATAGATATGAAGATGATCTGACCAAAGTTTAGTGATTTTTCATGCATACTGGATAGGGGTGCTGAATAGTTCTCGGCTTGGGGAACGATATCACTTCTCAGCCCACTTTCCAACTTTCCCAAATCTGAGCGTTATTTTGTCTCGGTAGCTGGAAAGTATTTTTTATATTGTAAGGTGCCGATTTGCAGAATCTTTGAACTTAAAAAAAAAAAATTGTATGTAGATCAATCCTTTCTTGATCAGAGAGCCTTCCTGTATCAAGAACATCATAGATCAACTTTTGTTTGTTAATGCTGATGAATAGGACGAAAAAAATGTGAAAGTAGCAGATAAATTCGAGATGGCAGCTGTGGGGAAAAACTGCCCCCCAATACAATTTTTTTAATCAAAAAGGAGAAAAATTCGTTAAAGGAAGACAGTAGAAAGTTGTTTAGATGGGAACTTTTTCTCCCTCGATGAATTCTAGACGGCAAGTGCGTGAAAAAAGCCTAAACAATTATTTTTTCTAAAAATAAAGAAATGAGAGAATCCATGAAAAAAAAAAAAGTGGTAAGTCGTACAAAAGTATTTCATATATGTGTGTGCGTGGCAATAAGTTTGATTAATATTCACCACTGAATTAAACGCATTGACAGCGACGGAGATAATGTTGAAAATGAATATGCTGTAAAAAATAAATGCCTGTTTCATCATTAGGTTGCAGATTTATTGAAGTACCTACCTATATATACATATGTAAGGCACTCTCCCAAGCTCTTCATACTCCCAGGACTTATGGGTAGCACCTTCTATGTATAAGTACACAATTTAATCTCAATACATTGGAATTTAGAAGATAGATGGATGGAATATAAACTTTAGATGACATAAAAGAAAGCACAAGCTGTAATAGTAGGAAGCAACTCAAAAATGTAACTGTACAGGTTTCAAAGTCCAGTTATCATGCTACTCTCTAAGGAAAGGCATGAATTCAATTCTCCCTGCACCAAGTCGCTTATGTTGACATTTTGATCAGTTTTCTCCTCCATCCGTTGCGATAATGAATAGAAAAGAGAAAGTTAGTGACTTGTTAACTGAACCACCGTAGCCACCAATTGTGGTGAAGTGTTCTATCATTACATGTACGTCTGATTGTATTATTTCCATTATTATTCGGACTATCCTCATCTTTGTTGTTTTTCATACAACGTTTCGGCCGTTGCACTCTACGGCCTTCGTCAGGTATCATCTGGGAGATTTTGTGAAAATATGAAAAACAACAAAGATGAGGATAGTCCGAATAATAATGGAAATAATAATAATACCTCATCTCAAAAATTCCGAGATATACTGTCTGATTGTATGTTCCAGCGCTCCTGGCCATACCACTTTATCTACAGACTTGAAAATTAGCATCTGTGCCCCATTGTACCACTTCTACCCCCCCTTTTTTTTTAAAAAACATTTTTTTCTTTTTCTCTCTCGAAAAAACTTTTTGGGGCCTCATTTTGACGGGATTATTATTAACTTCTAGATTCTCTAAAATCTATGTTCTTTGTGGTTTCTGTAAACTGTATTTTAGAGGTTATTCAGTAGAAACATGTAGATTCTCCAGAATGATTAAAAAAAAAAAATATTCTGTTATTGACTGTAGTTGCGAGTTTTCATTTCTTCTATTTATATATAATGAGGTGACGTCAGCCTACGGCTATCCAAGATCTCAATAACTAGCTCTGAGTACTAAACATACACTTAACATCTTTCAGCCCAAAGAGGATCAACTTATGTGTTCAGAGTTAGATCTGAGATGATTCTAATTTTCACGTCCTGCAAATATTTTGCGAAAGAAAAGAACATGAATTTCTATACATTATTATCAGATGAAGTAAAATATTATAAATGGTTGTTTTTATTTATATAACTACGTCTTATTTTCATCATAACTTATTGCTTTTTATGGCAACTTTCACTCGGGGCGATTACTCTTCAGCGATGAACAAATAGCGTTGATCGGAAATGAAGAATAAGGCATAGATGGGATGTGAATCTTAGTAGCTCAATTGATAGAGCCGGCAGGCATTAATCGTGCTTCCTTAGCAGAGGTGGGTTCAAATCCCACCCAAGAAATAAACTACTTTTGATTTGAAAAGAAATTGGTCTGAGTAAAAGTCGCCATAGGATGCAACCGATAAATTGAAATCATGGCCAAAAGTAGTCATAAAATTAAAAAAAAAGTCGCCATTGCAGTCAATAATTGAACATCCGTAGCGTTTTCCACTGGGAAACATCTGAAATAGTCAAGATAAATCAAAGAGATATCCAGATTTTGGAGAATCAAGATGTTATTAATAAACTTGATAAAATAAGCCCCTTAAAGTCGAAAAAGCTTCCCCCCCCCCAATAAATACAACAAAGATTTACATCACTGGTGTTTCCCCATTGGAAAACATCTAAAATATGAAATAAATCTAGATTCAGGAAAATGAAGAGGTTATTAATAAACCCATCAAAATCCAGGTCAAAAAACCTTATTTTCTCAAAACCGATTTTTAGAATGGATGTAGTGGAGTACTGATGCCAAGTTTCAAGTCCATGAACAAAACCAGGAGTGCTGGAACACACACATACATACACATGTACATATATAAAAGGTCTGGAACCTTCACCATCTTCTGTGGTTACAGTTGTTCAATAAATCTTTATATTTGAAGAAAAAGAAAACAGAACGTAAACAGTTTTGGTTCGGCCGTTCTAACGACTTATTTATTTTCTGGAAAATCTAATGAACAGTTGGAATTATTTGCATCTGCTAAAACAAGGAGAAAGTCAAACCATAGATGCGCTGGTTTGCTTCTTGTGGGAAAAACTCATAACTTTCTTTTCAAGTTTACGTCTAAAATTGAGTCGAAAAAACATCTAGATTCTCCAGTTATGTACATTTACAATCGAGGAAATATATCCCACATCATTGATAAATCAAATGTGACTTTAATCTTTATCAATTCTATGACCTAAGCTTGAAGACTTTGGTTAAAAACATCAAAATGTGTAGCAAAGAGCAAGGGACGTAACTGAGATGCTAATGCATCTAAAAATAAAAGGCAGGAAGTTAACCTTAGAATAAATATGTATACAGTTTGAAACTTAATTTTTCTACCACATTTTGAGAGCAATTTCCCCAATTACTTTTGCAAGTACAGCCACATCACATATCCAATTCACAAATAACTCAACTGAGCAGACATAGTAGTGATGCAGGTATATATATATATATATGATGTGTGTGTGATCATTAAAATACCCGAACATTTTGATGCATTTGCCTAATGAACTCTACCTGTAATATCATAGGTTATATGAACAGCAAATAAATAGAAATGAAATAAACTGAGGAATGTTGATATAAATAGCTGACTCTAAACGTATGTTAACATCTGTCAAACTTGCATATCCACAATACCAGGGGTCGGCAAACTGTCTTTGGAGATGGGTTGGATTAGAAAGGTTTTGTGGAGCGGGCTAAAGCTAAAAAAATACGAACAATATCATACAAGGCTATAAAACAGCTTGCTTCCTAATTTAATGTTTAATGCTTTCTGATGTAAGTTTAATGTTTTTTTCCAAAAGTATATACCCACATGAGCCTTAATAGAACAGTGGAAATATGTAGTATTTCATTTTCAGCAATAAAATTTATTTTGAAGACACTACAAAGATGAGACGTATCAAATATTTTTCGATTCTGAATTATTTTGTCAGCTAACCAAAGATAGATTAAAAGAAGAAAGAATTCTATGTGTAAAGTCAAATATTCAATGAAGTCATTGGACCAGATGAAAGTCATGGTTTGCCGACCTCTGCATTATACAGGCCAATAGCTAATGAATTTCATGGATCGTGCAATTAAATCCATCTGTACTCTGGGTGAGCAAATGGAAGCGACATCACAAGGAAGAATACACTAATAGTGGGCCGTTTAGTCAAACATTTTAAGCCGATTGTACATTCTGTGCTAAAAGCATAAAATTTGGTACGCTTATAGGTACACCATAGTCTTGGTGTTGACACCAGCATCTGACCCTACACACGACGGTCATTTGAAATAGAAGCTTTGGGGCAGTTCTTAACTTTCAAAATCGATATGATTTGACACCGATATCATCCATATCAGACTAGTTTACACAGCTTTATTACAACTTTATGGCAGCCATCTTGGGTTTTCAATGACTTGCATATATTATCCGAATGGGGACTCGCGAAAACTATGTATGGTAAATAAATTCAATTATTCAAGTCCAAGATATCATATTATATCCATTGCTGATTGGAAAATGTATCTGAAAACAGTTGTCGGTGGCAGCCATTTCGAAATAGAATACTTCAACCCTAAACAAACAGTAAAGTGCGTATTCAGTTAGCAGCTAAGTGCATAGAGAAATTCGTCTTAATGAAGAGTCTTCCACACCCTTTGTACCACCAGGACATTTTACCTGTGAGGCAGACCCATGAAATAGATTTTTTTGTAATTGCTGGTCACTATATAGTTGTGACTTTGTTTCTATTCATGCCACCTCTGTGAACCATAGCATGCAACCCTAAGTTTAAAGGGTGGGGTTGGTCGAGCGCACATCGCAATTCAATTTGAAACCCCATAGCACGGGCTGCAGGTAGACGCCCCGCTGACTAAGGTTATGTACCTGTGGAAAACAATGTTTAGCTCCAGATAATGGGCTACAATATTGGATGAACCCGAGAGAACCTAACACACTAAATTAGCGTATAGTCTCATGTTCATTATGTACGGGATCTGTCCTTGGAGTATCCAGTTAATCTCAAGAACCTACTTTGAAGCCTAGGTATAACGCCAACCAGTCAGAGGGGCCTTACTGCGCATGTGTGAACATACTCTCGTTGTGTTAGTCGAGAGAGACGCCATTATGCACTTTCACAATTGCATCCACAATGACCGATGCCAATTCTCTACGTCTCGTGAAGGATTTTTAGGCAAAATATCGAATCAACCAGGTCTGTCAGTCTCCCTCCCAATACAGTCCAGATTTTGTTCTCTGCGACTTCCACCAAATCTAAAATTTGATTTCAGACCGTGGATGATATTAAGGAGAACATGACGAGGCAGTTGATGGCGAACTCGAAAGAGGATTTTGAAAATTGGAAAGGATGCTGGTGCCATTACCCTAGGCAGGCCGATTGATCGATCACAGCTACCCAAAACTAGTATGATGGGTCCTAGGAGAGAGAGAGAGAGAGAGGGGAAAAAACAAAAAACAAAACAAGCAAGCACTGACTCCATGGAGTAGTGTGAGAGGGAGAGAAAGGACCGGGTGTATGGTCTAGTCCAAGATAATTGATATCAAATGGCTGGATATTTTCGGACGTACAGCGTAGAAGTCGATTTACCGCAGAGCAGTTTTCAAATCCAAAGGCTTATCTCCTCATCAGCAGGTTTTTCACGTTCGTTGTTGGATTTAGACCTTTCCATCGTCGGCGTTGCAGCACCAATATCTCCGGAACCTAAGAAGTTACGACATCTTATTTTCTAACGCCCATAATTTCGCATACGATCTCTGGGTATCCACTTTGAGAGTCGTAATGTCTAGCCGTTGTCTGACATTCTTGCAACATAGTCTGCCCATTGTCATTTGAGTTTTCTCATGGATTTTAAGATACCTTGACTATTTTTCTCTCTAACATACTGCCCTGTCTTGTAATCTCCCCATATGATGTTAAGCATGTTTATCTCTTGTGTGCGTTGCATGGTTCAGCTCAATGGTTATAGACATTTCTTATCGAAACCAATGCGATCTCTTCGTTCCTGAAAGTTGAGCTTACCGTGTCGAAAGTTTGACAACCTAAGGTGATTCTTCGTTTGATTTCCCTTTTTTTTTTGAGGCTTTCATGGATATTCGTTGTCCGAGGTAGGTGTAGTAATCTGTTGATTGTTCATAGAATGTGTAGCCTACATGCCGGATAAACACTTTCGAATGGTCGGTGGCGTACCTGATAGAGACGTTTGTCTGATTCTTTGAGAAAAGAAAAATATCGGTATAATTTCCCTCTAACCTCTGATGTATTGGTTGGAAGTCAAGGAACATTTATTATGCATTATACCGGGTCAAGGAACATTTATAATGCATTATACCGGGCCATGATTCATGTAAATTGATTTGATAAATTATAATCCCCGCCCACTTGGCCGGGTTGCAGACAAGCGCTTGTGCAATGGGGGTCAATTTAAAATTGAATATTTCATATATTCAAGAAAAAACAAACAAACAAAAAAACAAGATGGTTTGGAAGTCCAACCTGGAAACCCATAAATAAATTAACTACTTGTGCCAAGAAACACATTAGCTGAAGAATTCTTCCTTGGCTGCTTCTCTGTTTTGTCATCCAATAAGTGCCAATTCGTTACTACTCCTATGAAATTATACATTACTAGCTAAACCCGCCCTTTTGGGCGGTTATCGGCTACTTCCTTTGGAAAATTCTCCTCTCACCACTGAAGGGTCCATAATTCCTCATCCTCAAGATGGATTCTCATCTATTCTCTATCTAGAGGTTTCCAGCTAGTTTGTGTGCATGTGTATTGAATGAATAGTAAGGATCCAGTTAAGCATTATATTTGCTTTGTAAATAGAATTTCCTCTAAAACCATTGGAACATTTTTTTTGCAAAAGGCAAGTAGTTCAAAATCTTCCCCTAGGTCTACTAAGTATGCGTACTAAACTTGGTTGAACTGCACGAATGTTCGTGAGAGAACACAGTAACAGATAGAGCCAGTTGTTTTATGTCTAGAGTTAACTGTAGCTATACTACTAAAAGTGACGATATAATGCTCCCGTATTACTATGAACTTAGAATAGTACTAAACTGGTGATTTAGTTTCCGCCATTTTACGAAAATACCGATGGAAGTATAGCTTACATGAATTGTCTTTCCTTTGATTCGATTTAATTTTGTATGAATTTTTATTTCTTTCCATTTTTTAACATCCTACAGCACGAGCCATTTTCAACATGGAGTTGTCTTATATTTACTTGCATTCGTGAAAATGACAGAAATAGTCTATCCAGTTTAGCATTAGTTACATTGTAAATAGAACCTGCCTCTTGAAACATTAATTCATTTTTTTCCCCGAGACCAAAGAAAAAAATGGACGGTTTCGAAGTCTAATGCACCTGAACTTGGAGGGATAAAATAGTTCTAAGAGGACTATTTTATGTACGTAAGATAAGAAAATATCTAATTTCATGACGTACCTTGATTACTAAATGAGAATGACTTTCAAATACTTGCTATTTAAAGCTAAATGTTTTTCAAGTCTTGTTAAGATTCTAGGGTTTCAATTCGCAGGGAATCCAGCTTTGAAAGTCTTTAGAGGTACATAAAAATTGTCTCAATTAATTTTTCTTTATCCCTTCAGAGATAGCAAATGCATTTCAAATATAAATGCAGCACACTTCTATTCAAATAGCTGATGACTGTAACTTTCGTACTGGGTATATGATAAATACATTCGAAGGTATATAGGATTTGTCAGTTTAAGATTGGGATTATTCTTGTTCAACACAAACCTGGATTAGGATTTGAGAAAATTGCTTTAAAGTACTTTTAACTAAATTTTTATTTAAAATACGAAACAAAAGCCCTTTCATCTTTTTCTTCTTTATATTAACTCTTATATATTTTCATAGCAAAATGTTTTTCAATGACCAAAAAGAAGTAGCCAACACCTTTCAAAAGTTGACCAATCTGCTACTTGAAACCCAATCAGCTACACTATCTCGCTTTCACAATAAATGTTACGGAATCATGTTTAGATCATCCTTATACATTCCTGAATAACACTAGAAATAAAATTATCCTTCCGTCCTTGGTGTGAAATGAATATGTTATGCAACTGTGTTTTATACCCGTGAAAGTAAGGAAAACCAGAACTTACTTGCTTAAGAAAGGTCACTAAGCCTCCCGAACCAATATAGACAGCCACATTAGTCACTTGAAAGAGAGGGCTTTTGATAGGTGAAAACACATTTTTCCAGAGCCCGTTTTTCGAAATCTACGTGAAACTTCGAAATGCACCTTATCGAGTGGTAAAAACCACATCTTTCTATCTTAAATAGTTTTTGAGATATGGTGCAGTTCCCTGACCTCTGTATTCGATAGGAGCGACCTTGCTTCTCGCTCGGTCTTGTTCCTAACCCCCTTACTGCGTTTGAGTTTTACGCTTCAATTCAAATAAGGAGCTAGGAAGAGAGGGGAGGAGATTGTTGGTAGTCCACTGAGTTTTATAAGGGGGTAAAAGGAAAGATTGAGTTCTCGTATATGAAACAAACCCATGTTTGTATGAAATTTCTATAAAACAGGTCTGATTAGTCACTCAATAGAAACAACAATGTGACCAACGTCTTTTGGCAATACACCGTGTTTGGATGATTAAAATAATAGGGGAAAGGGATAATCAATGAATGTAACTTCTACCACCTTTTGTTGGTCGGTGATCACTCAAAAGTCCGAATCTCGGAAAACAAGTGTGAACGTTGTCGGACACAAACTAAGGGGCCAATTTAGCATAAACCTTCGTTGTAAATTGAGCCTCACTAGAGACCTTTTTTTTGGGGGGGGGTAAAAAAACAAAAACGTGGACATCGCAACTCACGACATGGATCCCCGGAGATCACATACAGAACCGAGCCCAGCAGAATATTAGATGGAGAGACGAGCTAAAAGATTCAGAAAGTACTGGCTCCGCGACGCCCCTGATGGACAAATGTGGCAAATCCTGGGGAAGGTCTATGTCCAACGACAGACGTTGAAAGACTGGAGATGATGATGAAGGAGTAAATGTTTGAAATTTTGGACCCCAGCGTGGTCCGTAATTCGATACATACAAACATAGATAAATAGATTGCCAACCAGCCAGAATCACTTAAAAACTGGAAAACTGAATCGACAGATTTAGTTGATGGCTCCTAACATGGAAAGGCAAAGAAGGTTGGAGAGAATGAGATGATACAGACAAAATGTGAGAGAAAGGCACAGGCATAAGATAATGGATAATATTAGTTGTCAACCCTCGTAGAATTTCCACGGGTTCAGCTCGTATACCACTATTATTGTTGTTCTTGTTATTGTGCAACCTTTTAGGATTGTCCAGTGGCAGTCACTGGAGATCAAGTGACAACTAGTCTCTTCTGGCTTTCTCTACAGAGTGATTATATGAACTTCAATGTCTCATAGAATTTTACTTTGTTTCATTGTCTTTTTCTCGACCCAAAATGCTGGGATTTTCGCCCTCACCTCATAAACAAAAGCACTAACCCTAGCCCTGGTGGCAGCTAACGAAATGGACTTAACACATTTCACTGTTCATCAGTTTTTTTTGTCATATGGGGGCTGAAAAAGCAGCTCCAAGATCTTATGCCCTATATTGCTGTTTTTTCTCTTTATCGTATTTCAAACTTTTGACAAAATTAGCCTCTTCAATTTGACTTATCTAGAAACAAGACTGACCGTTCAGGAGAGGGGTTGAAATGTTTTGATTCTCCAAGATCAAAATACTGTTAGAATTTGATCATAACTAATGGAATATTTCTCTTTATAGGCTTCCGTACTCTAAGATCTTGGGGATCTTAAGTAACGTTTGATATTCTACCGTGTCCAGCCTATTCTAACTTTGATGTAATTTGTTCAGATACATTCATGGCTGCTGTTAGAGATTTAATTTCCCTTTCAAGTGCTGCAACGTGCAACAATTTTCAGCTCATTTCATTTGCAATTCCTTTTGTTTATTTGTACTGTTCCAGCCTTTTCCTCACTCCTCTAACATTCATACCATGTTCATTCCAGCTGTTCTGCTATTGCTGACGACTAGAGGTTGTTAGGATCGTATATACAGTATCCTTGCAGACCTCATTAATGCTGTGGTCTGCAGAGTCTCAATCCTTCCTCTTATCTCCAGCTCCTTGACTTCAATGACTTTGGCACAATCCCAAGTGCACTAACTCGACCTTCATTTTCCACACATTTCTCAGTTCCCTGGCAGAGTCTTGGTGCTTTTTCCCTCTATTTTAGAGAATTGGTATCCTTTGCTGTCTTCCGAAATTCTGTTTAGTTGTATCTTGATTCTGCTGAGACCCCCCCCCCAGTAGTAGTCAAGTTTATTTTCCAGTTTTTCATAGTGTGGGCTTTGAATCTCACCACTAACACACTAATCGTTGATATACTGTGGGGTTCGAGTATCCAGCCATGTGAGATAATGGCACGTCTTTTTGTTTTTGTCTTCAATCCAATTCAATGCAGCATTTTAGCTTCTGTTCCTTATTTCTTTCAAAATCATTAATTCCTGAGATTCTTTTTCTTCATTCTTTCTGGTCTTCTGTAAAAGTCCCCTTCTTTCCATGGAAACGTATATGCTCATTGATATCTGTCCAGTCAAAACTTTTCATATTACTGATAGACACACGATTGGGCTGTAGTTGCTTGCCTGATTCCTTTTAACATTGCTCTCTTGGATGAGGGTTCTACTACAGATTATCCATTCTAGGACCTTGCCTCCGTCTAGGAAACTTTTGTCTGCCATGTGAATTTCTTAAACCAATATCTGTGAATACCATCAAGTGTTAGTGCTTTCCAGTTGGCCATTTTCTAGAAAGTGTTTTTAGTGTGGTAGTATTCAATTCTGTTTCTTCTCCCTCCCATAGGGCATGGAGTTCTATTCTTTGTTTAGATAATATAAAATAAAACAATCTGACGATTCGCTGTGTCTCTTTTGATATCCCCATATGTCATTGTAGAAAGTCTTTGTGTCTGGTTTTATGTACTATCTTCTTTCTCCATCCAAGTCGTAGTAAAAGATTTTTCTCCCTTTTTTTCTTGGGGAATGTGCGGTTCTATATTACTGTGAAATCCTTAGTATTATAGCTGTCATGTGAATCTTCATAACAGATATATCTGGTAGTCATTCCTGGGATTAGGTGACCGCAAGTCTTACATCTCTCTACACACTATCCGATTCGCTGTCAGAGTTAGATAACCAAGGACTAAGAAATTTCCCTCGGGGTATCTCGTCAGCCGCTCAAGGACAATCATTGCTTTCAAAGCCGCCTTCCCCATCTTCAACAATTTTGGGTCATTATCCAGTTCACTGCCAGGGTAAAGAAATCCAGGATAAAGAATTTTCTTGCAAGATATCTCGGTGCATCATGTGTATTTTTCCTTTCGTGTGTATGCAAATATAACGTAATATTTCGAAACTCGCGAGGCAGTTGCTCAAATGCTATAAAATATAAAACCTGCAGTTGAAAACAATTCCAATTCCAAAGAATGTAAAACTTGATATTTTATTAAAAATAGATGCAAAATGAGAAAAAAATAAATGTTTAAAAATATGAAGGATTATTTAATTTTTTTTGGTTTTGATTTTGATTTCTTTTATAACATATTTAACTAGTTTACCTGTGCCATCAAAAATGACGGTATATATGATAACTATTGCATTTTGCATTTTATACACGTGGATAATAGAGATTTGCATTGCAGTGATCTTGGACGAACGGATTTTTATTCTTTTTATCACTGTTTTTGTTATGATTTTATTCTTCAAATTCAAAATTTGTAATAAGTAATTAGAGCATGATTGACATTCTGTTTTACTACATCAGTTGCATCTCTTAGCGTGACAGAATCTGAACATTGTTATTTGAAAATGTTTGGATTAATTTAATCTAGCTTTCATAACGTATCTTTTTCTTCTGTAATAGACAGTGGAAGTTACAGACCCAGAAACAAGCAGTGAAAGTCACCTTGATCAATATATAGATAGATTCCTCAGAAGCTTGGTCGAATTTGGTGGGACAAAAGCTTTATGAATAGTACTTCACCAACTGCATTTCTACTAACATTATATAATAATATTATATCATAATCTCACTAAATGTAGTGACCCCCCAAGGATCTCAAATCCTTAGCCACGTCCCAGCATTTGAAAAGACTGCCTACTCAAGTTCATGGATCACCGGCTTTTAAGCGGTCTGCCCACAGGCGCCCAGTAATACCCTTGTGGACACGAGTGCACTGAATGTTGGAGGTGGGGGGCTCAAACAGCCAAGCCATCTCGGCCCCCCGATTCTCCAGCTACGACCCTGTCCCTAATAAAAAGTAGAGTACTGAGTTGGTGTAACCTTCTCATCTGTATCTCTTTCTATTCATCGAATCACCGTAGCCCAGCCAAGTAGGTTACAGATTTTCCTGTGTTTGAATCTCTGTGCCTATGTATATGTGTCTCCTCGCGCTAAGTGCATCTCTAGGCACCATCTAAAAATGTTCTGTTTGTTTCTTTTTTTTACTTTCCCCAAAAAGTGCTTTTCAAGTTCTTAATGAACCCTTTGGACCAATTATTCCCATATTCTGTTAGGGTAATTTTTTAAAAGATAATTTTAGATGAAAGATCTAATTTTTATTTTTCAATTTTTTTCCAGATCATTTTAGATAATTAGTCATGGCACACGTGTGGTCCATGGTGATTTGCTCATACGGGGTGCGTATATTTATTTTTCTATCTATTAGCCTTTTTGTACGATGCCGGCGGTTAATTTTCTATGCAGATAGCTGCAGTCGTTAAATGCGTGTTCTGTGCTTGTTGTTCCATCCAGGTGTGAATTTAACAGATAATTCGAAAGCGCTCTCAAGAGGAGCTTTGCACCTGCAGGGTCTTTTTGGTACTTGAACAGAAGATAAATGGCTCGAAGTCGCGTTATTGCTTCAAGACATCGCTGAGAGTCCTCGGGTTGTATTCTTCAACTCTTTGAAGAAGAAATTATCCATCTATCTATTGAACCACCATAGGCATCAAATATGGCAAGGTGTTATATCTTTAAAAAAAAAATTGTGCGTGTTTGTGTGTTACAGTGTTCCTGACCTCACCGTTTTATCTACAGAATTTTAGAATTGAAAACTGGCATAGGTATACCACTAGATTCCTGTTTAAGAGGGTTTAAAAGTTTTTTCTCTTTAAAAAAAAAAAAAATTTTGTGGGGCCTTTTTTGATGGCTTTATTAATAATATCAAGGTTCTCCAGAACTTATTGGTTTTTTTTTTAGTGAGAAACGCCAGTCATGTCATAAAAGGTAAAACAGGCTGGCTGGTCACTCATAAGAAACCGTCACGTGATCTGTGTCTGTTCGCAGTATTTGGAAAAAGGGGTTATAAATGAATGTTACTTCTCTTGTCTTATGTTGGATCACAAAAAAAAAAAATCCTCAACGGTGCTGGACACACATTAAAAGGCCACTTTGGCATAAACTTACATCGTAAATTGAACCTAGACTGAAATCATTTTGGGCTTAGGGGAGGGCGGCTCCAAAAACAGGCATAATTAGGAGCAAATCTTTTAAATTGTCAGTCCTCCAGGAGTTCTCAATGAAATATAATGAAATTGTTGTCGAAAGGGACAGCAATAAGCTACGAAAGAAGACTTGGTATTTTTTTGATGGACCCATGCACAATTACTTCCCTACCTCTTAGCTAACTGCCAACACCACACAATGATCTCAATGAATTTCAATTAAATTTTATGGAGGGATCAGCAATAGGCTACGGATGAAGTGATTTGCTCTGAGGCATATGGTTTCTTTTAAAACCTAACTTGGGATGGCGTTTTCTTTAATTTGATGAGGAATTTTTTTGCAGACTCGGGTCCCAAAGCTGTCATTATATAAAATGGCGCAAAATCTTTTTGAAATTGATTTAGAATGTATGACTTACTAGGGGTATCTCAAGCATGTCCAATTGGTTCCATTGGTCAAGGCAAAAATTCCCACGGGGCTCTATTACAGCACCAGAACTAAGGGGGAACTTACACCCAATATATCCCCTTACCCAAGCTATCTATAATTATCATAGTTGTTTTCATCATCATTAATTTCCTCACAAACCAATTTTTATTGATTTTGATCCATATTTTTTAAATTCTTTTATTAACTGCATAAGCATAAGAGGTCACTTTCGCGATTTTCCAATGACGGATGAAAAGTGAGGATCATATTTAGAATTATAACTACATTGTAAAATCTAAAAAAAACTCGCAAAACTCCGTGAGGTTTGAAGGACAAATACTTTGAAATTATATAAAAATGATAGAAGAAAATTTCTCTGTCAGTCTGAATTTGGGTCCGTAATGACTTTAAAACAACGAATTACTGCCCCCAAAGAATATTTTGAAATAGTAATGACCCTTCCCCCTCACATGTGTGTACACTCAAATAAATGATTCGAGAAAGCATCATCTGGGGATGTTTTTTTTTCGTTTCCAAATTTACAGTTACTTTGATTTTATGGATCTAACTCATTTTGATCTTTTTCTATCTCTTGGAATTATCCTTGGTATTTTTCTCTCCATGGCCCCCATTGCGATTCTAAGTTGGTTCTCAGTTTTGTTAATTGCCATGTTTTACATCCATATATCATAACTGATATTATGCATTAGTTGTATAGTTGTACGCTTTAAGCACATCGGCAGGATGCTCTTTGATATGTCTCCATTCATACCAAATGCTTTTCAACCGATCGTTATCGCCATTTTGTTTCATTTCCTCTAACTGCATTATCTGAATGAGGCAAACGTATTCGTCTGCCTCTTCTTAGGCCTCCTTCCCTCTATTTTATGGTCTTTTAAGTAAAGAATTGCAGGGTTAAAGATAAACAGAATAAAAAGAAGTTAAATTGCAGAAATAATGAGCGTAATTAACAATGTTTACTTCTACCACCAGGTATTGACTAGCAGAAAACATGAATTTGTGTAGTGATGATGGAGTAGCGGTAAATTCAGTCAGCAGAGATACAAAAAGTCAAAACGTTGCTTCTGCATACCCACTTCAAGCGTAATCATTACTACGACGCAACCCCGAATAATTCAATTTCCCCTATTGCTAGAATTTAATGTGTCAGCAGGGCCTCTGAGAGGAGTATGCAGCTGGTGCGCCGTAAGGGGTAGCCGAAAACCCCTGAGGGTCCAGAGAGCCAAAGAAGAGTTTCCGAGAGTTTGGGGAGGGTTAAAGCCGCGTATCGAAACGTCCAAATCGATACAATATGTCCAACAATAAAAAAGAATGACTATTATTTACTGGTGGGCGAATATAGTATGGCATGCTAAAAGGGTCATAGATGAAAACAGGATGGCTAATGGATGAGGATGTATATAGTGGGGGAGAGAAATAGCTTCGCTGCCTTATAAAATTCTTCTTGGAGGCCCAGTGTGTTGTCATATATGTAATGAATCAAATGAATGAAAGATCTGACATATTTGCTTGGTATTTATGTGATGTGAAAGTTCTTAGTGCCATCTTTTGAAAAATGCCAGGAAATATTTACAATTTACGAGACACCTCTTGAATTGCCTCCTCGCAACTTATATTGATTCTGAAGAAAGAAAAAAAAGGAACACCAAGTAAGCTGGCCCAATGTAATAAATGAAGCAGAACAGTTGAGTTCCTTGGCTTTTAATCTTTTCAGAAATAACCAAGTTAGGAGACTCGGCAACATGGAGTGTCTTGGATCAGTTTGGAAAATTGATGCCAGACAACGTGATCTATTGATATCTGGATTATTTTTCTTAGTCTGGCACAAGAACATTGACCTCAGATCATGATTCCCTGGATTCTTCTGCATTGATCTTATTATTCAACAAATATCTTTAACCTTATCTTCTGGGTAGAGATGATTAGCGTGCAAAATTCGAGACCAATTTTTTGTGTTGAATATTTGACATTGTCAAATACGAAAATTAATTGAAGTAAATTTCTCGACGTACTTTTGTCGCTATTTTGCTCAAACGAGAAAAATCGCTTTGGACTTTATGTAAGAATATTCACAATGATGTCATTTTTTTTACTTGTGTCATCATTCATTTTCTACGAGCATCTTTGTCCTGACCCCCAGGTCACGTAACCGATTGACTGCTGAGGCAACTAAACACTAGGGAGCAGACCGAAAGAAGATGGCAAAGAGAATTATACTTAATACAACTTTGGTGGTTGGACTCTCGTCTCAATCAATGACATCCAGTGGTGCTTCTCATTTTCGTTTTCAGTCACAGTCCTCATCATTGTTGGCTTCTCAACTGGTTCTAACATTGTTAGGACTGCAGGAAACCGGCAATGGTTTTGATCAGACGAAAATCTTGCTTATCCTCTGACTCAGAGGAGTTGCTTGTGAATAATGCTTGGCTCAACCACACGTTTTTCTATACATGAAAGCCGATTTCGACCAATGAAATCTGAACGATTCTCTCTTCGGGGCTATTTGTACCAGCTACACTATTACAAGTTAGAAGAAAGAAATGTTATCGCTGGGTTTTTGCAAGTTGGACATTATTAGGACACATAATGAGGTTTTTCGCACGAAACGGAATATCTGTAGGGTCAGTAAGGATTGTCGGCACAATTCCCGACTCCCCCAGGTAAGTATTTTGAACGAGTATTTTGCTTATTTCTATCTTTACACCAACCGGACGAATGTATATAACATTACAATCTTATCCTGATGATCTATATTATAATAATCTTATTTATGTTTGTTTGCTTACTTGCATGTGTGTTACTGTAACACAGCAAAAAAGACCGATTTTAGTGCAATACCGTTGAATGCTCTAAATGGCAGAATAAAGCGATTTCCAATACAATCCGATGTTTCCCAGTCATTTGTAAAAAAGGAACTCGGTCAACAAGAGGGAGAAATGTAAGATGTCAATATGGAAGTGGAGAATTTGAAGATGGATGAAAGGAGGGGGTAGAAAATTGAGGCAATATTTTTTTTTTTAACGAAATTATGGAATTTTCGTTGTCTTCGGCGTTCTATTGTAAATACACTATTTCTGAAGATATATGGCTACTAGCTGAACACCTCCCTATCGGTTGGTATTCAGCTAGTTCTTGCAGGAGACCCCCCCCAGTTCTCTACTCGAGGGGTAGCCGAAAACCCACCGATGGGGTGAGTTCCACCTAGTATGTATATATGTATACTGAGTGGAAAGCGATTCAGTTTTACATTATATCACATTGTACGCAAAATCCTGCCCCGGAAACCTTGATTTAAAAAAAAAATTTTAACAACCAAATAATCTGCGTTCTTCCTATAGGTCCACTGAGTATGAACTGCGTCAACGAGCTAATCGTTTTATGTAGATACATTTGAAGCAAAAGCTGAGTGTTCAACGATTTCACGATAGTCTCTTTTTTCGACGAGTATCCCAACAGGATCAGAATTATGGATAATCCCGTGTACTGTATCGCACATAATATCTATGACATTACGACTGAAGCTGGGAGGTGACTCGACATCAAGATCATCGAGGTATCATGCTAGCTTCGTCATGGCATTTCTAAGGGGGATAGGGTTTACTTGGCTATGATCTCTTCTCCGTGGAACAGGTTGCACTGGGTTACATGGTAATATGAACAATAATCCCAGAAATTTCAGGGAAGGTGGATTCATGCCTTTCTCGGGGCATTATTGCGAAGTGGACACAAATTACCTCAGTCAGAATTTGAACTTGGTCCGCCGATTCCATTTTCCCTGCTGCTAAGCTAACTATGCACGAGCATTTGAACATCACAACTTAGAATGGTCGTGTATGGGGTTGGATCCCCCTCCCACCCCTAATAATTTCCATTGTATTTGAGAAAATTTGAGAGCGGATACCTCTGCCAATGCTGTACACTTATTCAATCGAAATGAAAAATCCTGGATCTGCCCCCAAGTTTAATACCCCCCCCACAGCCTATGGCCCACCTTACTCAGATTTTCCATTGAAATGCATTGAGAACTTTTGGAAATATCATGTGAACAAACAGACAGACGAAAAGACAGATACGACCAAATACATATACTTCTCTATCGTTATTCTCAATTCTAACGCACCAATAATGCAATAATGAGTCTTTTTTACGAGGGCTTATGGTCTAACTTAGTGGTAGGGTGTAAAAAAAGTGTTGCTGCTGATTGTTCTCTAATTTTATTACAATAAATGAATAAACTTCAACAGTACCCGCCCCCAGCCATAGCACGAGATACATCAGTATTTCATTAGTTGGCAAAAATAAAATATTTTACGAGATTCAATAACAGTAATTTCTATTTCTAGAACGACTATAATAAAAAACGAAGAAACTTCATCCTGTATTGCTCTTGGTCGCTTTCATGAAAAAAAACAGAATACGTTTCTTCATCCAAATTAAACTAATCGAATAAGGATGTCCTTATCTTTCCCCTGTCAATCTTAATTTGGCCTTCCACTGATCAGAGACCACCAAGAAAAGACGGTCTCCAGTATTATCATTCCATCCTACGCTTTATCTTGTAACATATATTAAATTGTTTACTATTCTGGCATGGGGAAAATGTCTAAGAAAGATGGCAGCTATATTTATCTCTAGAGATAAATTGTAAACCTTTTTAGAATTCGAGGGTTTTACCGTGTAAAACGGCAATTTCTAACTCGTTTCAAGAAACAATGAGTTGACAATCGGCGGTCCAATGCACAGTTGAAAGAATAGATGTAAAATAGAAACGAGGATCACTAACGGCTTTTAGGAGCTCATTACAAGAAATGGTATACATATATATATTTTTTACTTGACTTTCATCGAATGTGGCAGCCTGTAGGCAGCCCAATTAAAGTTGAAGAAGACTATGAACGAGGGTATTCGACTAAAGTTGCATATGACAGTGAGAAAATTACCTTTGCGTTGGGTTTTCTGTAATTTCAGAGCAGAGGTCGTTTTATAGTCATACTCTTCTAAGTATTGTTTTCATTTACTTCATTTTACGTTTCAAGTGAAATAAAAAGAACAAAACTGGTTAGTAACTCGATGGGAACTGTTTGAAGCATGCTGTGTTAAGGGTGATCAACTTAAAAAGAGGTGATAAATGAATAAGTTACTTTTCTAGCCTTTTGTTAGACCACTAAAAAGTATAAATATTAATGCTGCCGGACACAAATCAAAGGACCAGTTTTGTATAAACCTACATTGTAAATTGAACCCACTTCAAATTATTCATTCAGGTGGGATTTTTCCGAAAGAACAAAGTTTTCTAAGCGTATTTAAGAGTAAATGATTCTATTTCCAGTTATGTTGATCCATTAGTTAAGCCCGTACGTGCGACTTATACAAAGCTAGTCAGTTAGGTTTCATCTCTTTTTAGTGAGTCTATGTTGCTAATTGAATGCCGGGTCGTCTTTGCTTTGACGTACATAAACCTATGACAATGTTTAACAAGCATTGACACGCCCAAAATTTAATACAGATGGGCCCTAAAAAGTATATATCTTTTTAATGAAAAAGTATAATCAAACACATTCCTAAGTAAATACAATAATCAAAATTAAACGCGTGTCTTTATCCGATTGCACCCCAAGAACACGTCAAGGTCTTAAGAAAACAGTGCATCCAACATGTTCAACTGATGAAGACATGCTGTTAATTTCATTATTGCATTAATTTCTGATGAATGTGTTATATTTTGACTTATAATTTATATTTCTAGAGCCTTTGTGTGACTTTTGGAGTCTCTGTATCATAGTTAAACTCCGCGATACGTTTATATACGCCAGAGCAAAGATTACCAAATGCCGTTCTATCGTTAAATAATGTAATCAGTTACCTGAATCGAATAATGTTGTTGCTTTAGGTGTTATCATTCAATATCAAATCTTCAGGGGGCAACCTTTAGGGTCATGTTTTTACAGACAAAAAGAAAAGCCATTGGCAAAGAAAAACGTGTTTTGAGACCGCGGATGTAACCCATCTTATACTCATGCAAGAACATGTATAGAATGGTTTTGTTCAATTTCTCTCTCTCTCATATATATGTATATATATATGTGTGTGTGTGTGTGTTTGAAAGTGGTATGATTATAAATTGCGTTATATCATCTGGAAACTCTGTTTAAAACGATCTCATGTCATAACACGATGAACGTATCATCATATTATTTGATGACAACGTAAATAGAATAAACAATTTGAGAGAAATGGGGCTGCTGCAGAAATCGAAATTGCATCCGATAGACTAGCTGTTCCAACGTAGAGTTAAAAAGAGAGATGGAGATCTCATATCTACTTGGGATTAAGCTCATAAACGACCAAACCGAGAAAACAGTCTCCAGCATCATCATTCGAACCGACGTTTTTATCTTGTAACATATTATCATGAAATACCAATGCAAATTCTAACAGGTTATAAAGTATTGTCAGCTACAATCGGACGCTGGAATTCACTTTCTTTTCCTATCATAACGAGAACGATTCTAATATAAATTAGGAGGTAAACTCTACAATGTTTGCCTGTCCCGTCACGTTGAACCAAACGGATGATATAAAACTAACATTCCCCAACCGTGACCGAATGAATGGTAGCCATCTTTTTTACCAACTAAACCAAACTGACAGATCTTGCATATCTTTAAGATTATAATTCTTCATTTGTCAGACAAGCAATACAAAAGTTACTGTAATCATCTTCAATTGGAATAGAAGTAAAGGGGTGGAGTTTGACCCTGCTGCAGCCAGGCTCGTTCGAAGTATGCTATTGAAACTGGATGACTACATCTTTGGGGGGGGGGGTATTGTGAATACTTGACACGTTCTTAATTGAATTAATCAATTAATAATAAACTTCGGTTGAAAACCGAAAAAGGTTTTTTTTTTACTTTCATTGTAGCCATTCGATCTTTGGGAGCGTTATAGGGAAACTTGAGAGTGAGATTAAATGAATTTGAAGTAGGATGAAATAAACTTCAATGATATTTTTCCTGGGATGAAATAATGGGCCAAACGTGGTTTTTCACCAACGCAAGGGGGACAACTCTTTATAAACCTTGTGGAATCAAATAAGTAATCAAATCCCCCAAATTGATTAATGTCAAACATGCACATTGTTTTTATTCACACCGTCAGCAAAATTTGATTTGATCAAAACAAGAATGAAATATAGACTTCAGACCCCTCTAACTACATGAAAGAATATTAGGGTCTGAATTCTACACATCACCCTTGTTTTGATTACACCATAATCAAAATTCGATTCAATATCCAAATTTGCGCTTTTGACTTGAATCAACGGTATTTGTCTTGATTAGTTTAGCAAAAACAGGTGGTGATTAGTGAAGAGAATCATAATGTTACTTATTACGGAAAGTGAAAGCAGAAAACTTTAAATTGAAATACAAAGGGTGTGATTTAGTGTCTTGGGTTAAGGTTTCAATTTACAAAAAAAGATTAGATATTTTTCATATTTGTAACACTGAAATAAATGCACAGTGCCGTGTACTGGTTAAATGCATTTTCTTCATCGTTTCTGGTAGTATTTCTTTACATGGACTCCTGTTAATTAGAAGTGAACTCGTCTCGTATTTGTTCCAAACTGACTACGTAATTTATTCTTTACGCGTTTAGACTATTCGCCATATGAAGATCAAGTTCTGGCTTGGTAGTTTTATGATTTTGGCAATTGAGACTTGCAGATAAGTTTTGTAAGGTATGAGCCCATTCCAAAATCCTCATGTTGTGCAATTTACGACGAAATCCTTAAAAAAAAAAAAACAGTTTCTGTAAGCTCCTTCATTATTCAATATGGAATCCTTAATGATTGGAGAAGAAGAAAGATTTAAAACCTGTAGGTGTTGATGTTTAATTAAAATGTTTGTGATATTTTGGTAATTAAAACTTTATCTACCGATGAAAATATGCCTTAGCTGTGAGAAACTTATAAAATTCAATTTATATTAATCAAATATACGGGTATACCTTGGATAGTGCGTTTGATTGTTTTCAAAATTTTCCGTACTGTTCAGAACTGCATTGTTGAAGGTCTTATTATGATTCAATGTGTTTACTTGATATTTAGTTGAATTTGTACAGAATAACATGATCAAACTACATCAAAATCTGCTCTAATCAAAACTAAATTGTTAAGGTGTTGCTGTAAGAGCTTTTTTAAGAGCTTTGCTGTGATAAGATTTTTAACATTTTTTGATAGGCATATACAGACTCCTTTGGTAGCTGGGGAAGTTGTGCAGTTTCTGCAGGCACCAATGGCCAGGGTTCAACTTCAAGCAGAAGTTCAGATTGTGGACGCTGCTTTTCAAGGTAGTATATATTGAAAATAAGGTGTGGGGTGGAGTTGCTAGTACAGTAAATGGAATCAGCGATCCAATCCGAACTTCGACTGAGGCAGCTCATGTCCACTTTAGAATAGCGCCTGTTGGGAAGTCATGACCTCACTTCTACCCCTGCTATTTTTTATATCCAGATATCTTAGCAAAACAGTTTCGTCACTGGCATGCCACAATAATTGATGAAGAGTGAGTGGGCATTTGAGCAAACTGCTCTCCAATAACTTCTGTACTTCAGCCAATTTTGATAGAAATTGACAAGATAGGATAGAATACCTTGAAAACAAACAGTAACAAACTTAGTTACACGATCTTTCTCTCCCTAGGATAGGGAACCCGAGAGGAATTTTATAAGGCCGTGCAATATTATATATGCACTGCAAAAACACTCTCATTAAAAAAAAAAAAATCTGTTATAACCCCTTCTGTACGCCATACTATATCCATCAGCCTTTCAGCGGTCGTGGTTGAACATAGATCTTCCCCAAGATTCACCAAACCTCTTTATCATGGACATCGCAGAGTCAGTACTTTTTAAACTGGTTTATCACGCCTTATTTTTTGTTGACCACAGATTCGCATAGGATCTCTGGGGATCCACGTTGTGAGTTGTAATGTCCCGTGGTTGTCTGACATTCTGGCAACACGAACAGCGTAGTGCCATTTGAGTTTTCTAATGGATTCCATAAGATCTCTGACTTTTCCATCGATAAAGGATAGTGGACCCAGGATATCTATCAAAGACGTATCATGCAGCCATTCTGATATGGGAGATTTTTATGGCTAAAAATGGGTAGAATAAAAAAATAAATGCCTGTAGGATAGATTTAATTGTCCAGTAAAAATTTAGCCACTTATAGCGATCAAAAATTGCCAGCATAAAATTACCAATATCAAAATGGCTACATAAATCGTCTTTGAAAAGATACACGTCAACCTATTTCATCAATGGACACATCGAATCGACGATAAGTTTCGATTCACAGCTCTACCCAAGAAACTCCCCCACTGCCCTCTGGGGCCTGCTTTGATTTACCGTATGCCCGGCTCTCAGGGCTCCTGCCTCAAGGTAACCTTGAGCGAGACTAAAGCTAAACACAGTGAATATATAGATTAGACAAAGCTGTGAAGGTTTGGACATCTGAAGAGTTGATGAGAACCGCATGTAAAAATAAAGAAATCATTCTCATTTTGACACGGAAATCTGAAGGAATATTTACAATAGTGTGTTAGGTCGTTTCTCTTGCCGGTGGAGTGAAGTCAGTTAGCAAGTTGTCAGTTGTAGGGACATTATTAAGGCCTTTTTACAGAAGCAACCACAATAAATTGTAGCTTTTCTGACACAAGCCAACCATAAATCAAGGGCAATGCTTAAAATCGACCTGCCAGTTGAAATGTTAAAGGGCAGACAATTCATCTACAGTCGATGTATTTATGAATTGGCAAGATGTGTGGCTGTGGTTCTTTCAAATCATTGCTTCGGAGAGGACGTGTAGGTTGCAAAGAATATAAGAGTGAAAGCATTAGAAAGAGTAAATCTATGCAGATAGGGGCTTATGTGTGCGTGCGAGTGTTTATGCCGCTGTAAAGGTTGACAAAGATTTATTCATTTGATATGAATGAGTAGCCTTACAAGCTTGGCTGCTGCACGGCCGGACTTGATTCCTACTTTTATTTCGATTGAAGGTGATTATAGCAACGTTTTTTTCAATTGTGTGTATATATAATATAAATATAATAAATAAAAACGCTTGTCAGTTTGGTTCAGTCAGTAAGAGAGACGCCTACCTATCACTTGATCGTGATTTCAAATAAAGTAGGGAAGCGTTAATTTCATAAATCGTTTTGGTTTAATGTTAATTATTAGTGCAAAGTTTACTCTGCTAAATTAGACTAGGATTGTCAACACCAGCCTCCGACCAAGACTGGAGTTTGACAATTCATCTTACAGCTATTCCGATGAGCTTGTCAGAAATCCTACTGGAAATAGAAGCTATAATCCAAACACAGGATTTCTCTGCTATTCAAAAATATACTGTCATAGTGAAAGTTTTTTAAACCCTGAATAGCGTAAACCAAATAAGAAATTACCATCATAGGAATTTTATTTGAGCGTGTATTAAACTGGGTCGTCGGAATTTGGGGCCATAGTAGGTACAAGAGATTGGGATATAGGAAAGTGAAATATAATATCGCATATAATCTAATTATATAAATACCATGGTCACTTTTTGTGTAGATGTGTGTTTGACAGTCACGCTATTTTTGAACGATGTGTGAAATTAAGAGCAACTACATTGATCTAAGTTTCAAGTCTAATCCAACCACGGTCGACGTTAAGCAAACACCATGTCTTAAGGCTGATGAAACATTTCTCGAAAACCTTGATAAAAATTAGAAACTGTCAACCAAACCTGTCAACATAAACTTAGGTTTCTTCAGTTGTAAAGTGGATATTTGCGTTGTGCATGTAGACTGCATCTATGGAGGTAGATGGCTGAAAATTTGAATGTCTAGGAAAAAAAACTTTTTTCTGTTTTAAAACCCCTTGAAAAATGGAAGGGGTTTCAATTTACGATGTGAATTCATGCTAATTTCATCCTTTAGTTTGTCTGGCAGTGTTCATGCTTATTTTTGGAAAAATCAGACTTCTATGATCACAGCGCAGCAAAAGGCAAGGATAGTAATTTATTCATTGATCACCTCCTTTTCTCACTTTTCTAACTGATCATTCCCAACACTGAATCCTACCAAAAGACGCTAGTATCGTGACTGTTTCTATTGAGGGACTAATCAGACCTGTCTTCCTAAATTCTACAAACTAGAATTCGATAAGCCTGATGCCTCGGGCGCCAAAGGCAAAACTTTTACCATTATTTATCATTATAACACTTAACGTGGGAGGTTTCAACAAGAATATTCTACATTTTCATTCAAATATTAATTGTAGTCGATTAGGATAGAATATTATTTTAATACAAGTTATATTTCTGTTGCTATTGGTGGATATTTCTCATTTCCGAAGCTTATAGTGGCTCAGCACCTTCACATCAAACAGGGATTTTAACTTAACGAAGCTATTAACCCATAGGTAGTTCCTCACATCGGTTTGAATATATATACACACACACACACACATTATATATATATATATATATATATATATATATATATATATATATATATATATAGTGTGTTATGTCATTTTGAAACTATCTGAAACGATCTCCAGTTATTATACGGTGAATGTATCATCTGGCCTAGTTAGCGTCAGGATGCATACAATCAAAGAAAATGGGGCCTTTGCATTACCGGTGGCTGTTTGACTCAATGGTAAGAGCAGCAGTAAGCTGTAGCACCTACCGTATCGATTGCAGGTTCGATTCCTGCAGCAGCCCCGTTTTCTTCAATTATTCATTCCATTTACGCTGTCTGGGCCAAGTAATATGCTCAGTGTAATAACAGGAGATCATTTCAAGTAGATTCAAAGTAATATAACGCATTGATATTTCTGTCAGATTAAATCTGCATTTCATAATGATGTGTGCGTGTGTATGCATATATTTATGTATATATATATATATATATATATATATATATATATATATATATATATATATATATAGTATAAACGCAAACTATTTTCAGACGTCACGAGTTCAATGGGTTTTGCTGTGTATCACCCCTCACTTGCAGTTTGAATTCGCCCGAAAAGTCACGTATAACTACGCGGGCTATAAATCACACGCATAAGGCAGTGAGGGGAGATTTTATTCCAAAATTTTTATTCTCTTTGGGTGCGAAACATGTGAACTCTATCGACTTTGTGTCAATTAGTGAAGACTGACTTTTTGTCTGACTAGTGAACCTAACAATCAACCAACCTTGAACCCAGTATAATAGGGCGACAGTATACAACACTGAAACGCAGTATTCCAGACGTAACACAACACTTATAAAAAGAACCTCTGATGATGATTAGAGTTGTTGTGTTCTCCTAGGCATCCTATAAATCACGCGCAGTGTAAAACAATGCTTTAGCTGCACGTTGGTCAACAAAGCTAGTTCTCGACGAAAAACGATTCTGATAGAATTTACTGGCAGCTATATTTTCATTGACTAAATGAATGACTTGCATAGTACCCATGAAAATGATAGGATTATTTAGGCGAGGATGAATTATACCAATATGCATTTTAATCAAGGTGTATCTATTTTTTGATAATTTTACTACGATAAGGCAATAAAGTTTTGTGAAAAAAAACCCCTAACAACCCGTGATACCATCAAAAGCAGTAATAGTAGTAATGATATGATTGTTGTCCGCCTACTTTCAGCAAATATGCACACACACACACACACACATAAGGATATGTTGTTCCTAAGTAACAATGTCACATACACACGGATAGACCTTTTGGAAATTATTGTAAGATTTCAGGGGCGTCTAATCTATTCACTGATAAAGTGTCTATTGAGTCCACTGACCTCAACGTGTGACAACTCCTGTATAGCTCCCGCTTCGTGATTCTGTTGCAATATTTTTATTTGTTTCTTTGACCAGACTAACTACTTCTTCATCGTCACCCAATATACAATTTGTATAAATAAATATAAATACTTGTAGAGTCTGTCTCGTGACTACGGTCGTTGAGAGTGAACTCGCTAGTAGTTTAATCTTATTGTATTGAATCAGAAGATGCATTTGACGTGGGGCCTCTGAGAAGGGGATGCAGCCAGTGCATTGTACTTGAACCCAAGGGGCAAGGAGACCCAAGAGAGATAAATAGGGACCTTGAATTAAACTTCAAGTTGATACTATATGACCATTTATAGAATAAGTTGAATCTATCATTTACTGGTAAGTGATTGTGGTATGGCATGTTGCAAAGTTTATAGTAAACAGCTTTGCAACATTTGATAAAATTCCTCTCAGAGGCCTTGAAATGACGATTGCCTTTGAATCAGGATTGCCGACTAATGATAACATTTTGTCCTGACGCTCTTTTGAAAGGCATGAACACTAAGTTCTCCGCATTCCAACCGTCTATGGAGAGTGAGGACGACCTGGCTCATCTGACAGGCCATGTGTTAATATAGCGAGTTGAATTCTCGTTGATGTCCTCAAATATCTTAGTGCTAGATCAACCTAAGTTTAATGAATATCATCGGCGTTTCGACATGGAGTAATGGTTAACGAGTTAGTCTAACAGATCATTACTACTATGTAGTAAGCTCGATCGTCACTAGGTATTCAACGCTTGTGCCAAACTAAACCAAACTTTGTAAATACCTATTATAATATAATTGTACTGGCAGACATCGATACCCTTGCCAGATTGAGGTTCCTCTCTTGGATGCAAGCAACTGCTAATCTTTACAAGCATATCTCAATTTGTCTATCTGTCTTTGTATGCAAATGGGCAAGGCCACCATTAGAGTACCCGAGTAATTTTGAAACATGCTAGCTGGCAATAACTGACATGCCTAAAATTTAGTCATGTCCCTTGCTCAGTGTTGCCAATGTTGTTGGTTGAAAACTAGACAGCAAAAGTTTTACATTCCGCAACGACAAAAAAGGCTTGTAACTTGATTTTAGAATTCCAGCCTTTCCCCTAACATTCGAGCCAACAGCGAAAACCTATGATTCTGTGATAGATGATAGTGTAATTAATTTCACAAAAGGTGCCAGCAGGAGCATGCTTTTAAATCACCCCCGGGCCCCAATTACTAACCTCCTAAGCATGGCCCTATCTACCCGAGCGCCCACGAGAACAGGACGTGACACAAGGTCGGTTAAATGTGGTGATACCAAACACGAGAACGTGTGGGTAGGACCTTCTGAAAAATTCTTTAGTCCTCGCAACTATTGCCGCAAGGACATAAGTTCGTTGGTCTTGGGGTCTCAGGATGAGTCCTGTGTTCCTTTGACTTGACTACATAGAGCAGTACCAGACTTCATGGGGCAAAACCCCGATCGATCATGGCACTACATCTGCGTCCGTCTGGGCATTTGCCTCCAAAGTATCGTTGGTTCCATTGTCTCTGTTTAAATCAGTGGATTCAAGACTCTTCATAACCAAGAAACTCGTTTATTGGAATGGATTTTTATATGGGCATCCAGGTTTTTGGAAAGTGTTCACGAACATCAAGTGATACATTGGGCGATTTAAAGTTTGGAGGTTGGGAACCGCCGCATTAAATGTTGTAAGAGGAGGGAAACTCATAGAGCTAAGCCCCCTCGGGTCCCTAAATCTTCAACTATGCCCTTGGATGTATGTTAGGATGTGGAGTTCCTCTTACAGATCTCTTAATAGTTGTTTACTGGAACATCGGCTGGTTTATTTTTAATTCGTTCTCCTATTAATGTTTCAAATCATGACTCCAAATAGGTTTATTCATTTATGACTTAATATAGGTTTTGGCAGTCAAATTTTAAGACTAATCATTCCCCACCAGTGACATAAAGCTCATAATAATGAATGACTATGGAAAACAGAGATTTCGATTTTTTTTTATCTTGGTAAAAATTATGTTCTGTAAGTTGATAATTACTGCTTGGAATTCATTTTAAATTCATGTATGTTCGGGATCACAATTTAAAAAAAAAAGAAACCATAATTTTAAACTTGTGCCTATGAAAGCTGCACACGGACAAATAACTACCATTAAATGCTGTAAAATTTTGGTCAAGACACAAGAAACGGCATATTTTGCAATGAAAGAATCTATGCAATTTTCGTAGAAAAGTCCGAGAATTTGGAGATACTTTTAAATTTGTTGGGAAAAAATTATATTTACAATGAAGTTTTTTTTTATGGTAGGTCAAGTTTAACGGTACTATCGAAAACCTGGAGCTAAAGAAAGTCCATTACATCTATATGGGATAGATTCACCATGAAATCCTCGAACGAGGAATCACCCAAGGTTGGTAATCTTTCGGAAGAGCAAGCTCTACATTCAAAAACAAAGAGATCCTGCAAGAAAGAATGTGTCCTCTGCCCCCTATAGTCACCTATGGAGCTGGAACATGGGGCATTATCAACAGACTGATTCTCGAACTAAGAAACATGCAAACAGGAGACAAGTATAACATCCATTAGCAAACTCAAATGGCAATGGGCTATTCATATTGCAAGAATGTAAGACAACCCGTTGACATCACGATTCGTATTGCGGATCCCCAGAGATCATAAGTAAAATTGTGGCAGGCAAAAAGTGACATAATGTGACGAACTAGAAAAGTTCAGAAAGTACTGGCTCTGCGACACCCTCTACCGATAGGTATAACGAATTTTGGAGAAAGTCCATGTGCAACGACGGAAGTTTAAAATCTGATGATCCTAGTTCCGGTGTCCAGATCGGAATGCACCTTCTGTCGCCTTCAGTTTGAAATTAAAGAGTAGTATCTGTTTTTCTCCGAAACATTGTCCCGTTTTCTATTTCAAACGTTATTATTGTTTGTTAATTTCTTGAACAAAAAACAATGATTTACATATGAGACGTAATATATCAATTAACAGAGTTGAATGAGGTAAATTGATTGAGTGAAATCAAATGAGTTCTTCTCAGTCTGAAATTCGAGGGGGGTAAATTTAAAACTGAAATGCGATATCACATGATTCGGTGATGGCAATAAACAAAATTAATTTCAGGTTTTGTTTTTATCAATTACAAAAAATCGAAATTCAAGAAGAAATCTATTATAATTTAATCATTACAACGTTTAAGATTGAAGACACAGAGTTGATGCTGTGTTTCGTTGATGTGAGAAGAACTGATAATACACTTTGATCCTAAACTAAAGGCTGCTGGAGGCACATTTGGATCCGAACCACGAGACTAAGATCATCATAATCAGCTTTTTAGCGTCAGTTGTACATACACCTTCACCAAGTTTCGCCGAAAGTGACAGGAATTGCGAAGCCAATACTTTCTAGTGTGTCATTTCACCACGTTTTTTCCATTTCTGCATATGATATCTGGGAATCCACGTTGTGAATTGTGATGTGTCTGCCATTCTGGCAATATGACCAGCCCACTGCCATTTGAGTTTTCAAATAGATTCTATGATATCTCTAACTCCTGTTTGTTTTTTTTATATGATATACTGTGATCTCTCAATCTGACGTTGAAAATTATTATCTCCTGTGCATGATTCTCAGTTTGAGGGCTAATCTTTTGGTTAGGTTCCATGTTTCATTTCCATAGGTGACTGTCAGGAGGAAAACATTGGTTGTATACCCTTCTTTTTGGTCTAATTGGCTTTTCTTGTTCTTGAAGGCTGGGCTTGCCCCACATAAGGTTTGTCGACCTAGAGTGATTCTTTGCTTTATTTCTTTTGTGGATTTTATTGCGATTCATTGTCGTAGGTAGATGGAGAAGTCTCCTTTCCCCAGCTCTGCGTTTTTTATTTTAATTGTTGTGCTTTGTCTTCAACATGTCTGTTGTATATGATATTTGTTTTACTGAAGTTCATGTTGAGACCAACTTTCATACTTTCTTCATCCAGTTCATCTAAAATTATTTGGAAAGTCTCGGTTTAACCCAAATTGATTTTTTGTACTCGTTGTCTAATGATATTGCACCGTATGAGACAATAAAAGAGAATGAGATTTAATCCCATAGTATTTGCATTGACTAAAGGAACTTTTGTCAGAGGGGTGGGGTTATGAAATTAGTTTTAGGTGAAGGAGGAGTCAAAAGAACCAGTCTTAGTTTTCCTTATGAGCTTTGGTCAGCCGAATGGCTTGAGTGAAAAGCCATTCTGTATTTATACATTTATCATTTCCATGAACCGAGTCTTTTTTTGCATTCTTATAAAATATAAACAATATCAAGTTTTTCATCATCATCAGTCCTTCAACATCAGTCGTTGGACATAGACCTTCCCCAGGATTCGCCACACTTCTCTATCGTGGGCGTCGCAGAGCCAGCACTTTTTGAATTTGTCTAGCTCGTCTCTCCATCAAATACTCTACCGGCCTCGGTTGCACATGTGATCTCTAGGGATCCATGTCATGAGTGGCGATGTCCATACTCCAGAGTAATTACTACATGATATTATGTATTCAAAGAATTTCATGCATTGCTTGACAGAATTTCATTCAGTTGACACAGTTTTACTTTAATTTCGTCTTACAACTAGTGTCACGACCAAATAGCGTTGGTACACCGGTTCTCGTACGATCACCGAAGTTAAGCAACGTCAAGACTGGTCAGTACCTAGATGGGTTGCCGTCTGGGATCTGGGAATACAAGCTCAGGATGCATTATTTGCAACCAGGGTTGGGTGCCACCACCTCAGCCCTCCCATTGCTTAACTGACAAGATTTAAAAAATATATATACCTGAAGAAATTAAGGTTATATTACAATTAAAACATCAAAATACGTTAGAAAAATACATTTTCCTACAAAAATATACTACTTCAATTAATCTGCAACCATGCTGATCTTCAAATATATTGAGCACCTGCTTTGAAAACCTTCAGAATTCGAACACAAAACTTCCTCTATACTAAGCGCCCGGGCGTAGCAACTCTAAGCTGCTAAACTATCTGCAAAGACAGGAAAACCATATTTACACCTGTTATTGTAAAAGTTTTAAATTCACAGCTATTATTTATCGATGTATGAATAGTGGTTTTTATTTTCATTTGTCAGATAAAACTGTCTCCACGTACTTGTCAACTGTTTGATTTTATCTTCGTCCATCAATGATACATTTAATCGTCCTCAAATAAATTATGTCTCGACAGTTAATTCTTATCTCTGAGTACACCGATAAAGAAAGTACCACGTTCCCCCAAATTATAGTTCGTTCTTTATCTAAAAAGCAATATTCGTGAACAAAATATCGACAATTTGGTTAAACACTGCCAAGAGAAAACAGCCACTTTGAATAACTAACAGTGGCTAGGATGACCAATAACTGACTTTTTAAATGGCTAAAATAGGCTAGATTTCCTTTCCACGTAATTATTTTAGCTAAAAATGTTAAATATATAAGCCCCTAAAACTCAAAAGTACAACGTATTGATCAGAAATTAACACAATAATCGAAATAAAAGCCATTAACTTGATTTTTTTTACACTTTTACCTTATTTTAATCCTTGGTCTGTCTTACAGATGTAAAATATGATAGGGCTATATGATGTATTCATTTAATATTAAGTCAAAAACAAAAAAAAAAATCTAGCCTATTTCATGCAACTGTATTTTGAACATTTTTAGCCATGAAATTACCTGAAAAGAAAAATATAGTCACTTTTAGCCAGGCAGAATGGCCATTCTCCTCTGGCTGCTCCAAATCAAAGATTCCCTAAATCAAAGTAGAGGCACATTAATGAAAATTGAGGCAGGGACGGTCTTGGAACGCTCTAATGTAGTTTTTCTAGTCACATTTGCCGACCCAGTATTTATTACCCATTTCATTTTTTTTTATTTGTCTCATTTTACGAAATAATGTCCACACATCGGAAAAAAAACTTCCAGGAAACAAAATAATGACACTTAAAGAGACGTCATTGTTTGCCAGGAACCCTTTTACGAAATCTCTAGAAGGAAAAAGCAATTATTTATATGAAAAATACGAATGAAAAGTTTCGATCATGCAAGTCAGTCATTGAGCCAACTCGTCATTTTAGATTTGCAGATATTGACAAATTCCGAGTTTTATACAATTTATGAACTAGAAAAACGAATAGAAATAAAAGCTCCACTGAAATCAAAAGGGAATAAGGTTTGGACATTTGATGTTTTGCTCATTTTTTATATACGTTTCCTTGATCTAACGCGCTTGTGTTAATCTAACGTGCGAGTGTGCAACATAAATGGTGCCCAGTGATTAAGTTGCTCAATCAAAAGCTTTCATGTCATTTTTGGCAAATAATCTAAATTCAATTTACATTTTTTAGCGACGTCAGGAAACCGAACCTGGAACACATTGATGTATGACCATGTTTTTTCTGAGATAAATTTCTGATGAGGGGATATTCTCATTTTACTCATTTAAAAGTTAAAAATTCTGGTAAAAGGCTAGAATTTTTTTCCTCAATGCTTTTTCCATTAAAATATTCCCTTACGTCCATTGAGTTTTCATGCCATTGTTTAGGGGGGTGCATAGTGACAAACGAGTCGGTTGCTTTATATATCATAGGTACATTGTTAATAGAACCCGCCTCTAAAACTTTTTGAGATGTTTTTTAAATGAATGTTGTATGTCCTCTAAGCGTACATTCTAAATTTGTTTGAGCTGCACCAATGAACGGAAGGTAAGGGTTCAGACTAGCATTATAGTCATATTCTAAATAGAACCCCCTCTAAGTCCCTTAAAATCTTTTTTATAAAAAAACAAATAGTCCAAACTCTTGCCCATGTATGCATACCAAATTTCGTTGAGCTGTACCAATGTTTGGGTCAGGGTCTTTTCCGTTCGTTCGGATCAGACCAAGATTGTAAATCGAGTTTTTTTCTTTAAATTAACCCACCCCTCTATTGTACTAATCTTGAAGAAACTAAATTGTTAAATATTTGGTGAAATGCATCTAAACCACTATTTCAAGAAATAATTCACAAAAACACCGAAAAAACATTAATTCACACGGCAGCCAACAACCAATACTATTGTATAAAGTTGCTAATTTGGAGGCCAGAACTCTTCAATATCTTAACCTTAACCCTAATCCTAACTCTAACTTTTATCGGAAAGACGTGTTATTTCGTAACCTTTGCAGCAATAGCGAACATTTTTCCTTTAAACTGGAAAAATTCAATTGCCTTTGAATTTCTCGAATTAAATGGTCATCACTCAATAGGAACCATCATTTGATCAAGGTCCTTTGGTAGCATGCCGTATTGGGGATAATCAACAAAAAAAATTTAATAAGCGGGTGAACAATTAGCGAATTATTTGTCTCGCCCTCTGTTGGGCAGTGATTCCTAAAAATCTGAATCTAAAAAACAAAAACAAAAAACAAGCGTGAACATTGCCGGACACCCATCAATTTTTTTCTAAACATATGTAAATGTTTAAAGTTTCAGCCCTCCAGCTCCATCATTGCAGCCTGTCCGTGTGACACATACAGCCAACCAGACCCACTTGAAACTTAAAAAAAAACCTATTTGATGTTGGCAACGAGTAAACCGGTCGAAGAAGAGAAAGGGTTTTACATTTGGTGATGCAAGTTCCTAATACGATCTTTGTCACAATATCAGGGAAATTTGGGGCTTTTCCATTCGACATCAATCAATCGTTAAAATGCATGGTTCAGATATTTTAGGAGTGTTGTAAAGCCTCTATGGATGCCCGGCCATGGTGACCCTGAGCCAGTCTAAAGTAAGCCAAATCAAATGGCCTTGCTTAAATTGCTGCAGGTTCAAGCTCAAATGAAATCTAAAATTTTGAAAGTTTTTTTTTCAAAGGCAGGTACACTGGAAGATTGACGCAACACAATCTATCATAAATCTCCCCAATTTGGCATTGTATCGTACTAAGATAAATTCGTAAATATAAGTTTTATAAAATCCTACCTAGACACATGTAAATACTATGGATGTTGACATATAATAAAATTCATGCCGATGTGTCGTCTCCTCACCCTTTGCCGATGTGTCGTCTCCTCACCTTTTGCCGATACATCATCCTCCCTTGGTCCATATTAATGCAAAAAGAAATTTCCCCCTCATTTTTGACCACTTGAAGTCGAAAAAAACAAGTGATTTTGCTTCAAAAAATGGTTTTATTCAAATTTGAACTTGTATAATTTTCTAGCGATTGGTTAGTTTTTGGATAATTGACCAATGATAATACCATGTCCTGATCATGATAAGGGTATCAATACTTTGTATACTTGCATAATAACCATAAAAATGACAGGATTATTTACTTTTGCCTGAGATCAGAATATCTGTATGTTCGGATCAAAGTGTTAAAAAACTTTAACTAACCCTGGAACTAAATGTCGATAGTAGGTGGGAAGCATAGAAATAGTTCTTCGAATGTTGTTACATACTAATCTCAGTTAAGGAGGGTATCTAAAAAATTATTTGTTCATTTTTATACTTACAAAACCACTTAAAATATCACTACTATTACGGTTTGCTTTAGGCCAATGTTTGTGCAATTTTGATTCAAAACCCCAAATAATCTGCTGAAATTGACTTGCGATAATCCAAACAAATCTTGTTTGATCCGATCTCGAAAATCCTTCGTAATGCAGTTAAAATCTTGCAGCAATGTGCGATAACATATATTTGTTCACACACCTACAAGTGTGAGGAATTAGTAAGCTGAAAGGTTACAAGTCTTTCAGTGGATATTTGATAGCCTTGTTTGTGTCATATAAATAAGACTTATCGAATTAATCGTTTTGTCGTAAGTGCTAGAATTGTATCCAGAAACTTTACTAATTTCAATAGCAACTGACGAAGGCTTGTTAGGGAAATTACATAAAGTATCTTTTTTGTTTTTTAATTTTTTTTAGAGGGGCAATATCATGAGAATGTATTTATTCATATAATTAAATACAGCTATAACTAGGTTGGAATGAAAGTTCTGTCCAATGTTTCATTTCATTTGGAAGCTAATATAGTAACAGTGCAATCAGTCATTAATAAATTTTACCGTGTTTTCAGTTACCTAATTCTATCTATCATCAAGTTTTTCGATACCAGATTTGTAAATTCATTTGATTTGAAGTGAGTTTTAATCCATCAAAATAACTTTGCTAATATATGAAAAATGCTAATCAATTGAAGCAAGGCCAGAAGATTATGGTGGATACTTTTCTGTCCAAACCGAATACTTCGGTCACTCGAGCGGTAAGACGATGTGTATTATCACGGAGAAGAATGACTTCTTTGATGCTCTCTAAAGATGGGCGTTTTCTGACCAAAGATGTTTTCAAACAACTAAGTTAATTTACGCTAGACCTAAGTTGTGATTGTTTAGTTATAGTTTGCAGACTGATTCTTTGTATATCCTACCAAACACGCAACAAGTTTTATTCAGATTAAGATCACCTATCGGCTGGGGCACGGGTCTATCACTGCGACTGAGCCCCTGATGACTGCATTATCATGAAAAAATCTGCTTCTCCCACCCAGTAGCCACTCCCTCCAAAATGCACCGGGTGCTGTTGAGAGAAAAAAAAAGAAAAAAGTTTATTAGATGGTGCTTATTGGTATACTTATGCACATTTTCAAAGTTGTTGCCCCCCGAATGTGACTCCATGAGCGCCCAGAGACACAAACGGACAGAGAGAAGGATCTGAGCCCATTTAGCTGGATTGGTTAGCCCTTCGTGGAGTTACGGTGATTCGATATGAAATAGATTTTAGATGTATATCTGGTGAATCTAGATGTTTTAAGATAATTATGTCCTTGCTATATTTTGATACTAGTGCATCTATAGCCTGACTTTCAGGCTTGTTTTTTTTATACACTATAGCAGCATATTTCCATACATATATCGATAAGATTCGATTCTTCTAAAATAAGCTAAAAATGTTACTTTTCCCTTCTGGAATGGAGGTGTCTTATATGCTTTTAAATCACTGTTGCCTAGTAGTGTTTGTAAGCTGAAACTGTTTTTTGATAATCAGCTAAAATCGGCTAAATTTGTCCATTCCCAGTTGTACTCATTTAAAGCCCATTCATCAAATAGGAAAATTCTTACAGAGACTTCAGAAAATATCAATAAAAATGATACATTCACTTCGCTAAACTTTATCAATATACCTTTTTAAACGTCACACTTTCCAGCTTTTGTAGATCTTTATCGGCTAGATTGAGAAAAAAGCTGGATCTAGTTGGAAAAATGGCTAATTTGGCAACCCTTGCACCAGATACGGTAATATCTTGTGAACATTTAGTCATGATTTGCCGTGTGCGACGTAGGTGTTGAATGATTCTGATGAGCAATGTCAGTTTGGCTCCAGGAACCGTTACTAAAAGGAATTGACAGTTCATTTCAGTATTGCCTGGAAGGGGCGTGACCGAGCAGGGCGGGTGGTTCTGCTAGATTGATTCAGAACTTTTCTCTAACTCCTTCCTCTTACATTTTACTCTCAAATAATGTCTGTATGATGTTTTGGTTTGGATGAGGTGATCTTTTCGAGTATGACAATAGAAATCTCCATGTTAAAAAATGCTGGAGAACAAATATGATTTGAATTAACTGAACCCGTAGAAAATCCTGCGATGTTGACAACTTCTTTATCATTAAGCATGCGTGTATATTTCTGCAATTTAAGTGTATCATTATAATCAGCCTTTTAACGCATGTCGTCAGACATAAACCTTCGCCCAGATCCGCCAGACATCTCGATTGTGGGCTGTGCGACGCCAATATCTCATGAACTAGTCTAAATCGTTACGTCATCTAATTTTTGCCGGTCATAGTTTTGCATATGATCTCTGGGATCCACGTTTTGAGTCGTGATAACAGCAGATGCCTGAAAGTCTTGCAACATGGCCTGCCCATTGTATTTCGAGTTTTCTAATGGATTTTATGTTTCTCCAGATTTATCTCCAGTATACTGTGCTGTGTTGAGGTCCCTCTCTGATATTTTTTATTCTCATCTTAATTGTCCAACACTAACTGGGGTTCATGATAGATAAAGAGGACAGTATCATCAGCAAATCTGAGGTTGCTTAGGTTTTCGCCACAAACTCTGATTCCGTTCCTTCGTACAGAATATTTTTCGGGAGATCATTTTGAGGCAAGGTGTGAAAATTTGGGGAGAACTGGTGTCGCTTTATCTTACTTTTTTTCCAGACTGGAAGCGGTCAGTCTTTATGTAGCCTGAAAAAGAGGCTGCTTAGTCGGTAGATATATTGCAGAACACAGACGTGTGCGGTTTCTACTCCTTGCATGGCAGCATGCTGCGATTACTTTAGATATTTCCACAGAGTCAAATTTCCTTTTCTTAAAAATCAATAAATGCTACAACTACTGAATTCTGCTTCTCGTTTAGTTGATTCACCAAATGGAGATAGTCAACGGTCGCGTGACTCCTTCTAGAGCCAACCTGTTCCTGTGGTTGGTTTTTGATTCGTGATCAATTTGGAAGAGTATGTACATCTCTCAGTTCCCTTCTTTAAATAGTACCATAATGATTGCGGTGTTCCAATTTTCTGGGACTTTATTCGATGACTTTGCCATCATTTTTTTAGTAGGTCGATGGTGGTGATATTTAGTACAGGTACCTTCCATTTTTTGACTGATGGCTTACTTCACCTCCAACGGGGAAACTTTTGAGAAGTTTTTGCACTTGCAGCTCGTCTTAGCGTTAATAATAATCAGAGAGCGAAAAATTAGAAAAGTAATGAAGCTTCAGAGTTAAATAACTTATCTTATTTCATGTTTGACATCGATAATTCTGTGAGAATCGGGGAATACCATTTTGGGAGTTGTATATAAAGGCCAGAACATTCAAATTCAAAAACATTATGGCTGATCGCTTTATCAAGACGTTGCATTTTCAGAGCAAAAAGTAAAAATGCATTTATTAAAAAAAAAAATCATCATTATCATCAGTCCTTCAACGTCCGTCGTTGGACATAGACCTTCCCCAGGATTTGCCACACTTCTCTATCATGGGTGTCGTGGAGCCATTACTTCCTGAACTTGTCTAGCTCGTCTCTCCATCTAATATTCTACCGGTCTTGGTTGCGCATGTAATCTCGGGGGATCCATGTCGTGAGTCGTGATGCGCATTAGTCTCCCCATGGTTTGCTCACCAAAAATTTAAAAAAAACTTGAATCTAAATCTATTTGATTAAGGACATATTAGGCAGCATAGAGTCAAGTTTGAAGTTGTTCAGATCAGTGACTCTCGAAAAATCTACTAAAAAACGACAGATTACAGACCTTCCTTCATTGTTTCCATAAATTATACACCTTGACTTCTGCTCTCTAAATATTATCCAAATTTAGATATAAAATATCTAAAATTGCAACACTGAAGAGAAGTAATTGAAATACTTCTAAGCTGTACTTTCGTACAACCGACAGAAAATTATTTCACTTGAAGATTAAGACAGGCTACTCCATACACCATGAAGTCTGACCCCCTTCTAAGCATGCACATTCGAAAAGGGCTCTGTCCTAGTTTCTTTTTAATTCTTAATTTGGGAGGGAATTCCAAAATCAAAAATTGAAAAATGGAGAATCTTGCGTGGCAATACTGACCAGAATCCAGAAAAAAACTTTCCCTCCATGATGTTGAAATTTTGTCTGGGATAAATAATGGTTACATTATCTGTAAAGTTGATTTCTCTGGATCTTGACAGATTTGCCATTTTTTCCCCATCATAATTGTTTCATTTTCTTCTTGGTTTTCTAATCTTTGGCCTCTTGGTCAGTTTGTATTCTGGTCTGACTCTGGGCTTTAGGCTAAGACAGCAAGAGTAATGTGCACTGACAGACCCTTGCGTCTATTCTAAATTTACTCTGACACTTGTAAGCTGCAAGTGAACATAACATCAGTAGATTATGAAGAAACAAAAAAAGTTTTGATTTGTTTATGAGGAATAAACAGTAGACTAAAAAGTAAATTCTGAAGGGGATGATTTTTCTTTTTTTTTTTTTTTTCCTTTTTTTCCTTGCTCGCTTTCTTTGTGAACAGGCTTGGGCCCCATACGCAAAACATGATGATTGGAATTTAATTTTGAAATGGGAGACAGTACAGAGGAAATCTCTCAGGTTGTTATGTTGCATGAGAAAGTTGAATTGTAAGGATAGACTGGAAAAGTTGGGCACGGCAACTGTGTTTGAGAGGAGGGCAAAAAGTGACTTAATCGAAACTTTAAAAAATATCAAATGGTTTTAAAAATGTTTGATTGCTACGTCCATTGCAGAATTCAATCGATTTTTTCTCTCAAAGAATTTTGAAATAATTGAATATCTTACCAACTTATGTGATTAATAGTACAAGTCAGAGCCGATGCGAGAGACCCCTGCAACTACAGGGTGGGCAACAGACTTCTAGGGGAGCAATATATCTGAAGAACCCTGAAAAATTTAGAAAATAATTTAAAAAACTTGAGAAATAATCTTTGCAAGGGGCCACCGTACAAGTGCAAATAATGATTTTAAGAATAACTTTATATATTTAGATCATTTGAGATCTAAAATGAATTATTTGGGCAATTTTGAGAGGCATTAATTGAAATACATAGACAATTTTAGGAAAGGAGTGTGCTTCATAGTTTCCCAGTACAAAGAAGCGGGGGAAAAAGCCATGGAGGACTATCATTCGCTATGGGTGTCTGTCGTCACATCATTTGCATAATTGGATAACTTCGTTATTCCCCCATATATTTCAATGAAACTTTGCATGTAGGAGTGTGGAGAGATTCACAATGATGAGTTATGACCGATCTGATTATTTGATTACATTTTGTGAGCAAAAATATAGTTTTTGTTTACAATTAAGAAATGTTCTCAAATCTTGACTGATTTTGCTGAATTTAGGTTATTAAATTGACTCCCCCGGATTGAAAGTGAGTTACGATCGATCCGATTGTTTATTTTAGATATTATCAACCATATGTTAACTCGGAACTGCTGAATCGATTAGAATGAAAAATACTATACAGGCTCTTCAGCATCTAATTACTGAAAATACATAACGTTTTTAAGAATTACATTGTTTGAATAATAATAAAAAAAATAATCTGGTATTTCGGGGCTAAACAACTAATTCTCTCTCAACTGTTTCGCCAAGGATCTTCATACATGTAAGAATGTTTGTCAAGTTTCACATTCATACCACTTAAGTATTTTAAAAAAAAGTGAATTGTGTATTGAAACATCCGTTGAGGCATTTCCATTTGATGAACGAACGTATCATTTGCTTTCTTTTTTTAATTTTTTTCCTCATCACTTAGTCTCATAACTTTCAGATATTTGATTTGATTAGGTCCACTCTAATGGTATTTCCCAGTCTTAATTGCCTTTGTGAATGTCTTAATGGTAATTCATTTTAATGAGGGCTATGGGGCTTATTATCCATTTGGTATTTATAAAACTCAGGTTAGTCTGACACAAGGCATCATTAATTGGAGAACCCAGTGGGGATCAACTTACTAGCAAGGGTTGCATCCTAAGTTTAATAGTATAAGACGCAAAGTGAGGATCAATCTCACTACAGTAATAATAGTTTATGAGACTGGCTTGTCAGCCATTGTTCTTTAGCAAGGTACTAAAATCGCATTATTCTCTAGAGAGATTCACACTGATATACATAACCTTAATATACAATTAAATCTTGTTCTTAGACTATGTTTAGCAACAGAAATTGCATATCAAAATGACTCTTCACTTTATTTAAACCTCCGTTTCATGAACCACCTGAAACTGCCCTCAACCACAGTTAAACTCTTCATAGAATAAAAAAACGGAACTCTTTTGTAAATTGAGAAAGAAATATCAAGGAGTGCAAAGGAAGTAATTCATCATCATCATCATCATCATCATCATGTCTTTTAGCGTCCGCCGTTGGACATAGACCTTCCCCAGGATTTGCCACACCTCCCTATGATGGGCATCACCGAGCCAGTACTTCCTGAACTTATCTAGCTCGTCTCTCCATCTAACATTTTGTCGGCCTCGGTTGCGCATGTGGTCTCAGGGGATCCATGTTGTGAGTCATGATGTACATCGATTGTCTGCCATTCTTGCAACATGGCCAGCCCACCGCCATTTGAGGTTTTTAATGGATTCTATGATGTCCCTAACTCTTGTCTTTTCTCGGATGTACTGTGCTGTTTTGTGGTCTCTCCATGTGAGGCCCAGCATTATTCTTTCTTGTGCACGCTGCATGGTTCTCAATTTACGGGTCTGTCTCTTGGTTAAGTTCCATGTTTCAGCTCCATAAGTGACTATTGGGAGGATGCATTGGTTATACAGCCTTCTCTTTAAGATTAAATTCCCCAGGATTTAAAATTTGATTCTCTTAATATGAATTTAATATTTATTTCTAGGGCTACTCTCCTGAACCATTGTTTGATCAGGGAACAGGGACCCCTATTAAACTTGGATACATGAACAGACTGAAATGAATCGAATTATTGTAGCCCTACAGATGGATAACCAACCAACCAAACCATAGATTCTTCTTTTTTTGAGTGTCTATGTCTCCGGGGACTCTGGGTCACACTTTTGCAGCCACAACTTCGAAAATTTAAATCAGTAAACCACTACGCACTATCTAAAAATGTTTTTTTTTGTTTTAATAAAAAGAAAAGTATTTTTTTGGTCTCTATGGTCATTTTGGAACCAACAATTCCCAAAACTTGTGCTCTTATTTTCTAGATTTTTGGTTAATCTACACTCAATCAAATATGTTTTTTGAAAATTTCTCTGGCAGAATACTTTTGATCCTCAAAAGCTTTTTGAAAATGACTGAACAGATGACTGAATCATCAAACTTTATGATTTCTGCTTCAACTTTGACGGGGCTCTCAAATCTCCGGCCACACCCTGAGTACAACCCACCTAAATTGAGGCAGGAATTCAAGATTTTTACATTTATCGAATTTGATAATTATGATCCTCGATATTAATAACAATTATCGATTTTTGATAGTTATAATTATGATAGTTATTGCCTATCAAATTAATGTATTGCTACACTGATATGGCATATGCTTACATTTTGCTTCAACGTGCGAATCTTCAATTTGATATGTGTTGAATGCGAATTTGAAAAGCTTTTGCAGTGAAAGATTTGCTATCTCCGCGCTATAGAAACCATCTCGTGACAACGTGGATGTATCAAATATATTTATCGATTTCGTTATTTATATTGATTTTGATTATGGTTATTGATAATATTTTTTGATTTTGATAATTACAATTGTCATTTTTAATTTTCATAATTATCTATCGTGATAATTCTAATTCTCGATTTTGATAGGCAAGTATATGCCATATCCATAAGGCAGCTTATCACTTTGCTTTGTTGTTTGAATCCCAACAGAAATCATTAAATTTTATGTATCCCTTTGCTTTTAATGTGAATTTAGAAAGTTTTTGTTTGAAAAGACTTTTCTATCGCCTCATAGAAACTGACTAGTCTCAACGGAGGGTGTGATCAATTTTATTTATCAATTTCGATAGCTGTTATCATCAAAACTGACAAATTGCCGTACCGATATGACATAAGCATGCCTTCGATGCAAAATAAAAGAATCACGATAGAAATTATTATATTTATACATTTCTTTGCTTTAAGATGAGCAAACAACAAAACAATGAACAAAGAAGTGAAATTAACATGTCCTAATATATCTAAAACTTCATTGCATCATTAATTGAACATCTAAAGGCATTTAAAAGTGTAAATTTAACATAGGGAGACACCAGAGCCGGGTCGATGAGAAGGGACAATTGCCCTGAGCCCCCATTTATATAAAAATGATAATTTAAATATTGAATAGTTTCATCGTCAGACTTTTAGCGTTCCTCATTGAACATACCCCTCTCACCCAAGATTCGCCTGACTTCTCAATCATAGGTGTCACGGAGCCACTACTCTCTGAACTTATCTAATTCGTCACACCATCTTATATCTTGCCGGCCCCGTTCTCTGGGGATCCACGTTGTGGGTCATGATGTCCATCGGTTGTCTTGACCAGCCTATAGCTATTTTATTTTTCTTATGGATCTTATGTCTCCGACTCCCGTTTTTCTTCTAATATATTGTGCTGTCTTGTGATCTCTCCATGTTATATTGAGCATGATTTCCTCCTGTGGACGTTGCATGGTTTAGAGGAAGATCTTCTGCTTAAGTTCTATGTTTCAGCTCCATAGGTGACTATCGGGAAGATGCATTGGTTATATACCCTTCTTTTTAGAACTATCAAGATTTTTTTTGTTTTTGAAGGTTGGGCTTGCCCTGCCGAAAGCTTGCTAAGCTGAAATGATTTTCTGCTTGATTTCTTCTTCTTTTGAGGATTTCGTGGAGTTTCGTTGTTGTAGTGGTCTACTTTCTCCATTTCTGCGTCTTCGATTTTGATTGTTGTATCTTTGTCGTCAATATGTTCGTTGTACATGACATTTGTTTTACTGATGTTCATGCAGATACCAACTTTTTCTTCATTCGGTCTGTCCAGCATCATCTGAAGGTCATGAAAGTTCTCGACAAAAAGGACCATGTCGTCTGCAAATCTGAGGTTAGTTAGGTATTTACCGTCTATTCTGATTCGTTCATTTTCCTAGTCCGTTTTGGAAGATCATCTCGAGGCAGGCTGTAAAGAATTTGGGTGAGCTAGTATCTTTTTTTTTTTTTTTTTGTTGCTTTTTTTTCGAGCTGAAAGGGTCCGAGTCGATGTGTAGCCTAGCGAAGGAATTCCTGTGTCGGTAGATATATCACAATACTCTAACATATACGAGATTTATTACTTGTTGGATGATAACATCAATAGCCCTGGGGATTTCCCTGCCTCCAATTATATCAAGATATTTTCATCACTGCTTTGTGCATGCAAAAAAAAAAAAGGCCGACTGGTCCAACTCTCCCCTATAAGCAAATTGTAAATCGATCACCCACTTTAGAGCTCCCTCTGAAAGAATCACTTTTTCTCAAAAATTAAAAAAATCGGATGCAACGAGAGTAAGATCTAGTCTAAATAAAATGTTCCAACTATCAAAGGACATTTTATAATAAAAATTTTTGCTAAAACCTAATTTCAAACAAAATTATCAAATCATTTATCTAATTTTTTAAATTTTGACCCCACTTTTCTAGGAGGAAATTAAAATGTATTTTCCAAGATGCAGCCAAACAAATTACAAGAATGGAGTACTTTATGCAAGTTATGAATGTCCACAGGCTAGCAACAAAAGGTAGTGCTGATAAAAAAAAAATACCTACTCATTTACAATAAATGCATGAATATGTCTGGTTTTTGTGATATGATGATCGAGTTTGTACTTTCTTACCTCGAAAGTAAATACACTTAAATATCAATTTGGCAGCAAAAGGCAGAAAAGTTTAGGAGACGAGAGCTTAGCACATCACTACTTGAATTTAATTTTGGTATCATTTATATTACTACTTCCTAATCAAAGGCTCAAATAACTCGATTAGATACGTGCGAAGGACTTTGATCTTATTGTTTCAGCTTTTAGCAAGTAGAATGAGCATCTTTCAAGGTAAGGTGAACAAAATTGGCAAAGGAAAGATTTTACAAACAGGAATATATTAGAATTGTCATGTTTGAACGACGATGAATCTATTCCCAGTGCTATGGAATACCGTTACGAACATAAGTAGCAGAGTATATTAATAGAATAGCAGAGCTTAAAAGATTTTAGCTATAACACATTGATTCATTTGAGGCCACTTTAAAATGAAACTTTTGCTACTTGGGTCCTTTGGTACCTGAAGCCTTCAGGCATTCCCCAATTGTCTGACCGCTCGGTCTGCCTCTGGTTCTATTATAACAGTTTTGAATACAACATTGATGTTTGCATTTAACACATTTCTAGAGTCTGCAGCTACAATTACCTACACTAACTTTGAACATATGTCTCTGAAGGAACTTTCCGTCATGGGTTCCAATCCTGCTAGTTACTGACCGTAGTGATTTGGAGCTGTTGGGAGAGTGGAGGCTACAGCCCCCGTCAGGGAATCCTACCCACTATCCTTCTGTCGGATTTTTAAAACAATAATAAAAATTTATACAGTTTGGGGGAAAGAGCTGTGTCACATGAGAGGTTCTCGAGCATTAACCTCCCTCTGTAAATACATTAGTAAAAAATCCTGAAAACACCAATAGTTATTTCAACGTCGAGATTGTGTACCACGACCTTTTAGATTTTTGTTGGTTGGTGTGGTTTCACATTTTCCTGAGAGTCAAGGTAGACGTAGTATTTGGAGGATTATCTGAGCTATATTCGGATTAGAATTATCCTTTCTTGAATTAGCAGACAGTTTCCAGTTTTACTCCCATTCTACTCTCAAAATGAATTGACAGTGGATGTTGGAGCGAAAATCTAGGGGTGCAATTTACAAATGCAGAAATTTTGTTTTACTTGGGTCTTTCACTCGAACAAAGGTTATATTCAACAACAGACAATTTGTCCAAAACGTTCCAAAGTTGGAAGCTATTAATGGACAAGGGCTTGCTAGCCTAACTGTTCAGAAATTGGAAGAGATACAAAATAATGCTTCCTTCAAATTGTTCTTAGAAACTGTAGTTCCAAAATTAAAACACCCATTGCTGGAAGAGCCCTCTATTTCAAGAAAGCGAAACAGATATAATTATTTGACAATGGAACTCATTGATGGCTGTGAAGGTGCTTCTGCTTGCTATCCTGTGTGTGTTGACGATCACTGCAAAAGAATTTAATTTGAAGCTATAGATATTAACGGATCGTTCGATTTTTTGTTCAGAATATCTCCGATTTTTGATATTAATGAATGTCAAAATATGTTCCTTAAATTAATTTTCCAACAATATAGTGGAGTCACTGTGTCGCCATCCTCTGGTAGGCATTAACTTTGTGCCCCTCCATATTTAAAACTGCATCTTGGCCCTCACACTCTTGCATCATTCAACAGTACGGCGGTAAAACCCACTTCAAATAGTGCAAAAATATTGTTACCGGTCATTTTCCATCACAGACCCCGGGGTGATAGGAATACCTGAAACATTTTCTCATTGCATTCTCTTCACTGTCATGTTCCATAAAATTCATTATCATTCTTTTACCGCCCTTGGACATAGACCTTTTCCAGGGTTCGCCACACTTCTCTATCGTGGGCGTCTCGGTGCCAATATCTTTTTTTTAACCCGTCCGCTTCGTCTCGCCATCTTATATTCTACCAGTTCCGATTCTGCATTTGATCTCTAGGGATCCATGTTGTGAGTTGTGGTGTCCATTGGTTGTCTGCCATTTTTGCGACATGACCAGCCCATTGCCATTTGTGTTTTTTTAGACTTCTATTTTCCCCCTGATATATTGAATATCGTGGTGTCTTTATGTAATGTTGAACACGATTCTCTCACGTGCACATTGCATGGTTCTCAGTTTGTGGGTAAGTCTCTTGGTTAAGTTCCATGTTTCAGCCCTATAGGTGACAATCGGGAGGATGTATTTGTTTACTTTTCTTTTCTGGACAAATGCGATTTTCTTGTCCTTAAAGGTTGAGCTTGCTCTAGCAGAGGCTTGCCATCCTGGGATGATTCTTCGCTTGATTTTTTCTTTTGATAATTTCATGGAGACTCGTTGTCATAGGTAGATGTTGTGGTCTACTTTGTTAAGCTTTGCGATTTTGATTTTGATCGTTGTGTGTTTATTTCCAACATGTTTGTTGTACATGATCTTTGTTTTGCTGAAGTTCATGTGAAGGCCGACTTTTTTGCTTTCTTCGTTCAGTTAATCTAGCATTAGTTGGAGGCCCTGAATATTCTCTGCAAAAAGGACGACGTAGTTTGTAAATCTGAGGTTACTTGGGTATTCGCCGTCTATTCTGATTCCTTTGTTTTCACAGTCTAGATTTCTGAAAATAATCTCGAGACAGGCTGTAATGGGATTGGGTGAGCTGGTATGACTTTGTTTTACCCTTTTGGGGGTCTGAAAGGACCCTGAGTCTTTATGTATCTTGATAACATTGTGGTAAAAAACGTTTTCGATAGCAATTTTAGCAAAAATTACTTCAGTAAAGCATGTCCGCTGCACCCCTCCTCCCACTGGGTGCTGGATGATTTAGCCCCCTTGTCAGAGAAGCTAGCCCCCTCGTCGGGCAAATACTTCCGACTCCCCAACTTGGGAAAAGGTCTTAGTTTCTAGCAGCCATTCCCGTGTCGAATTAAATTGATTTGAAACTTGACATAGACCTTTTAACACAGGCAGATAGGAGTCAAAGTTTGTTCTCTTCTACTTTTCTTGTAACATGGAGCACGGGATCCCCGGGAGTGATTTCATCATTTTGAAGTGAAATAAATGAACTCACTGAGGTAGAATGTTCTTATGAACAAGTCTTAAATGAATGAATAGAAATGAGAACTTCTATTATTCCATTTTGGCGAGGGTAACATATATTTTGAATACAAATTTTCTCCAAAAAAATGAATAACCTTTATTTTTGTTCTTTTTTTTTCGATGTGAAAGTATAAACTCAGTATAAATTCAGTAATTACTATAGTTGCTGATCGTTGGGTTTAGCTTAGAAAGTACTTCGCTGAAAAAAAAATGTCCCTTATTGCAGGTTCCTAGTAACTGAAGCAACTACATGGACATAACGATGGTGGACGCATCTTTGAACTTATGGTTCTTATTTTAGAATTTTCATACAGATAATTTTCGACAATTCTCGGTAATTTTTGCCAATTATCAACAATCTTCTTTCCAGCCACATTTGGACTTTCTCGGTAATTTTCAAACTGAAATCGTATTGATTTAGATTTTTGGACTGTCCCGGTAATTTTCAGCAATTTTTAGAGTATTGGAGCAATTCTGGAACTTTTTTCAAAACATTACTTTAACTTTCTTCAGAAATTTGTTTTGAAATTTGAAAACTTTTTACAAAGAATTTCTGAACTTTCACCGTCATGTTTACCACACTAATTTACTTGCTTACACTTGTTTCAAATTAAAGCTAGTAAATTAGCTTGACTGTAAGTATCTATGTTCTCTTTAGGTTGTGAAAAACATTAAGTACGCTTTTCGATCAGCTGACTTACAATACTGTTATCCATCTCTCTGATTTGATCTGTAATTGTAGTGGCTGATAACGAAATTGGATGTGTCTTTTGCGGGTTTATCTCCCACTATTTACTTACCTGTTATCTTTCCGACAGGTAGAATTAAATTGTTTGGTGTTATGAGAGACACTTCATAAGACGCAGTAACGTCTGGTCCATCATAGTTATTACTTGTTTTTTATTTGTATCTGATTTGCAAGGAATAAGAAACTGTCAACATAAACTTCGTTTCTTCAGTTTTTAAGTTGGTCTGGCTCGCTATGGAACTCTAAGGCTGAAAATCAAAACATATACTCATTGTCTTGAAAAAACCTGTTTTGTTGTTGAGTTTTTTTTATAAACTGATCCCTTAGTTTGCAGTATTCAGGCTTGTTTTATGAAAACTAAGACTTTTTCTGATCACAGCACAAAAAAAGCGAGAGAATTAACTTTTCATGAAATGTCTCTTGCATTTTTGAAAAAAAATTCGAATTCATCACCTCCAAAACGGCTTGCTGCCAAAAGACGTTGGTCATGGGACGATTTCTATTGGGTGACCAACCTGATCTGGTCGCTCAATTTCCACTGGCATCGTGTTTATGTTTTGAGTCCAGGAAGGACCATGAATACTTGGCATATCTTGAGCATTGATGTCTTCTTTAATCAAAAATGCCGATGAAAATAACGTACACGTTAAAGAAAACTGTGAAACTTGTTTTAAAACTGGTGGCTTAAAAAATTCCATCATTACGTGATCATGCTCGGTATTCTTACCTTCTTACATAATTCATCTAGTCTTCAGTTGTTTCTTTGAACCTATGTTAGAATCACAATATTTCCTTAGTTTCTATCATATCAACAGCTGTCATCTTTCCAATACCATATGATGTACATTCTAGGTTTTTTGAAAATGTTATAAAAATAGCATGATTAAAATATAGTATCTTATTTATAGTTGAATTCAACAGTAACGAGCCATAACTATGGGTAAAGGTCAGTAAAATAAATCATGAATTCAGCTAAACTTCAGGAATTGAACCAAAAAGTGTAGGACAAATATTTGAATGGTCAACCCAGTACGTATGTACCCCATTATAACGCTGTTCGGGCTAGCAACAAGAACCCACAATTGCCACAAACAATCGGCTCTATATGGATTGTTTGAGAAATGGGGGCAAGAATCTTTGTCTCAAGTATCATACTGCAATGGAGCATCTGAGCTGAGAGACAATCTTTTTCATCTTTGTTTAAAATTTTTGACTAATTATAGCTTTCGTTTTAATTTGTTTTTATTGCAACTCTTACTCAGACTGATCACTCTTCGGCAGTGAGCAAGCAGCAATAATCGGAAATAAAGAATAAGTCTTGTGTGGGATTTGAACCCAAATTTGGGTTCAAATCCCCTCTGGGGAACATGGTTCATGCCCACCTGCTCTACCAATCGAGCTATCATAATTATGATTTATAATACTCGATCTAATAAAAATAGATGAAGTTGAATAATTTTTTTGTCTCTGTTTTGCATATTTGGTCAATCTATTAATTCATCTAAATCATTTATTCGAAGAATGGGCAACCTTTTTGATCTAGAGGGCCACACAAGACATTTCTCATCTTTATTCGGGCCATGCGTTCACTCAAAAAATGTTGATTGTATTACAGAAAGCGTACTTAATTTCCATTTTAGACAAACGTATGAATTACAATTATTATATTATTGATTTATGAAGCCAAAATGATAGCAATTTTACAATACAAATTATAGAATTGACTATCTGGGAAAAATTATATCAGATTTTGAATAAATGCCTAATCTGGCTTGCAGTCCTATGGTTGTGCATAAGTGATTTATACCAGGGACAACCAAATATATCTGAGGGTCATCTCATGGGATGGGTATGAAAGTGCACAGGTTATTTTTCATCAGACTCCCCACTCAGAAGTCTGTCAGTTTTATTACCATTTTCAACTATCAGTATGCATAAATAATTTTTGCATATCAAAATCTATTTTCCTCTTTGCAAAGAAAATGAAGCTCGATAAATCATTTTCACACAAACACAAAATTGAAGAAATCTTTTTCTCTGAAGAATAGAAGAAACTTCGAAGTATTGTAGTCAATCAATAGTTGATTAACTAACAAGAAACTATGCTCAAAGATTGATTTTCTTTTGTAAATATTTTCTTGTTTATTCATGGTATACTTACAAGGGTGAATCAATCGGAGAAATGTCTGTGAGGTTGAATTGGTAATAATGATAAAAAAGATTCCAACAAAAACAACACTTGTTGATTTCTGCAAAAAGAAGGAAAACATTTTCTTTTTTTATCTTTTATTTTACAGTCAATTTATAACAATCATTTTTTTTTTTTTTTCTTTTAAGGTGAATAAATTGAAATATATTGAAGGACTTAAAGATTGCATTGTCAGCATTTTATTTTCCTCCTTAGTATGAAGGAAACCCTGGATTATCTTTCTTGACCGTCCGGAATCATTAAATTCTTTTCAGTTTAAAAAAGGTAGAGTTTAATCATAGTCAAGTGATGGGTAGGTAGAGAAAGCTGTATACTTTAATTAAAATAATTATTGGAAAATTTCATGTTGACTTTTTGAATGGACAGACAGCAGAGTGATATTTTTTTTTCTTTTTTTGGTAATATTTGGTATAATGTACTAAGTAGCCAATGGTGGTCTTTACCAGTATGCCAAGGTTCTAAAAGTTGTACAAAGTCTCGAAAAATTTTTATTAAAACTATAATTACACAACATATTCATCAGAAATTAATGGAATAATAAAATTAAAAGTGAGTCTTTTATTCTTTATTAGAAAATTAAAACATCAGTTTTGCATTCCAGGTGCATTGTTTCTGTCAGACACGAGGTGGTGAAACACCTGATAGAGGACAAAAGACAGGCTTTTTGTATAGATATTGTATTAATTTCTAATAAATATGTTATTTAATAAAACTTTTCAATAAAATTATACTTTTTGGAGCTGTTGTATGACTTCTTGGATCTTTAGTGTGCTGGTAAACACCACCATGGGTTCATGTATGTCAAACCAAAGATTCTTTTTTTTTCTTTTTTGAAATTCAGTTTTTGTGAATTTTTTATGGGTTATTTTGTACTTTTCTTTTTTTTTTTGCTCAGTATTTTGCTTTGGCCTTTTACATTAGAGCAATTGACTTTTAGAGTATTATTGTTTTGATTTTATTATTTATGGGTAGTTTATAGAATATAGGACTACCATATTTGATGGCATACAAGACCTTTATTTATTTCAGCAAGAAATATTGAGGAAAAAAAAATGTCTTTCCCTGAATTCTTCTCATTCATCACCCAATTTTTTTCAACTCCTCTTCAAGTATTTGCCACAGTAAGGCTCAACAACGAAAGTTACATTTATTTTTGAGCCATTAAAAAAAAAAGAAAAAGAAAAAAAAAAAAAGATCTTACATGCTGTCAAATACAGAAAGTATTTAATTCATGGAAATGAAACCTTTTACTGCACCTTGATTCTTTCAATGTTAAAATGTCTATATACAACCCTTCCCCCATTATAGCACAGTTTGATGGTGAATCCCTAAATATTAATCTCGCCAGATCTAACTCCAAAATAGCAAGATTGATTGTTGCTTGGTTATACTGTATTGCTGACTCCTCTCTGAATCCCCCAAAATTCACTTATGGTCATAGCTAGAAATTTGAGGGCTTGGCTCCTTCAGGGGGCCTCTTCAACATTTATTGAGATTTGCAACTGTATAATGTAAGTAGAAATGCTGTAGGTGAACTATTAATAATGAAACTTTTGGCCTGCCATTGCTCAGGATGATTTTTCACATTGTAGACTCACTAAGTCATTATTCTTTGGAAAATTCCCTTCCTTGTTTATATTCTTTGTGTTTGGACCAGTAATTCATATACTAATTTTAATGTATAAATTGAAAAGTTATACTGTTGTGTGGAAATTATAGTCGTTATTTCATAATTAAAATCAGTAGTTTGATATCAATTTGAAAAAAAAAAACTATGTCAATGAGACATGTGCCAGTCACACTTGAAGATTTAATTTTCTCTTCTCTGAAAAGCTAAAAAAAAAGGAAAAACAAAAAAAAGTAAAATAAAATCAAAGATGAAAGCAAAAAAAATCAGTGTGAATATATAAGCATTTTTTGAAATTTTTATCACTAAGTTGAAAGTAAAATAAACTTCAAACTTTACACTAAATTTAATACTAAAAAGCTGCGCGATGACCAGGTTTTTTTTTATTATATGGGAGTAATACTAGTACTAGAAGAAAAAATACAACTTATTGTTGTTACCATGGTGGATAACCCCTGCTTAATAAGAAGAATGGAAAGAGAGAAAGTGAGGTTGAACTTGGAACAAGGTTTCCCTATTTCAAACTCTCTGACCAGGGAATAAGGACCTAAGTAGAAATACTTTACTTCATCTTTGCTTATTGAGTTACATGTTCCTGGGCTGAATCTACATCAGATCCTGGTGATGTCTTTAGTTGACTGTTCAATCATTCCCCATCATAGAGTACGAGGAAAATGTCTTGATCATGTTAACTATGAACTTCTTTAGTTAAATCACATTGCTGATTCTTTTACACTGAAAAGTGAATTTTTTATTTATGCACTGGGCCAAGCTGGATTTACAAATGAGCTTAGGGGCCTCAGCCACCTGCCAGAAAAAAAAATCTTAAAGACTGAATCACTGTAGCTCCACATGTGACCTAATTAACCAGCCAAGTGGGCTACAGATTCTTCTCTCTTTGATTGTCTCTCTCTACTGACATTCCTGGTCATATTTTTGGGCTACAACCTTGAAAATTTGCATAAGTACACCACTAGACATCCACCTGAAAACAGTACTTTTGTTTTTTCAAAAAAGTGCTTTTTTTCAGGTCTCTATGGTCATTTTGGGTCAACAATGCTTAAATCTTGTGCTGGTATTTTTTAGATGATTTTAGATAAAAGATATACTTCTTTCAGATAATTAGTTCTGGTTTGAACGTGGGCTATGGTGATTCATTTATGCCAGGTATGGATATTATCATTAGATTTATTTTATTTTCAACCATAAAAATAAGGGGCATACTATGGCTGAAATAATGTGTAAGTACGAATCCGAAATTCACGTACGCATTGACGAAAGGGTTATATGATTGTTCTTTGAAAAAAGATTTCCAAGTATTTTTGTGACCTCCATTAATCTTTACGTGAACCCCATTCCCACGCTACAAGAGGGGTTTCAACCCCTACTTTGAGAAGCCCTGTCCTAGTTTAGGGACTGTAGTTGTTTAATCTGGCACTTTACTTTCATATTTGAGGGTAAAAGAGTCTTATAGAATTTTCAATGGCTAAACATGTATAAGTATATAAATGAAGAGCACTTACTTATTTCAAAGTTTCTACCTTGAGGATAAGGCAGAGAAATTTTTTGTATCAAGAACTAAACAGAAAATTTTATTCAGAGAGCAAATTTCACTGAATATATTATGAAATCTAACGCAATTTATAATTATTATAATAATATATTTATATCATCAAAATACTTTGATATTTTTATAACCATGATATATTATAATGATAGCTGATAGCCATATCACTTTGAAGACAACAGTTCTCTCCTGATCAACAAAATCATGCAATATCAAGCCTGGTCAGTACTTAGACGGTAACCACTTTGGAATACCAGGTGTTGTAATCATCAGTAATTCTTTCCATCTTGATGGCTGATAACATGCAAACCCTTGTTCTAAAGGGTGGAATCAGCTGTGTGTTGAAATCTCATTAGCAGAACTTTTGATATACATGCCTGGCTGTCTTAGGACCTGAAAAGACATGGGAAATCCTCGTGGATTTCTGTTCAAAGAGCCAAGCCATCATATTGTATAATATTATCAGTCACATTGCTTTTTGTCTTATTAAGATACTAATGGCAGGTTCAATATTCAGTCAGTTTGAACATGGAATGCTGAGTTCATTCTCCATACTAGCTAAACAGTCAGAGTTTGAACATTGGCAACAAAGTCTATTTGTTGCACTGCGAACTGATCACCCACCAGTTGACTATGGAATGGTTTCATCCTCACATGTGAGAGGGAAAAAATAGGGTTCTATCAACCATATTACAACCACATTAATTTCTTGGAATTAACGACTTGTCTGATTTATTTTATCATTTAAATGTATTAGTTGCCTCATGCTGTTTACACAAGAATTATTTCATGTTTGATATTAATTCCTCAAGAACAATTCAAGTACCACCACTTAATGTGAAAAAAGGAATAGCTTTCCTAAAAAAAAAAATATGCCTGCCTAATCCTTGATCTAAAGCTAGCATATGCATGTTAATGAAGGTGAGGATATGCCTTTTTGTGATTCAGAAAAGTCATGCCAAGGTGTGTGTGTGTGTGGGGGGGGGATCCATTTATCATCAATTTCCTGGGTTCTGTTACTCCTTAACAAATAAGCGATCATTTTTGCTTGTGTCAAATGGAAGTGGAGAACTTGGCTATAGTAATCGGATGCCAAGGTTTCAATGCCATCTCGTCCTTGGCATACCTGCCTAAATTCAGATTATCATCAAAGGAGATAAGCTCCAAGATTGGGCAGAGACTACATTTGCATGGATCTAGAACTTCTGCAATGTGACGCAGAATCAACAAATCCTAGTGGTATTGCAAGGTACTGCTGGTGTTCCCTGGCTTAATGGTAACAATGTTTGGATCAGGTGTGGTTTTGGGGCCAAAGGGTCATCATCTGATGAAGGCTTTCTCATAGACACCACAAGTGTTGTTGTATGAACTTGATATCATAATGTTATGATATTGCAAGTGCAGACATCAGTTTAAGATTCCCTCAAGACGACAGTAGCATTGTATACTCTATTTTCCAACTCAAGTTCAAGTTGTATCACCATAATCAAGTGGGTTTTCAGTTGTGTTAAGAATTCAATCCCTAATTCTATATAATGGCTTGGTTTAATATGACGATATAGACAAACCAAAAAAGTGACATTGGCTTTTACATGAGATTATATTTAAAATTTCTTTTATATTTATTCAATAATATTTGACTCTTTTTTCATGACCCTTGTATGCTTACTATAAAGATCTTTGATTTCACTAGTACTTAGGAATAGGTTTTCAGTTTATCTTTCTACCAGATTTGAAAACCGGAATATATATAAGTATGACTGAAATTATTGGCATGGTCTGATTTTTCTAAATTTATTGAAAATAATAACCAAAACAACAGAGTAGTAAAGATTTTCAGTACCTATAGGTATGAGGTTAGTATATATATAAACAGAAATTTCAAATATTTAATTTTAAATAATTATGTGTCCAAAATTAATGACGTGAGAAAATTGTCAGTTATGTATCCTTTTTGAACCATCATCTTTCCTAATGTATTGCAATAACCTGTCACTAGATTAACACAAATATCAATGGAAATATTTTGCCACCCACTCTTCAAGTGCATAATCTTGAAGTTGTTGCTGATTTGTTGGTTTTGTTGCTCTTACACATTTTTTTAAATTCATTCCATAAGTTCTCAATTGGATTCAGGGTAGGACTCTTGTGAAGGCCAAAGTAAAACTTCTATTTTCTTTTCCTGAAGATACTTCTGAACCAATTTAGAATTATGTTCCCTGAAAAACACAGAAATAAACAGCTATTGAACATGGTCTTAGTATTGATTTGAATCCCCAGCCATCCCTCCCATGATGGGAGTGGTCTCTTTGTTGATGGTGCTCACCAATTTGTGATGGCGGAGCCAAGAAAATCTGCCTTAGAAAACACATTCTCATTCATAGGATAAATACCCGTTTTTCTGAACCAAGAAAGAATGTTGGAAGGTGCCATTGTCTTTTCATGGGCTGTACCAACACAATGGACAGCCTCATATTGTAATGGTCTTTGCAGGGTTCTGAAGCATCCAGATGTCTGTGGTCCGGTCATAACCTCTTGAAGGGTTGAATCTTGTTACTGCTATGAGGTGGCGAGGTCGTAATTGTCACACACACTGAAATGTGACTGTCATGCTTGTTAAGAATGAGCAATAAACGATTCTCCTTTGAGCCGTTGGTATGATGAATGACCTCATTGAACAGATGCAAATTCATCCAACCGGATACCCAGTCTCAACGTGCCCCGTAACATAAAAAATATCACTGTTGTATACCTTAATGTTTGCCAACAAGAATGATAATATATCATGCCTGGTTATAGAAGCCTATACCCCTGAATTGTAAATCAAGGGTTTTCAACCCAGGTCCTGTTATCAATAGTGCATGGGGTTCAACACTTGTTTTACTTTGGAATGTGATGAATGAGTAAACTATGGTAAACATACTTCTTATCACATTGATAGAAGAAAGGATGTAAATAAAAAAAAAGTACATATCCACACAAGATAGGAACACTTTCTAGCTTATAGTCTTTGAGAAAGAGGTGTTGTCTCCCCTAAATATCAAAATATTGATATTTATCATCCATCATCTATACATGAGAAATTATAGTTTTCCTGTTTATGCTTTTTCCATGCCATCAATTTTGGACAGAATAATTTTTTGTTTTTTTGTCATTTGTACAACATTAATTCAAGAAAGTTCTTCTCATTTATAGGCCTAACTCTTACAAATGTTCCCACCAAACAGGAAAACTTAACAGCTACAATACTGCAAAATTTATTCCATATAAACTAACACCATACCAATAATTTCAGTCATTTTCTCTACTTATAGTACGTACCTGAGGATACCCATTTACATCTCACTAGCATAACCTTGATAAATCAACAAGGACTGAGGCTCATAGTGTAAATCCCAGATGATCTTCTAATGTTGGTATCTCATTAGCTAAATACTAAATGTAAATTACCAAAATTCTTATTTTTAGTTGTTGGGAACTGTTTAAAAGTTGAACAAAGGTTAGTCGGTACAAATTCTGAAAATTCAGTGCTTATTATGAGATTCTTTTTTTTCCTCCCCCAGGTTTGCATAGCCCATTATTAGGCATGCATATTTTTTATTATATATATATATACATACATATGTATACACACAGTAGTTTTAAGGAATCCCTGAAGAGTTAGTTTCATTGTCACTGGTAATCACTTGTCTAAACCATTTCCTACTTAATACATTCAGCCCGTAAGTGCATGTTGGAGTGCTTTAAATTTTGTGACCATTTTTAAATACATAATGAGGTCACAATATATTTGTACAATTTTGCCATAAATGAAATCCAAACTTTATAACCTTTGAATGAATTCCCAGGGTTACTTAGAAAATGAGAAAACTCAAATCAATCCATTATGTCCTTGCTTGGTAACCTTTTGAGAAAAAACCCCGAAAAACCTGAGGTTTAAATAAGTTAAGCTAACCTAGTTAGTTGACTGTTGCATTCATGGGTTAATAAGCAAGTTCACTGCCATACAAAACCCGAGCACGTCTTGCAGCATGTTGAGAATTGCATGTGCATTCATTCCACCTTTTCATTTAAGGCACCCCTATGACAATGTGCTAGAATCAATTTCTGCTTTGTGGCAAGGAATGGAGAACATGCAGATTTTGTTGTGCTCTAAAGTGACAGTACCCATAGTAGCAGTAAACATATTAAGGGAATGATGCCTCTTTTAAAACACACCTAAAGATGAGGAAAATCTCTTTCTTGACATAAGATGAATCAAGTCTTAAATGATTCCAACCAACATGCCATCCTTGAGTTTTACTGTATTTAACCCTTTTACCAAGGATTTTATGCATTCAAAGCAGGACTTGAAATTTTTCCAAAGGTTTCATTTGCCCTATGCTTTGCTTTGCATCCAAGGGTGACTGATTAGATACACTGGCCCTGCCCGTTACAAATTTATTTATTAATTCAACAAATTAGATTTGATGATTTACTGAATTATATACTTGTATAAATCATTCATAATTTTTGGAGCAATCCCAAGATGGTATTTTTCTTACAAGAAAAGGTGGGGGGAGGGAGATGGAACCAACCGAAAAAAAAAAAAATCTTATTGAATTTGATTTTTCTCTTTATAATAAAATACTTTTGCTCTAATCACTGTTAAAAAGACGCACACACGAAGAAAAGATTATGTTTTTTTTCACTTTTTTTTATTTTTTAATATGAATTCCCTGGTTTTTATTAGTAGAAATCATTTTGCTTACACAAAAGAGTACAAAGAAACAAACAAAAACAACAGCAAAAAGTTAAAAAAAAAAATAGAAAAACAAAAAAGACATTTTTTTCGTTTCTTTTTTTTTTTGTAAACTCAAAAAAATAAACAAATGGAAAAAAATCAAACAAACTCCGATTCAAAAAAAAAACAAAAAACAAAAAAATCTAAAAAAAAATATCAAAGGAAATACAACTCAAAAAATAACTGAAAGTGGCTGAAGATAAGTCTTTCATGATCTGTATGCATGGGTCTTACCCAAAGTCTGGCTTCTACTTCTGTGTATGCAGGCTCTCAAAGCATGTACATTTGTATTTGTGTGTACACTTGATGCAGATTCGTGTATATAGGTATAGATTTGTGTGTATATAACTTACCTATTGATTAATATTTGGATTCTTGTTAACCTGGCTCTACCAATTTTAGTATGACGCCATATTGTATAGCATCATTCATATAGGTGGGCATACATTCCATGAAATTTGGATAAGATCAATGACTTGAAGTATGGAGTGGCCCAACAGTTAACCATACAGAGAACAATATTGGTGAGCCAAGTTCAAACTCCGGCTTAGACAGTTTGTGTTCACTTCACACAAATACCCTTAGGAAAGGCAAGAACCCATCTTATCTCCTATGCTTTACAGCTATGGGTAGCAACTAGTCTAAGAGATAAACATCTCTGATTCCAAACCAGTCTGAAGAAGGACGGGTTCCATCAGGCTATCACTTCCTTGACACACCAATGATGGAAACAACTGTGTTGCTCTTACAACATAACACTGGGTTATGAAATGAACAACAAAAAACAAAAATGAAGCTGACAGAGGTAAGATTGTCCCTAGTGACTGTGTATAAAGGGAAAAATTTTCATACTTTCAGTTTTTGTATTTATGCCAATCAGAGGTATGGTTGTGTCTCCCTGAAGGGAGACCCTCCAACATTTAGTGAGAATTGTTATTGTATATTGTTTGTTGAAATGCAATAGGTGAACTACTATTCATGACCTCTACCCCCAACCCCAAGCTATTGGGAGCTTGTGGAGGGTGGGGGGTAGCCACACCCTCGCTGCTAATGTCTTTGAGTCTGCATCTGCTCATATATACAACATAGTGATTATTTGATTTCTATACTGCTTGAATGCCTATAACAACACTTGATCACTGCAGATTTTACAAGTACAAAAATGTACTTACTGCTTGATAATTAAGCCCTCGCAGCACTAATATCTTTATTTTTGAATATGTAGGAATTCGATCAATTCTCATCATATAAATGAGAGTTTAGGTATATATATATATATATATATATATATATATATATGTATGTCTGTATTTTAATACATTCATAGTATCATAATTTGTGTGTGAGGAAGCTTCCTCTCCCAATGGAGACCAGTGAGAAAGCCTCAGTTTAAATTGCATGCATCAGCTTAGTGATCCTTGCAAGTATGACCTACCCTGTGGCAGGTATGCAAGCTCACCAAAGGGATACCTCCATCCAAATCGCACAGCTTAGGGTGTATTCAATCAGCTGCTGAGTGCACAGGGAAATTTATCCTAATATCCTAATGAAGAGTTTCCCCACACCCTTTGCTCATTGAACCTAGGACCTTCTGTGTGTAAGGCAGGCGTGCTAACCATTACACAAGCAGACTTGAATCATTGTGTATATCTGTCAGTCTGAATTTTTGTTAATCTCTTACGTATTTGTAAACCTTCATAAATGTATATGAACGTATCTATTTTGTTTTTTTTTGTTTGTGTACTAAAATTAGTCTGTATGGGTGGATGTTTTTGAGGATGTCAGAGACATTTACAAGTGTATTTATAGATAAACATTTAGGCTTTTCTTTCTCTCTCCTGTATGTATGTGTATATATATATCTATATATATATGTAATATGTATAATTGGATTAAGTGCTTAGAGAGTAATTGGCTCGGAGTAATCTCAATCTCAGGGACTTCAAACATATGCTTTTTTTTTGTGAGTAGATAAGGATTAAATACATGTATACCTTGAATAGTACAATTAGTTAATTCTCAATTTTTCTCTACTGTTCACTGTTCTGTTCAAGTTTTATTATAATTTCATGTTAGTGTTTGTTTTTCTTAGCTTTTACTAAGTTACAATAATTTGTATAGCAATACCTCAGCCGTACTCCTGCTAATCAAGGTATTAATCTGTTAAGGAATCCCCCGATTTATTAAAAGTTTACCTAGCGCCACTTTTATGCCTCTCAAGGAAAAGAGGCCAGCAGCGAGAATAGCGTTCAGTGTTTGTTCCGAAGCAAGCCATTAAAGAGGCAGTATATGCCCTCTTCCCCTCTCTCCTACTTGCCAGTCTCTCCCACCAACCCAACCTCTGACACCTCATCATACCATCTTGACCAATTCAGGGCTGGAAACAAAAAATATTTCCCATGTAAATTGGTGGTAATCACTTCATGCCATTTGAGGTTGTGGAAGGTTTCTATAGGAACACTCTACTATAGCGGAAGAAACCTGCACCAAGAGATTATATATCGGTCCTCAGACACCTTGCTATGGAGTAATTAGCAAGCAAGCCTTACAGATCAGTTCTACTTTAGTAAGTTCAATCCTCACCAAGTACCTTAACTTTAACCTAGAAGAGAGCCACAAATGTAACTTCATATTTTCAATGATAGCCTGCCTCTTGACTGAGGTAGTTGCATACATCCCTCCAGTGCTAGAGACCTGTGATTTAGCACAGGTAAAAGCCAGGATTTCAAATGCTGATAGCCTCCTCCCCCATTGAAATATTAGCACAGCACAATCATTCTACCCCTTTTCATAGGAACACTCAACTTTTGGATTGCGGGGGTTACCTATACATACACACATGTGTGTGTGTAGATTTGTAAATGTGCTTAATAAACAGACTGGTACATATTCTTGCTCGAGTGTGAGTAATTGTTAACATGGGAGGCAGCAGGGCTTTTGCCACGCTTCTGGATTGGGCCTTCTCACCAAGGGTGTGGGGATTTGGAAAATCAGATACTTATAGAGTAAAGGATAATGGTGCAGTACAATTGTTTTATGTAAGCTCAACTTGTTCTCATAAAAAAAAAAAAAAATATTATCTACTAGTAACAGGATTACCACTAAGATGTATATTCTGGATATACCCCTTTTTTCCCTGCCCCTGGCAAAGTGTCAGCAAATACTGTGTGTGTGTTTGTGTTAGTGTGTCTGAATGACCATCTTCAAACCTCTACACACTCACTCTGGGTCATGCCTTATGACCTGAACAAAATAATTTCCTACCTCCAGTTCTACTAATGAGTACTGATACAGCATTAACATTCTCATTACCGTCATTTGTGAGTGCTGCTGCTGCTGCTGCGATTAAGTGTTCTTTTTCTTTTTTTTTTTATGTTGTTAATATTATCAATATGGTTATTGTTTATTATATCTTGCTCATTGAAATATCACAGGTTTTTAAAAGGGTTTCATTAAAAGGGTCTGCAGTTAGAGGTAAGATAATAATAATAATAATAATGATAAAAACACCTCAAATATACAAAAGATGATCTTCTTTAAAATTTATTTATCTCTGTTTTTTGGATGTGTTTTTATTATTTTGTTTATATTTTTTTAGAAGCAAAATTTTAAATATGAGGAGTTAAAAAAAAGAAAAGAAAGGGAAGGGGGGGAAATCTCAAAAATTGGAAGCCAAAAAGAAAAAGTAAAAAAGTCTCCTATTTTGTTTTCCTTTCTTACCCACACTTATTTTCTTCCTTTCTTTCTTACTCATTCTCTCTTCCCCCCGCCAAAAAATAATAAATCCAATCCATCCCCACACAAAAGAAAGACTCAAAAAAGAATAAGGGGGAGGGGAACAAAACAAATTTAAAAAAAAAAAACAAACAATTATCATCAGAGAGAAGAAATAAAGAAGATTCTGGAAATTATATTACATATCGTGGTCATAATGATGACTTATCATCATGCCCTCAATGTCCGTCAATAATGTGAGCGACATTCCTGCGGTCGGGCTTTCGCGCCAACCACTGCCTTCTTACAATTGTCAGGGTGCAATGATCAACTTATATTCGTAATGTTCATTATTTTCAAATTATTATCTTTCTTAATTCATTATTTTTTTTCTTCTTTCTTCCTTTTTGTTTTTACCTGAATTGATACAATTCGCTGCAACTATTTCTGGTTTTCGAACGTTCAGACGTTCGATAACAATTAAATTTTTTTTTTTTTTTTGTTTAACATCTTGGACACAAGTATAGCAAAATATTTTTTCACGTTTCCTCAAAATCCTAAAAAGCGGGGTCAAGGGTTACAGGGGGAAATCAACCAAGTCTTTTATTTATTTGCTTTTTGTCCTTTTTTTTTCTTTTGTCGCTTTGCTTGTCATTTCTAAATTGTTTTAGATTTCTTTCAGTTTTTCTCTTTTCGGAAAAGTTTTGAAAGTTTTAAAAAAAAACAATGCAAATTTTTCCTTTTTTTTTTTTTTTCTTCCTTCTGTTCAGTTCATAATCATTTCGCTCCTTTATGCTCTTTTTTATCCACCCCCACCTCTTCTCTCAATCATTCTCACTTTCATAATTCCTTCAACTTTTTTTTTTTTTCCTTTCAAAGATTCATTTTGTTCCTTTCTTTTTCTGTGCCTTTTTCTTCCCACACCCCAAAGACTGACTTTCGGCCACTTTCAGAAAAAACTTTTTCCTTTCCTTTCTCTTCTTTTTGGCAGGGTTGGTAGAGGATGGGAGTAACAATCCGCTTTTTTCAAAAAATTTCTTCAGCTTCACAAATACCAAATCCATTTCAAATGATTTCTTTCTTTTGAATGAAACTTTATCATTTCAAACTTTTTCTGATTAATTCATTCAAAAACGTGCCATTCTCTCAGTCTCGACGCCTCTTGACGATTGAACATTTTTCTAGGCACCAAATTTAACGTGTTTTTTCAACATAGTGTAGTATGTGGCCAAAGATCTGGCCGGTTTTTTTCTCTTAGGAATAATGTGCCGTTCAAAAAAAAAATGTCTTTAGAAAGACAAGTTTTGAAAGTCACACATTTTTAAAATTCCTTTATCAGTTTTTCTTTTTTTTTGTCCTTTTTACATTTTGCAACAATTTTCCAGGAGTTTTTCTACAGAGTGGGAGCACCAGTTTCGAGGTAGGGGATGTTGACCTTGCAAAGGGAAACCAGCCTAAGATGCGCACCTTGTCTTCTTTCAAATTTCATTGATTTAAATCATCCACTTACTGACTGGTAAGGTAATGTTACAAGGCAGCATAATCATCTGCTTTTTTTTTTTTTTATCCAATGTCGGTGTAGGGCACAATTTCAAAGGACACTGTATTTATTTATTTTTTTTTCTTATAATCAACCCACACAAAGCGACACACACACAGATTCAACAAAACAATCAATCTCGAGTGAAAATTCATTCACAGGTGGGAGGGGTCGGGGAAAGGGAACATGGGGATAAAAACTTTCCGATGCTGGCAAAAACTGTTTGCATCTTATGATTAAAAATCATGCTTGATGCAAAAATTTAACTGTTTTCCCCCTTGTAATTTATTCAAAAGATTTTTTTTTATTAGTTAATTTCCGTTTTCTCCATCACTTGTAATAGTCTTGTGTAGCTCCAATGTGAGACATAAAAACCGAACTTTTATTTTTTTTTTCTTAAATAAATGAATTATTTTTAAATAATCATATATGTATATATTACATATATACTTTTTAATTTGAGTTTTCAAATGGAGGCACGTTTCCTGTTTAGAAGGTGGTGTTGTAAAAACGAGTTTGTGTCTTCTAAGTCGGTGTGCGAATTCTCCCTTGACCGATTCGATACAGACTGCATTGGTAAGAGGTGTGAAATACGGCCGGGGGCACGTGTTACTTTATACCTTGGCTTTTCCTTATGACTTCTTAAATTATAACAGGAGCAAGAGCAAACACTAGTTAGATCATTAAATTCGGGACTTTCTTGAGCCCCCGACACTACACTCCCATTGGCTGTTATGATGTCGCCATCCAGGCGTACAGCACCCTGGGCCGCAGCAGCCGCTTCCAACTCTTCTCGACGTTCATCCTCCGTGTTCATCGTGAGGAACCGGAGAACAAGTAAATTCATGGCTGCAGATATTACTGCAAGACCAAACAGGATAAAAATGAGACTAAAAACAACGTACTGTGGCTGCTTTTGCAAGGCACCATTTTTTTGTAGTGCCACATAGTCACCAAAGCCTATTGTTGTTAAAGTTATAAAACAGTAGTAAAAAGAGTTTATATACTCCCATTTTTCATAGTAGCTAAATGCTGCCGCGCCTGCAGTCAGAACGATGACTGAGAGGTTCATGGCAACCAAAATTAGGTTCGTTTGTGACACGTCCGAGTTTTTCATTTTTAAACATTTCTTCATCTGTTTTAGTAAGAAAGTCACAAAAGTGTTGAGACGTTCTCCCACGCTTTGGAACATGACAATGCAGAGAGGGATTCCAACTAGAGCATAAAACATGCAGAAAATTTTCCCGCCAACAGTCTGTGGAGTACTATGGCCGTATCCTGAAAAGAAACAAAGTAAAGTGAATTATTATCACGATAAATTTATACATGTTTAATTATCAAAATGACTTTTTCATAAATATAAAAGGTCGAGCCATGGGCTAGAACTATGTTAGAGGAGCAAATTGCCAATGTAGAATACAACGCCTGCATCCATGAAAGCTACGATCTTGTAGCACCAGGGTTGCCACATAGTTGGAGACGTTTATGGCTAGAAACATGAAAAAATGGCCAAATGTCAAAATTGTCCACAAAAGCAGTTATTTTCATTAGCAGCTGGAAAATTAATACTAATTTTCATTTATTTTACAGCTGCTTCACAGTGATTGCTTGATTAGTAAAGTTGGGGAAATAAAAAGCTGAGAAATTACAATAAAAGTGAATAGTTTTTAAAAAAATACTATTGAAAAAGAGATTTGTCGAATTTGGTTATAAATTGACTGAAATGGCAACTAATCAAGACATAACATGATAATGAACATGAATTAGATAAAACAAATCAATAAAATTCATACTTATACCTCTTCCATACTGCTAAAGGTAAAACTCTCCAATCAACAAATCAAATATCAAAGCAATCAGATTGCCTGCATGTTGCTATTCTCCACCTAACTTTTGTTCAATGTGCAAAGGTAAATTTCAATTTTTTAAAGGAGGATTTCTCTAACTTTCAAACAGCTGACTTTTCCAGCTCTTTTTATATTAAAGTAGTTTTTTCTTGAACTACTAAATTTAGAATAATTCACTGTTACTTAGTGACTCACTCAATAGATCTAGACTTACTGCACAAAGTACTTTGAAAAGAAATAATTAGATGAAGATTTATGGTTGGTTTCAAAGACAATGGGTCAATTTTCAAAGTTTATTTTAGAGAAACAGTAGTATTCTGATTCCAAGATATTTGGTATTATCTCGCTCCATCATTAGAAAATTGGAAATAATCTTGAAACACATTTGCTGATGATATTGCTTCCTAGGTTCCTGTCACCAGGTCCCCTGAGTAGAAGGATGCAACAGGTACATTGCACCAGGGCCAGGGGGGGGGGGCATCCCTGAGAGTTTCTAGGGTAGTGCTGAGTATCAAACCTTATAAGTCAATATATGTTCTTTAATATTTACCAGTGAGCAAACATAGTATGACACACAAAAATAGTTATAGTAGATGTAGACAGGAGGGCTAAAGGACGAGGGTACTTGTGTGTGTGTGGGGGGACAGCTTTGCACAGTCTTATAAAATTCTTGGTGGAGGCCTTGCCTTTCACCTGTTATTTCTAATTTAAGCCTTGGGAAAGTATCTGGGCACTGGATAAAGTTTTCACATTTGAATGTCTGATCTGCCCAGATTCTTATAAAAGTAACGATACTAATCTGGATAAATATTTTAAATATTTACAGAAACTTTCTTCTAAACAGCTGGGATAAGTGTGTGAGGTCCCAAAGAAAATTCTTTGAAGAGGACTAAGGCACCATTGCTGTACTTGGGTTACTTTTTCTTCATTATTGAATGGCAGACTTTGTATATTCTGTTGCATGAAAGGGAAAGAAAAAGTTTGAAAATCATGGAAATTGATTTACCAAGTCTCCGTGTAAAATTCTATAAAAAAGGAAACGAGAAAGCTTGTTAAAATACAAACAGATGCAAAACATGCACAGAACAAGGTATTCATAAAAAAACGTCAGCCAAAACTGTCAGCATTGGTTTCTTCAGTTTTCAAGAGGGTCTGGCTGACTGTCATATCTATAAGTTATGCCAATAATGCAGGAGTGTGTATGTGTGTGAAAATACGAAAATTACACCTCAAATAGATTTTAGAGGGGTGTATCAATTTACAGTATAAGTTTATGTTAAATTATTCCCTTAGTTGGTGTTTGGCAGTGTTCATGCTTGCTTTTCCTTTCTTTTTTTCCAATGATTGATACCCAACAAAAGGCAAGAGAAGTAATTTATCAATTGATCCCCCTTTCTTACAATTTTTCAATTGATCACACCGAACATGACATGCTGCCAAAAATGTTGATCTTATGACAATTTCTATTGAATGATTAACCAGACATGTTTATAAGGGAAAAATCAGGTCTAGTTTGCATATCAGTGTTATAACTTTGTAAAAGTCTTGTGTATGTCTTTCTACAGACAATATATGGAGAAGATGGGATTTTGTACACCAGAGAATTTATTTCTAAAGGATTATAGACTTTGAAGACTCAGTGGGAATGGATTTCAATGGTTCTCTAAAAATATTCCACCAGGAAAAAAGTATAAGAAAGTCTTCAATCCTGAAACTTATTTGCAAACTCAAAGGCAGCTGGTCTGCCAATACATTTGCGGATACTCAATAAATAATAGAAAGGACAAAATGAGGCTCCAAACCGCCATTTTCTCTTGAAAATCAGCACATTAGTTTAGTGTGCAATCCTTCCCAACAATTTGGGGTTGCAAGGTGTCAGTCTGGTGAAATTCATGAACTGATTTCACCAATGTCCTTTATGTATTGTATAGTTGTTAAGCCCTACCTGTCTTTTCTCATACTGGATAAAGTAGTTTTTAATTGTAATATGGCAGACTTTGGGTCTGTGTCTCTATACAATTTCCCATCATAGAGACACTCAGCACTGCACACCTTCGTGCATTATGATATTTAACAGTCTGTTGGCAAACAATGATTTCCACTGGGTGGTGAAGAGAAAAAAAGATACTAACATCCTCAAGAAGAGATAAACTCTTCTCATTGTTCTCAACCTGTAAACAATTCAATACTAATGATTCTTTATTGGATTGAGTTTCAGTTGAAATTCAAGTCCTAAAGTAAGTACTTTGAAAGGACTACAGTAGGCAATTTTTTTCATTAAAATCAAATGTGTCGAGATTTTCTTGACAGACCAAGTGTTGTGATAGAAATAAGTTTATAGTAGATAGATATTGAAAGTTTTATCCATGTGAGTATTGCAGATTTTCAAAGTATACGCATGTAATGATTTTTAGGTTAAAGGAAGATTGTGTTGCACCAATCTTGATCTCAGTTGAGGTTCAACTTCAACTACATGTACAGAAAGCACACTTTCTCAGCCACCAAAAAATTATGTCTTATGTATTATTGGTTTTAGAATTATGAAAATTAGAAACATCAAATTATCTAAACTCATGTTGATTTTTTTCGTCTTTCGAACTTCTATTTTGACATCAATTAGCCAAGTTTTTACCTTAAGATTTGTGAAGTGGGCGGAAGACCTGTCTTGAGTTGATCAAGAGCAGAACCCCCCCCCCCAAATAAAGCAGGTCTTTAGAACTTGGCATACTGGAATAGTATGTCTGTCCAAACCCAGATCTAATCTCTTGGTGGAGGGGGGTAAAATTGATCTAACTTGCTGAAATTGAACTCTCTGTAGCATTATTGGGTTAAGAGAGGTGAGAATGAACGGAACAGTTATTGTGATAAGTTAGTGATAACGTTTGTTGTTACTGGTGCTGGATTACGATTTTGTAGGTCCCTCAGCTACAGGTGCTGTGAGTAATATTTTCAAAGGAAAAGTTGAAGAAAAATCAAATTCATTTTCATAAGGTTAACAAAGCAAATGATTGAAGTTCAGTTGTTGAGTAATTTCTTCGGAACAAATTTCTCAAAAAAAATCATTCAATTGTAAGTTTTTGAGGGCATCATTTTCAATTACCATGAGAGCAAGTCCGTTTTAGTTGTTCTTAGACATAACAATATAAGTTTACTACAAAAATAAAGGCAATATATTAATTGAACCCTTTTATAGATAGATGATTTAGATTACTGGCACTTTGATCGAGCATTCACGAATTAGGTAATTTTTAATTTAATTTCTGGAGGCCCCATGGCTGCAGCCCCTAAAGCCTATGCCTTAATCTGGCATGGTTTGTTACCTATATTGTGGCGTATTGAAGAGAGATGACTTGTCGTTTCTATTCTATTTTTGGTCGTTGTCTGCTGAAGAAACTATTGTGGAGTTGGCAAATATTTTATGATTTTTTTTTGCTCGACTTTGTTTGGTAGTAACTCTGGAAAAACTGTATTTCTAAGGAATATCAGTCTTATAAATTTGTTATTCAAAGTGGTAAACTGTCAAACAGATATGATCTGCTATTGTTAAACTTGTCTTCCTCTCTGATGATTCATTCTTTCTTTCCCTTGAATTGTGTGTATACTCAATCAAGGGAGTCTCTGCCATTGTTTTCTGATCTCTGCTTTCTACACTTCTTGTCAGAAGTTGTAGCTGTTAAAATATTGGATGAAAGTTGTCTTCGTTAGATTCTCCTTGGAGTATTTTAGAATCAAAGTTTCATGATATCACTGTCCGATATGGTGAAAAATCAATGGAATTTTTGGATCACGTCGACAAAATTCAGCCGATTTCATTGATAAGGACATTTTTAATCCAGCACACACTGAAATTCCTACGGACATTATTTTACCATTTGTAGATTCTTATTGAACTTTTAACATTATAAACTATCCATTTCGATTTTAGTTAAATAACAATTCATTTAACAACCCAGCACTGAGTTTAATGAAACAACCTACATTGCAATCTCTTATTTGGAAGAGCCGGCCATCAATTAATGACAGTTTCTCAAAAGGATATATAAGTGTTAATTGCTTTGTTCTCTAAGCTATGAGAGATGAGCTCAAAAAGACAGATGTGAAGAATATTAGGGACTGAACATGCTGGGATGATTTTAAAACAATCCCAGGGCTCACCAATGGAGGAGGGCCCCCAATCAGTCCTTGGGCCCACCAATGGAGGAGGGCCCCCATAAACTATATGAAAAGTAGTTCATCTAAAGCATTTTTACTTGCATAATTCAATAACAAAATTCAATAGATGTTGACTCAGTAGATCTCAAGAAGCCAAATCCTGGTCCAGGCCTTCAAATCTTTAGCTATGTCATTGTTTATAATAACTCATGTTCTATATCCACTATTAGTCTTTTGAAAGGTCTGCCATGGACCTCCAGTAATACCTTTGTGAACCCTCATGGATAAGCAGCCCCCATGTTGGGAACAACTGCAATAAATATTGGAGAAGATCCATCAAAGATCTACACGGGCCACCAAATCTCCAGATTTGCCTTGGGGATGAAATATGGTTTGCTACAAAATATATTTCTGGTCCATGCTTCTTGCTTAGCAGTTGTAGAATGTAAAGACATAAAAGCAACAAAATAAGAAAAAGAATCCTCGTCAAATATTGATAATGACAAGGTACCAAATGAGAGATTTACACGATTAGGACTATTACGTCTATTTCTACTAAGTTGTCTATATCTCTTAGCTGAAACATCATTATCAATTTTTGGCTTAGATTTCTTATTTCATTGCTTGTTTATACTTAGTACAAATAGACATACTAGTCCTTAGTATAAACAAACAATAAAATAAGAAATACTAGTCAAAAATTGATAATGATGTTTCAGCTAAGACGACTTGAAAATGTCATAACCTAGTTTTCCCTTTTTCTAAAATTTAGCGCAGAGGTTGACAAATTTCTTTGGATGAGGTCCGGTCTAGAAATATTTTCATTCTTTGTAGGCCTAAGTGAAAAAAAAAAAAAAAATGCAACAATCATACAAAGCTTAGAAAAAGCTAGTTTTTTTTATTACTTTAATGAATTTTCATTATTGGAGTATATATCTACATATTATCAATCAATCAGAACTATAAAATTCTTTTTTGGTGTACAGAATATATCAAAGTAGGAATACATTGTGTTAAAATATTTTTAACTATGAAATATTAATTTGCTTGAAGTCAAATGAGATTTCTGTCCTCTTTTAATCATCATCAGTCTTTTATTGTTCATCATTGGACATAGTGCCAGACATTTCTATCATGGGTGTAACAGAGTCAATACTTTCAAATTGTCTCGCAATCGTATATTGTGCCAGTCTTAGTTTCACATGTGATCTTTGAAGATCCACATTATGAGTCATGATGTCCAGCGGTTGTCTACCATTCTTACAACATGACCAGACCATTGCCATTTGAGCTTTCTAAGGGATTCTATAATGTCTCTGACTCCTGTTTTTTCCCTAATATATTGTGCTATCTTGTGATTTCTCCATGTGAGGTTGAGCATGATTCTCTCATGCGCTTGTTGCATGCTTCTCAGTTATACAATAATCGAAATCAAAGATACAAAACTGGTGAAAATAGACCAATACATCTACCTTGGACAACAAATCTCCATGAAACCCTCAAAAAGAGAAAAAAAAAAAGATGGCAAGTCTGTGCAAGTTCAACCTTTAAGAACAAGAAAATCCCATGTCCTGAAAAATACAACCAATGCATCCTCTTGATAGTCACCTATGGAACTGAATCGGAAAGAGATTTCAATCATACTGAATTTCATTGTTATCTATATGAGCTAAGGAAAACAGAATTTTTATATGCAACATGATATATCTGATCAAGTTGGGGGCAAGAAGAAATGAAGCAGCAGGTCAGATTTGGGCTCTGGTTTGCCAATACCTGGTTTACCTCTTAAAAGTTATCATTTACTTTGTAGATGTATCCTGCTTTTATAATTGTATTTATTCCTATTCCGCCATTCTAAGTGGGATAGAAAAGCATGACTAAGAAAAGAAAATTCCGGATTGGCAAACCACACTGAGTAACTTTGAGCAGGGAGTGACAGCTGAAGTTCTGAAAACTAACATCCTCAGGACTGAGGAATAATCAGTTCTCAGAGTGGAATCAATCATGAGATTGTCAGTTGAAGTGAATAAAGGAAAGTTTAATTTGATAAAAGTAAAAAAAAAAAAAAGAAGCCAATCCTATTATATCAACTAGAAAGTACATACCACTACTAACGCCATTGTCACTGTATGATTTATTTTGTTGTTTTCTTTTAGATAGTAGCTTCAGGACTTTGAGCTGCTGTGCCTGAGCACTTAGTATGGAGGAAGTACCCAATGTCTTCTTCCCCTCTCTTGACTATGCTAAAAGTGCTCAACATGTTCTGAGAATAATGTAGCCCCAGGGGATCCCTCCCAAGCTGATTACAGCATCTGGTATCCTCAAGTGGTTACCTATCTGTGTACTGACCAGGCTTGATGTTGCTTAGCTTTGGTGATCGCACACAAACCGGTGTATCCAATGTGATTTGGCTGTCACTAAGAACTAAATAATCAGGATTCAGATCCCAGCCTCTGCTGTGACAGAAGGTTCAAATAGTTATGATTCAAAAGTTTATCATTTTGAATCATAAATCCTTCCAACACTTAATTATTCTTGTAATGTTAACAGAATCAAAAAAATTCTAGGATCTGTCCCTAAGTTTGATTAATTATTCCTTGGCCTTCAACCCACCCTTCCATAAAATGCCACTGAAAATGATTGTTGAAACAACATCTCCAAAAGTTCTCAAACAAGGGTGAATACAGAACCTTTATAAAACTACATTTGTAATAGTCTCATAATTCTAGAATGTTGATATTAGAAAACAAGAACCATAAGTTCAATAACGTATCCACCATTCTTACATTCATATTTGTCCAGTTGGTTGCCTCAATTACAATCAACCTACAATTAGTGACAAGATTTTTAGCAGGGGACTTTTAAGCAATATCCAATAAAATAAACAACTATAACAATTAGCAACTTTTGTTTTCATCTGTGAAAATATGAATACGCAGTAGAAAGATGAGGCTGGTTTGACCAAAGGTCTGAAACAAGATTCAATCCAATTTGATACGGCTGTGAAAATTGATATTTAACATATCTGGGACCAACAGACCGACCAACATTTAGATAGACCACGAGTGTCTTATAGAGATGCATCAAACAATGTTTGTTTATCCAAGAATTTTGTTGGAATTACCTCAAGACAATGTCTCTGTTTGGTCAAGCATGTCTGGTTCTACAGACGGATTTGGAGATGCCTAAAGATTTGTTTTATTCATGAGAATCAAAGCTCCCTTGTGCATTGTTGCAGACTGCTAAGCCAGGGGTGCCAGACTGTTGAAGACATTTATGGCCAAAATAAACGTCAAAATATGGCTATGAAAAATTAAGATAGAAGTGAATAGTAGTATAAAAATTATTTTGCCAACAATGATTGTTTATAAAAGATTGCAATACTCACCAAAAATGAGAATTTATTAAAAATACCATTGCAACAAAATCAACTTTGGCCCAAAATTTAAATATGGCCAGATGCTATTCAGAAAGGCCAGATTTGTCTGATTTGGCCACAAAATGGCAAACCTGGGCTAGTCTGTGTCCTTGAAGTTGGCTTGTGAATAATTTTCTTAAAACAACATTTAAAAGCCTCGAAGGCAATGCTCCAGAAAACAGACTTCCTCTGTAGGAGAGTGAGGTTATATTTGGACAATTTGGGCTCCTATATCTTTCTTTTTCTCTTCCGGGGAAATGAATTTGTTTATTTAGTTTTGAGAAAATGGACAAGGTTTTCTTTAAAAAGAAATTACCAATTGAAAAAAAAAAGGAAAAATGTAAACAGAACGAAGAGAAAAATAACATCAGAAGAAATGCAAGGAGAGGAAAGGAATTAGAGGGAGAAACAGAGGAAAGATAGATACAGTGAGGAAAGGATGGAGTGAATAAGTCAGTCAAAAGAGAGAGTAATTGGTATAAGATAGAATATATAAGAAATAGGGAAATAGTTGAAAATGGGGGGTAGCTAAGGCAGGGGGTGGGGGCTTTTTAAATGCTCCCCTGATGGAGGGGAGCCCCCATGAGTTTAAAGATTAGTAGTTCATCTACCGTATTTCTACTAACATTATACGATAACAAATCTCGCTGAACGTTGAAGGGGGTCCATTTGGGAACCAAGGCTTCAAATCACTCGCTACATCATTGCTTTTGAAATAACTGCCCACTCAACAAGCTCATAGATCCAAAAACCACCAGAAACACCTTTGCAGACCCATTGGTTGGGAACCAATGGGTTAGGTATTTGGAAAGAGGGGTCTCTCAAGGATCCAAGCTCCCCGGGCCCCCCAAATCTCTCGTTTTACAGAAATAATTGAGAGAGAAAAAAAAAAATGGAAAAGTGAAAAAAAAAAAAGAAAGAGGAAGAATGAGGAGAAAAAGAGACAGACAAAGAAGAATGAGGGGTTGAGAGGATGTGGAGAAAGAGAGAAGGAAAAGACCGAACGAACAGAAAGCCAAAAGATGAAGAGATAGAAGAATGATGAGTTGACGGAGAAGAGGAGAAAAAAGATTAAAAAAAAAAAAAAGAGATGGGAATTGAAATGCAAAGAGGAGTTGAGAGGAGGAAGGAGATGGGGGGGAGAATGAAGAAAATTGATGGGGAAGGGAAAGGAGAAGGGAAAAGAAAGAAGAGAAGAGCTATGAGGACGGGTGGAAAGAAAGAAGAGATAATATAAAGAAGTGGAGAAAGGGGGTAATAGATATAATAAGGGAAAAATGTAATAAACACGTCTGGTTAGTCAATCAACAGAAATGTTATAACATGGCCAACATCTTTTAGCAGCATGCCATCTTAGTGGTGATCATTTAAAAAATTAGAATATTCAAGAAACTTGTGTGAAAGCTACCAGACACAAACTACAGGATAAAATTTAACATAATCTTACATTGTGAATTGAACCTACACTAATAAGCTATTTTGTTGGTGAATTTTTGAAAAACAAACCAAAAAGTTTTTTTTTTGTACATATGATTGGGAGTTAAAGTTTAAATTTTCAGCCATCGAGATTCATTTGTGTGGCCTATAAGCACAGCACACACATGACCAGTCAGATAGACCCACTTAAAAACTGTTAACATCAATATAAGTTTCTCCAGTTTCGGTTGACGGTCTCTAAAAACACAAATCCCAAAAGCCAGGAAGAACAACAGACGTCTAGAGGAGAAGACAAAAGCTGAAGTCTTTTGTATTCCTTAATGGCTTCTATTATTACAGATTTGCAATCCACACATGCCCCCCCCTACCACTACCATCTGCAGTGTTTGCTGTTAAGGCACTGCCTTCAGACTTGGTGATGATATGTGGAAGTCTTCAAGTGGGTGTCGGTCAAAGTATTGGCAGCAGGATGGCTAACTCGATATAGATTTTATAGCTAGATCTGAAAAAGGAAAGAGCTAAATACAAGCATCTCTCTATATAGGCCAGTTTGTGATAAAAGGTGGATAAGGTCATGGGCACCAACATTTTTACCTATAATATTGCCAATTTGTCCAGAAAACCTGGGATAAACACAAAATTCCATCCAAAGTCTTACTTAATATGACTAAGATACTAAATATAATTACAATTGAAGAAGTCTGTCAGTGAGCACCATGATTATTCGACAACTGGCCATTGTATGAAGTTGACATTGGCTAGATTTATTCATCAGCATGCAGGGCAGCGCAGTATCGAGTTTGAATTTTTTGCGGGGAGGGATCAGCAGTTTTTTAGATAACAAATAGAAGAACTAAAAATTATAGGTACTCCATGATGTTTTCTATGAATCATCTCCCTTGATTTCTGCTCTTTAGAATTATCCTAATTGAGAAATAAAATATCTAAAATGGCAACACTGAAGAGAAGTAATCAAAATACTTGAAGCCGTAATTTTGTACGATGGACGGAAAATTATTTTTACCTGACAATTATGGCAGGTGGCATACCATGAAGCCCAGCCCTATTCAAATTTTTACTTTTGTAATATTCTTGAATTCTATCATAAAAAGGAAAATTGGTTTGAAAAGTTAGGTAAATTGAAATAGAGCTAAATCAGGAGCTAAGAGCTAGATCTAACTACCAAGGAGCTAAATTGGCAACCCTGATTGGCAGTCTTCTGGAAAGGTCATGTCTGAGATTAAAACAAGGTAGGAGGAAAAGGCACAGAGGAGGAAAACAAGAATCTTATTTGGATTTACCAAACTCTGTAACATCTCACCCACCAAACAGCATGGTTTACTAAGTAGGTAACAAAAGGGATATAGTTGACACATGAGAGTGGGGGAGAATATTCTAATCTGTTGGTGTCTATCAAATAAACAAGATGTTATCAGTGGATAGGAAGTGAGAAATGTACATTACCACACCATGCACACATTTCCACAATGACTAGGGCGCGGGGTGAGTATCATCATAACTGAGAGAGTTGTGAATATTCCACTAACACCACTGCCATTTATCAAGTCCTCTACTAATAGCCAACTCAGGTGAAAGGCCAGGATATTGACTGCTGAACCTCAAGAAAGCCATGCTTTAACTACTTTGAATATTGACGTGACATAATCTTTCGACTTTTGTTTCACTGTATCAATTGGAAAACTCAGATGGAAATGGGCTGGTGATGTTGCAAGAATAGCAGACAAGCGATTGACATCACAACTTGGATCCTTAGAGACCACATGCGAAACCGAGGCCGGCAGAATACAAAATGGAGAGACGAAGTAGACAAGTTCTGAAAGTATTGGCTCTGGCAAATCTTGGAGAAGGTCTATGTCCAACACCAGATGATAAAAGACTGATGATGATATAACCTTGTACCAGACTGAACCAAGTTTGGTAAAAATAGGCTTGCACCATGTAGAGATCACCAGTGTCATTCCATTGTCTATTGTGTCTGAAGGAAGCCTCCATAATATTCCCTCTAATTTTTATAGTTGGTGTGTATGAAAATCTTACGTTGTACAAATTTTTCCCCATGACAAAAGTATGTGCGCACTTTTGAAGTCAATATAGTGAATCAATATTTTTCCAATGAAAACTCAGTAAGCTATCTACCAAATTTGAAATCTTTGGTGCACACATTGATTTCTTTTTTGTGCTGGTTGCAAAAAGTGTTTATATGAGCACAGCTTAGAGGCTTTCCAAGTAAAGTAGGCTTGACCAGTGCGATAGTTATTTAAAACGTTCGTCAAACTGCAAGGAAGCCAGACAGTTTTCCGTTTTCATTTAGATCATTCAAAAGGAGAAAATTTGGTAAAATTAATTAATTCTGAAAGAAACTATTTGTATGGCGCAATCTGAAGTTGTTTAGCAAGTGTAATTACCGGAAATTTCAATGAGTGATATCCTCATACCTAAAAATTTTTTTAAATATAAAAATAATAGTTCAGGCTAGTCGTTAAAATATAAACCATCATGTTAACCTAATCTTTTGGTTGCACGCCTTGTTGGGGCTGATTAATTAAAAGAAGAAATTGGAAAAAGGGGTGATCAATGAATAAGTTACTTCTATCACCTTTTGTTTAGGCAGTGATTACTAAAGAATTCTGAATTTCTAAAAAACAAGCATAGACAAACTAAAGGATCAATTTAGCATAAACATACATTGCAAACTGAAACCCCATCTTGAAAGTATTCGGGGTTAGGGTTTTGAAAAAACAAAAAAACAGTTTTTTGTAGATATCATAATGATAAGGAGTAAATGTTCAAAATTTCAAACCTTTAGCTTCATTGGGGAAGTCTATAAAGGGACGATATATGCATAACCAGCCAGTAAGCTGGACCAACTTGAAAACTGAAGAAACCTATTTTGACAGTTTTGGTTGACAGTTTTTTTATAAAGTATAGAAATTGAAATAATAATTGGATTCTGGTAACAATTTCTCTATTTCAACAGTTATTGAATTTATTAGGGATGAACACACACTTTTGAAATAACCTTTAACACCTTATTTAAAAAAGTGATTAAAATTTTTGAAAAATTGTTCTTGAATTTTCTATTATTTCTGCCAGGGAGAATAGCCTAAATTTTTGTCTAAATAATGATAATGATAAAGATAATCGTAAAAAAGAAACAAATTATCATTTATTATGGCGTAAAATTGATTAAGAGTCAATGCTTAATTTGTTTATCAAAAGCTCCCTCTGAAAGAAGAGAAAAAAAAAATCAGAGAAAGATTATCTAGATTTCAATGCCATTTATCAAGTCCTCTACTAATGGCCAAATTTAAAATTTTTTTTTTTTTCAGTTAAAGGAAAAATGTCTTTGCAAAAGTTGAAATATTTTCAAAACTCATAAGCTAGGTCATTTAAGCCTCAGTCAGAGTGGAGTTTGACCCTGAAGCAGCCAACCTTGTTTTTTTTTAAATTTTTATTGTATTTTGACCAGAAAGTAGCCTGAAAGTTTTTGCTTTTGAACTTATTTTTTATATTTGAAGTTTCAAAATTTTAATCCAGATTCAGAAAAAAGTTACTGCTGATGTAAATATGAACATTTACTTGAGAAAGTTGGATGCTGGTTTGGAGTCACCAAAATTATTAAGTTATTTACAAGTTACAACCACAAAATTAAAGGTACTTTTTTGCTATCTGTATGCTGCTCAGTGGGTTCCTCAGATTTGGCTGATCCCCACAGCTGTTCTGCATTTTGTATGTTAACTGCGGTTTTGAAGTTGATGTGTTTCACTGTGATGAGATGAAGACCTAGTGGAGTTACCTCACCATCACTCTGAATCTATAGTGAATCTCTCAGCAATTTATCCCTTAATAGTATAATGAAGTGTTTCTGTAATTTAATAGTAACCAATAGCAGCCTGTGGAGTGGGTCTGGGGACTGGCAAAATGGTTGGCCTCCAAACAACAAAGAGGTACCAAATAAAATTATTGGAAAGGATTTGCTTCAGTGTCAATCCTCTCCTTCCAAGCAAATGAAGAAGGACAGCATGATACTAAAGGGTGTCTCAATAAAATGGACATTTTTGTAATCAGCAAGTCAATGTAGAAGCAATATTCTTTAATATAGTTTCCTAGCCATAGCCTCCACAAAATCCCACTGAATTTCAAAGGAGCAAAGGTTTCTGGACTTTTTTGTTCATCTTTTAATTCCTCCAAATCTTTTGTGTATCCTTTTCCATCTAAAGGTTCCCAACAGTTCCGAACCACAGAAAGGAGGCAACACTATATAACACTGGTTGCCAGACCTTATTTTGCAGCCACTGTAGACAAAATTGTCTTGGGTGGATCCTGCCGGACACTGGTGAACCAGAAACAGATGTAGACTATCCTTTTAAATCTTCATCCACAAAGTCACGCCCTGATCAGGTCAGTGAGTGAACAAAAATGCCAGTAATGGTTGGGCAAGTTTAGGAAAGGTGGTTTAAGCAAGACCAAACACTTTGGATTATTAAATTTTTTTGAGAGCAACAGCTGTGTGCAAGTCATGAAAGAACCAAATAATTAGCTTAAAAGGTTTCATGAAGGATAAAAAAATTAAAACCTTTCAAGAAAGGTATATCGTCTGAAGTGAATATTAGTATTTCGAGACTGCAAATTATCAAAATTCACCATTCGTAGAAAAAAAAATGGTAAGAAAAAAAATGGAAAAAAAAACCCTCTGACGTCAAAGATAAAAATAAAATCTTCTGACCAATCAGCACAAACCAAGCAATATTCTTCAAACAAAAGAATAAAGAAACCTGACTCCAAAAGCAAATGTTACTGAAGCCACTAAAAATCTATAAATAATGAATTTTGAACTTTATTAGTGAGTCAGCATTTGAACACCAGCATGACTCCATTATTCACAATAATACATCATTTTTTATCACATACATAACAGAACATTTTATGCTTCAACATTTTGCTGCTTGGAGAGCTTTATCTATTTACTCAATCAACAACACACTTTTTCTTTTTCGCATATCAAACAAACATTTCCTAAACATGTAAAGGCATTTGTATGACCAAAAGTTTTGATACATTTTTGTTATACAAACTTTGAGATCGAAGCAACATTCATGCACATCTTCCTGTGAAACTATTTCTACCTATGACAGATTGTGAATTCCCAGGTCATAAAACAGGGAGTGGGGGGGGGGGGTTAGCCCTACCCTACCATGCTTGGCTAAGTTGTCATGGGAGGAGAGATGGGGTTCAGGCTGCTTACGGCACCTGGTATTCCCAGGTGGTCACCCATCTAGGTTCTAACCAAGCTCAATGTTGCTTACATTAATTGTACAATAACCAGTATACAACATGGTTTAGCCATAAATTATGCACATACACTTTTTGAAATGCATCAACTCATGTGTAATATATAATTTTTCATTTTTACTACTGTTAAGAACCTCTATATCTCCTTTGTACTCCCTCCAAAGGGACTTATAGACAATAGTTCATTTTTTGTTGCTTTTTACTTTTTTTGCTATCTGCTACTATAAGGGGAGGGAAACTAGAGGAACAATGCCATTACCTTCTCTCTCAAATTTTTAACTGACTATAAAGTAGCAAAGCCATATCACTTTTGGTTGAACCTAAACGTGAAGCTGGGGCATATACCTATTTCTCAATTTTCAGTTTTTTGGGGGGGATGTTCAGTGTCTACTAATGAAGACATAGCCTTATACCTTGTTCCTGAAACCCATTTTTATCACTGATTAAAAGAATAATAAGATTATGCGTGTATGGGTTCACCTCAACCAGAGATTTGAAAAAATCTTTGTTATATATAAAGGAAAATTCAATTTTTTTTAATATAAGCCTTAAACTGTTAGAAAAAATTGCTTAAATTCTGATATCAAAATGATATGGTAGAACTGCAGACTGGAGATATTGCTGTTTGTTTAAATGAAAAAAAAAAAAGTCATTAAGATGTTTATTCGTAATATAAGATTAATAGCAAAAATTCCAACAAACACATTCACAATTTAAAGGTCTATAGAAATCTCAAGTAATTATCAGATTTCAATAAAATGTTCTTCACTTGTTATTAATGGCCATTATGAAAATAATCCGTGTACTAAAATCTAGGGAAATGTTTTCCTTTGATGTAAACATTTGCCGCACTGAATTTTATGGACCCACTGGATAATAAACCTGAAACTACATAGCCGAACAATTTCTAAATATTTGAACAATTATTATCAAGAGTATAGTTTGCTTGGCAAAAACTATTATTGGAGAAACAAAACAAATAACAGTCTTAAAGTAGAAATTTAATTCTTAAATTCATTCAATAAAAAAGGTAATTCAAGGGGAGTAACTTTCAATTACAATACCTCCTTTGCAGTTTTTGAGAATATTTTCTTTTCTTAAATTCCATTACCTAAAGAGTTCCATGTTTTTAAATCCAAGTCATAGAAGGATTTCACAATGGTTACAAGCAGTCTATGACTCGAAGACTTGAAAACAGCATCATTGAAAACATTCTATGCTTGTTATGTTTGGAAACTTTACAGTTTTATTTTCTATTTTATTCAACCTGTGATATCGAAGTAGGATTTATTAAACAAATTTTTTTATTCATTGTAACAGAGCAGAAAAAATAACTAAAAAAACCACATTAGTCTCAGTGGTATTTTAATGCCAATCGCATTGGAAAGGAGTATACACGGCCAGCTCTGCTTACTGACTTTATTGCTACCTGACCTCTGCAGAAATGCCTTGAAAATCAGGGGAGACGTAATTATCAGTGGCCAAAAATTAATGCAAGAATCTCTGCCAGAAAAAGCCATCGAATCGTTGTAGGCCCACAAATGAACGACTGACCAACCTGTCAAGTTTGGGGCCACACCACCTAAAAAACTTCCTTTATGTCATTATGTTCATTTTGAACAAACAATGCCGAAATCTTGAGCTGGTTATTCTTTCTAAATAAAAGATCTCTACTTTAAAATGAATTTATATAATTAGCTCTGGTGGTTCATTTATGTACGGTTTTTATGTATGAATATTGTATGAATAATGTTAATGCATTGCTAATGATTTTACTGTGGAAATGCATTGAAACTGATATAGGTACAAAAACATTGAAATTCAAGAGATGAGGTATTGCAAATAGATTAATAACTGACAGAATAGGGCTATTATACGTATATTTTAGACTAAGGCTGCAGCAAAAGATAAATACTCATATGAATAATCCTTGTTGCAGTGTGAAGATTTTATTTTCCAATTATTTTTCCAATTTTTTTACGGGTTCTGTCCAGATAGTATCAAGCCATTTTGAATATTTCAAGAACCGGTTGTATGGCCATGATGTAACTAGGCACCCAATCAGAGGGGACCTTACTGAACAGACACTCTACTGGGGAGTTACTCAGTTGGCAGTGAGATGCCATTGAGTAAGCTTGTGTACCGTGTGAGCATCACATTCACAATGACTAAGCAATGACATTCATTAGGTCTCACGCAGGCTTTTTTTGGCAAAACCTTGCATTAGCCACGATTTGGCTTTTTAGGAAGAGACAGTGGACAAGATTAAAGAGAACATGAGGCAGCTGATGGTGATCCAGAAAGAGGACTTTGAAGACTATTTTGAAAAGTGTAATGGACACTGGGATAAGTGTATGTGAGATCCCAAGTGTGAAGGGGACAAACGTCCCATCACCCTAGGTAGGCTATACTTAGGTAATAATTGATAGCTGGATGCTCCGGGACAAACCTCGTATGTCACTAGGAGAACGTGATTTCTTTGCAAGTGAATCCTTGAAAATCTATTTTTCCAATCATACTAAATGTAGTTTCAGGATCAATATAAAAGATACATTTTTTGATCAAGCAATCATTATAATAACTGAATTTTTCTCAATAATTTGATTTATGATACATTAATATTTTATGACAACAGGACATTCTAAATTAAAAATCAAATTTTGGACTAAAACCTGGGCCCCTAAAGGAGGGACAAATGCTTTAAGAATAGTAGTTCACCTACTGCATTCCTACTAACATTGTACAATAATTAATTGCTCTAAATGTTGGAGCCAAGGCCCCCACATGCCCTAAAATGTCTAGCTAGACTTTTAAAAAGTCTGTCTACTCTATGAGCTCATAGACCCTAGGCTTTTTAAAGGTTTGCTCATGGACACTCAGAAATACCTTTGTGGACTCCAGGTTGGGAACTAATGTACTGAACTAAAAGGGCCAAGGCCCCCCCCCGGCCTCCAAAATTCCAGCTATTCCCCTGAAATCAGTCTCTAATGAGTTCCATTTAAGAGAAACGATTTAAATTCTGTGCTAATGATATTACAAACACAACCTCAGCATTTACACAGAATATGGTACGTACATATAAAGGAAAAATCATGATTATCTTGCATAATTCTTATCTGAGTCTTTCTTGATATGGATAATACGTGAAGATAGAATTTTGTATACTGGACATTGTTTTCTTTTCAATCATTGACATAACAGATTCAGCAATAATGGGTTCCTATAGTACTCCAAAAATATTCCGAAAGAAAAAGTTGAGGAAAGTTCAATTCTGAAACTTTTTTGCCAACACAAAGGCAACTGGTTTGCCAAATACATTTGTAGATATTAAATAAATAAGACATGAGGCTCAGAATCTCCATTTTTTCCCGACTTCAGAGATACAAACTTCTCCCCCAAAATTATTCTGAACATTGAGCAATCACAAACACACAGGATATTGTATCTATATACCAGAAAACAAAGTTACAGCAAGTTCGTCAGCCTATCTCATAACTTTCTAAAGATCTTACATAAGTTTTTCTAAAGGATTTTGCATGTAAGGTTTTATGAATTCCACAAACTTATCAAGAAAGAAGTTCTGTGAATTGAGCTCTGGATCATTATTGACCAAAACATACATTATTGAAAATAACTGACAAATTCTACTTAACTTTTTAGTAGATTTTTTTGTTGCATACAACTCTTTTATCAACAGGATTAGAATTTTGTAGAAGTATTCCAAAGCTGGTAGATTATAAAGACCTAGATCTTTTGACCAATGTCGGTCATCAGAAAATGTAATTAATATCTTTTTAGGATGGCATGACAAACTATAATTCTATAACTATATTTTAAGTGTTATTTCTTAACTTTAATAATCATAACTAAATCTCTTCAGATGTTTTTTTTTTTTTTTAAATGTGTAATTGAAATCAATGCAATGTTTGATAATTACACCTTTAACATCAACATATAATTCTACCATATTAAAATGATCAGCTTTTTAGTAACCATAGACATAGACCTCCCCCAAGATTTGCCAGACCTCTCAATCTTGGGCGTTGCAGAGCCTATACTTTCTTGCATATGATCATGGGGGCTCTACGTAGTGAGTTGTGATGTCCAGTGGTTATCTGCCATTTTTGCAGCATGACCAGCCGATTGCCATTTGAGTTTTCTAATGGATTCTCTCTAATGTACTGTGGCTCGTCATCTCTTCATGTGATGTTCAGTATGATTTTCTCCAGTGCATTTTGCATGGTTCTCAGTTTGAGAGTCAATTTTTTGTTTAGATTCCATGTTTCAGCTCCATAGGTGACTATCAGGTGGATGCATCAGTTGTCTATCCTTCCTTCTTTTCAGGACTAATGGGATTTTCTTGTTCTTAAAGGTTGAGTTCACACGTTTGCTTCACATGCAGAAGGTTCTGAGTTTGATTCCTGTCATGAGCAAAAAGTGTGGAAAACAATTTATCAAGACAAGTTTCCCTGTGCTCTCAGCAGCGTGATAACAGTGAAAGTATCCCTTTGATAAACTTGCATCCTGTCAAGAGGATGTGATAGTTACAACCTGTCTATATATTTATATATATTCGAGTTATTGCCCTTGCTTGCTGGTGCTGATAGCAAACAAAGACGACGCCATATTGGTTCTCCTCAGACTATGTACGTACACAAATAAAGTAACATACGTGACACTTCTATCTAAAAGTCTATGTGTTTTGTCTATTGCTGATTTATCAAGAAGTCGAGTTCACTAAGAGTCTACCAGTGAGGTGAGTCAAGCTTTATTGATTCTAACAGGGTGTGGTCATAAAAACTTGTAAGAATAAAGTCCTGGGCTCGAAACTTGCAAGAATCACTGAGCTGATGCATACAAAAGAAATTGGGGCCCTTGTCATTGGCAATATATACTACCACAGGAGTTGTCTCTTAACAGATGGACGCTTTACCTTTTCACTTAGATCTGAAATTTCATTCTTGATACTTTTGCGCATGAATCTAAAGAACTACCATTGAGCTAGGTCTATAGGTTTTGGAGATTACTTTCTTCTCGAAAGTCTACGATGAACAAAAAGACAGACAGGAAAAAAAGAATAAAAGAGCAAGAAACAAATTAACTTGCCTCACTCCTGTTGCCGCCCAAGGCAATACAAACCTCGTTCTTCTTTTTATCCCCTCTTGATTAATCGATTTAACACTTACCTGAAAAATAAAATAAAACAGAAGAATTAAACAAAACGGTTAACAGTAAAAATAAATGAAAAAAAAGAAAATGCTTATATATCTAGAATAGTTAGTAAATCAGGTCTGGTTAGTCACAGAATAGAAGTCATGTGATCAATGAATAAGTTATCTCTTGCCTTTCCTTGAGTGTCTGTTAAAATGTCTGAATTTTCAAAAAAGAACAAGCGTGAATATTGCCAGACACAAACAAAGGAACCAATTTAGCATACTCTTACATTATGAATTGATTTCTACCTCTAAAAACCTATTTTGGCAGGGAATTTTCAAAAGATGAAAACAATTTTCTAGGCATAATGAGTGAATGATTAAATTTTCATCCTACTAGCTCCATTGGTGGGGCCTGTCCATATGACAACCAAATTCACTTAAAAACTGAAGAAACCTATGGTGTTGTGCATTTCTGGGTTTGTTGATGTAACAAAGCAGAACCAGCCATCAGTTTCCTTGGAATTAATTTACCAATTATCTCCATTGGATAGATAATTAACTCCTAATTAAGGTTTTCTTATCAGAAAATGAGAGGAATAAGCAAATAATTTAAGTACAAATTCAATAAAATAGAAGTGGCTTGACATTGAGCTTAAAGGCCATCAAAGGTATCTATTAGGCAAGTAAGAGCATGGTAAAGGCAGTGTGATTTTGTGTATAATGTGATCCCCTTTTTTTAATATAAGATCTCTCTTTTAGTATTCTGACTAAACTTGAAATAATCAGTCTTCACATTGTCATTAAGCCAGTGTAAATCTTGGACTTAAATATCTTAAGCCACTTTCAAAAGGGGCAGAGATGAGTGTTTTTACCAACAAAAAGTATTTGCCAACTTTTTATGAAGGAAGACCACCCATTAGAACTAAATTGAGATTGCAAGTCATTCTAGCCAAGCAAAAGCAGTCATAATTGGAGTGATAGGGTAGAACTGTACATTGCAGTTACTTTGCTGGTACAAGTATACAAAAATGTTTGAATATTATGCTCATCATTATCATCATCATCAGTCTTTTAACATCCATCATTGGACATAGACCTTCCCTAGGATTCGTCACACTTCTCTATCATGGGCGTTGCAGAGCCAGTACTTCCTGAACTTGTCTAGCTTGTCTCTCCATCTAATATTCTGCCGGCCTAGGTTACGCATGTGGTCTCGGGGGATCCATGTTGTGAGTCATGATGTCCATCGGTTGTCTGCCATTCTTGCAAGATGGCCAGCCCACCGCCATTTGAGATTTTTAATGGATTCTATAATGTCCCTGACTCTTGTCTTTTCTCGGATGTACTGTGCTGTCTTGTGGTCTCTCCTTGTGAGGCCCAGGATAATTCTTTCATGTGCACGTTGCATGATTCTCAATTTACGGGTCCGTCTCTTGGTTAGGCTCCATGTTTTAGCTCCATAAGTGACTATTGGGAGGATGCATTGGTTATACACCCTTCTCTTTAGGATTAATGGGATCTTCTTATTTTTGAAGGTTGAGCTAGCTCTGCCAAAGGCAAACACCATTTTTTTTGCTTTTAATTTTGATGCAAAATTTTTCACCTTGTACATGGAACAAATACAAGCACATTACCTTAATGTTGTCTATCTTTGTTTTAATGATATTGAATATTGAACCACAGAGATCACACATTACATAGGGAAAATTTCACATCAAGATTCAGCTAATAACTGTGTGTCAAGTTGTAGACTCATTGTTCCACCCTTTTATACAAGGTGATATCATATAATGTAATTTAAAAAAAAAATGATCTCTTTTGGTGGAAGGATGAGAAAATGTTTAGTCCAAATCTTGCAAATATGGTTTAATTGTAAGTTTTGTTTTCTTCTTTTGTCTGGAGAATTCCACTTCCTTTCCAAATATTATATTCTAAAAGCCTCGACTTTTATCTTCTGGTTGCATGTTGGTCACATGAGGCTAACTAACAAACTTTATACGCAATAAGAATGAGAAGAAATCAAGGTGACTATTTTTCTTTTATTTTTTTCATTAATTGCCATCTCAGATAATTGAAGATAATTCTTTCTTTCCTAACTTTTTACATTGAATATTTAGATGTAATCATTCTTAACAGATTGAGTCAAAGGATACGTAAGTACTTGAAATTTTTAAAAATCTAAAATCTTCAGGTTTGAAACCTATCAACATCTGGAAATCTACTTGAGGACGGTGCACTGTATCATAAATATGGGGGGGGGGGTCATCCGCTTTTCAGAAGTTTTCCCCATGCAACTGTTTCACTTTTGTGAAAAAAAAAAAAGGAGATAAGTAAAAATATTCATCAAAAGAAAAATTAAAATAAAGTTTGTAAAATAAATTGAAAGTAGCAAGCACTCGGAGAGCTCGTATCTCTGCCAATGGCATTGCAGGGGTTAGTAGTTGTGTATGGATCCGTCCCAGAATTTTCTTACTTCTTCTGTGGCCGATGGTCATCATGTAGTGTGGACATATAACTGACTTAGGGGAGATAATTGTGTGTGCAGATCTGCCTCAAAATGTAATCATTTCTTCTGTAGCCACACTTCCACAAAACTTCATAGAAATTATTGGAAAACCTTTAAAGATATTGTAAAGATAGTCATGAGTGTATAAATAAATTCTAAAAGGAAAATTCCTTGATCTGCCACAGATCTTAACCAATTTTTCCTTATCCTATTCCCCTACTATCCACGAAATTTCATTGAATTATGTTGAGGACTTTTAGAGATATTGTGTGGGAAGCAGACATATATATATATATATATATATATATATATATATATATATATATATCCATCCAACTTCTTTGGCAGAAGTAATGAAAATATCCTTCTTCAATCCAAACTTTTTTAATCTTCTAGTGTTACAAAAAATCGTACTCTTCAGGTGAGCACACAAGTATACTGTAATTTAAATTTTTCCAGATTAGTAGAACCAACATCTTTACCAGATCAGCCACAACTAAGCCCAGTAATGTTTAGATAAACAACTTGCTTGGTATTTATTTATCAAACAATGTATGTAAAAAATCTGCTGGGGCCTCCTGCACGGCTTTCATCTATTGACAGGGGGTTGTATAAACCAGGATTAGAAGGATGTACAGCGCTTTGAAAATAGTGTACAAATCACTGCTGGTTCTTTTCAACTCTTCCTTGCAGTGTTCACCATTGCAATTTTCTTCCTAATGTCGTGGTTGATTGTCAGTATCATATAAAACTGATCTTGTTAGTCACTCAATAGAAACCATCACCTGCCCAATGTCTTGCATGTTATTTCAAGGGTGATCAATTAAAAAACTGGAAAAAGAGTTGATCATTGAAGAAGTTACTTCTCTCACTTTTTGTTGGGCTGGGATAACTAAAAAGTCTGAAGGTTGCCAGACAAAAACTAAAGGACCGATTCAGCATGATCTTACATTATAAATAGGACACTTATTTTTAGAAAGTGGAATCTTCAAAAAAACAAACATGTTTCCCTACTAATAGATAAGAGTACATTTGTGAAAAATTTCAAGTTTCTGCTATGAAGACTTGGGACTGGGCAAAGTCCAGATACATACATATAAATGTCAGAACATGTGACTAATTTCAACCCTACAAAAGTGTTTGAACCATTCTATTGTGGGTAGTGATGATTAATGGTTATTGCTTTAAAAATAATACACAGATCACCGCTGGTTTTTTTCAACTCTTACTTGCTGTGTTCATTGTTGTGGTTTTCTTCCCAATTTGACTGTTACTGTTCATTGTGAGTATTAACTAAAATTGGGAAGTGTTGTTGAGAATGTGATTCAAATCTTCCTGGAAAAATAGGATTGTTGGCTGTATGAATCTGATAAAAATGATTGACTGAGAAAAAAAAGTCATTTTTAGGGAATGAGCTGAGAAGAGACATGAATCTCTCCAGGAGTCAAAATTGAAAACAAAAATCAAAAAATGGAGATAACTCTTTAGATGAAATTTAGCTTAGATAAGGCCGACCAAAGGAAGGCTCCTTCGAGAGATAAAGAAGTGAATGGAAGAGGAGATAAGGCAATCCAGATACTTAGAAAAATGAGCAAAGGAACTTATCCAGGAAAAAGAAACAGCCCATTCTAAACATTCTAAAAGGCCATGCACTTAAGGACCAACAACAGATTTGACACAGTGAGAATGAATTGATCAAGGCTTTGGAAAAAACATACACACAATGTAGACCAAATATGGAAATTACAATTTGAGATGAGTCAAAACCTTTGTGAGCCAAAGGTGGATATTGTATTTCAAATTTGATACATAAAAACCGTGATTTCCATTATATGGGTCAAAGATGTTTATTTTACTTCATATTCGTGATGAGTCAAGATCTTGATATCCAAGACGTGAACTAAAGTTTCATATATCACTTTAAATTCAAGATTAATCAAGACTTTGATTCCCATTATATGAGGTAAAATTGGATATTCTACCTAAAATTCAAGATGAGTCAAGAATTCAATTTCTATCATGTGAGCTAAAGGTAAGAATCTTACTCTTTTAATAGCCAAGAAAAAAATTGAAACATTATTTAGGTAAGTCAGCACAGCTGGCCTGGAGACATGAGCAAGCTAAGTGGCCACAAAGAGTGGTAGGACGGGCCAAGAGGCAGTTAGGGGTTTCCAAATCAAATTCTGCTTAGGGCTCCACAAAGCCATGATCTTACCCTGTAAGTCAAGATCTAGCTTAACAGTCTAGATAAGAGTAAATCTAATTTTACAGCCTGGATAAGCAAAAACAAAACATCTCATTATTCATACCTGAACTAGTTCACTTGATATAACTGTCTGAAGTTACTGTTTATTTGGTAAACCTGTCTGACCTCTCTGACATTGTTATCCAGTGTTGTGTTTCATATTGGTCCCTAGACTAAACATAACTGAGAGCAAAAAGAAGAGCAAAACCAAATACTGATTAAACACCTTTTAGAAAATAATGTATTAAATTGGAAATGTTTCATCAGCAGGAGTTTTTGGCTAAAATCTCTTGTTGGAAGGAGGGGAGATGTGTCGTGGTCAAATTGATTATGGCTCATAAAATGGATTGGGATAGTTTGTGTTGACTTTGCACTAATGCCCTTTGGGAAGGCACGAATCCATCTCTTCCCCCAGCTATGGGTAAAATGGCATACGGTGGGGTGAATGACACCATTTCAAGTGCTTGTTGCCGTTAAGTTTCATATATATGCAAACAAGCCAAGTAAGTAGTAACAAGATATGTATCAGTAGCCAGTGTAGGGGCATTGCTTACTCACTAACTTAATATTACTGGAGACAAGGACCATGTTACTTTTGGTTGTGATCCCTTTAATTCTTTCATGCCTCACATATATTGTCCTTTCTAAACATAGGCTTATGGGAACTTTTCAGTTTAGGAGAGTAGAAGGCTTGATTTTCCCAAAATTTTACACAAATTAAAAACATGAACTAATGTCAAATAAGAAGTTTTTTTTAAATCAATCTATGATACTTGGTACAAATCATACATCAAGCAACTTAAAAGAAATTTTTTTTTCTACATATCTTGGCAGCAAAAATATGAATTGCCTGAATTTTCTCCACTGTTTAGCCCGAATTCGGAAGGCAACTTGACCTCCCTCCTACTTCGGCTCGGACACCTATGTTGCTAAGCAATTTTCACCAACAGATAGATTGATTTTCAGAACTTTTTGGTACTACTCACACCACCTATGCTAAAGAGCTGTCTACAAGCTTCTACTTTTTATCTTATGTTTGTAATAATGAAGAAAAATACTGGCTCTTCAGCAGATTTTATTTCCCCAAGATTGGATGTTATTGCTTTTCTGATTAAGATAAATTTACTTGGACTTACAGAGATTTATCTCGCTTATTATTCTCTTCATCATTGCTTTCTTAGTGTTTTGGCTGGTGGAATCAGGTAGTGGTTAAATCAAAAGAATGAAAGCTCTTTGCAACATTGATACATTCTGATTTTTTCAAATAACAAAGCAAGCAGAATATCAATTCAAAGAGAAAGGCATACATTTGGGATATCCAAACTGAATTCATCTGATTTGATTCCCTTTAGAAATTAAATCAAATTAAATGTAAATTACTAGGTTGCAAGAAATCTAAAGAACACCAAGGATTCTCAAGATATTCTAATCGGATGGGTTTATATCTGTAACTGATTTTAAATGGATCCTTTTTTTCACACAGGTGGATTGTGGAGCCTAAATATTCTGGCCCCAAAAAAAGCAATCATTGAATAGGTGTACAGTTTTCAATGCCACGCCCTGTTTTCCAGGTTGGTTTTGGACGTTGAAGTGACACATCCCAGTTGTCTCTCAGCAGGGAAGTTGTCTCAGCAAGCATGTTGCAATAAACATAATATAGAATAGATAGACAATAAAAATCAGAAATACGTATTTTATGTACTTAGATTTCTTATATGAATGTTTGCATGTCACCCAGTATTTATTGACCACTTTTTACTCCTAGCTATTCATGGTTATTTATTTAATAGAACTTTGATAAATAGCCTACCTTCTAAGAGCGCCTTACTATTGAGCATGCTAGTCTCATAGACCATTTGTGCTGTCATGAGCTTGATCCTCATGAGGTCCCCTATATTAATTCACTCTAAGCTCTGTTTAGTAAATAACCTATCTAATTAGAGTGCCTTGCCATGGAACAATACTTAGTAATATACATGACCGTGTGCCATACTTACAGTACTTAGTATGGTACAAGGTTATGAATATATGGTACCTAGTGAGGATCAAACTCATGTCAGCAGTAATGATCTATGAGACTAGCTTGCTAACCATTGCTCCATGTCAAGACTCTGCTTTTGAATTTATTAGAAGCCATCAACCAAAACTATCAACATAGGTTTCTTTAGTTAGCCAGTCAGACCCATGTAAAAACTGGAGTTTGCAAGCTGTGCTAATGGAGCTAGGGGTATGAAATTTCCAACATTCACTCCATATTATACCTCAAAAAAACCCAACGTTTTTTTTTTTAAATTTCCCTCTAAAATAAGTTTTTAGAGATGGTCCAATTAATAATGTAAGTTTATGCTGAACTGGCCCCTTAGTTTGTGTCTGATACCATTCACACTCATCAAAAAAAAAAAAAAAATTCAGACATAGTAATCCAACAAAAGGCGAAAGAAATAACTTATTGATTGATTACTTACTTTTTCCAATTTTTCAATTGATCATCTAAACGAGGCATGCTGCCAAAGGCATATGACGTCTTTTTTATGGAGATGCTAAGGAGACCAGTCATCATTGGTTTTAGGTGATTTGTTTAATGAATAATAGGATGTGATATTTACTTATATAAGTAAGACAGAACAGTAAATAGCCAAAGTCGATTAATAATAGATCCAAAGGAAGTTCATCACGGAGAATTCGATGCTGGCCAAGTTGGTAAGTGAATATTGTGCGGTTAAGGAGCCAAAACATAACAGGTGGTTTAATGAGTCATGAAAAATAGGTGCACATGATTTGATCGAGGTATTCATTAGAAACTGAGAATCAGTTGATGAGGATATTTCAGGAATGCAAGGAAAACATGCCAACAAACAGAAAACACAGATATCCACAGAGATAATTACCATTTATTTATAATTTCTTTTTTGAATCATTATGGAGTATAGGTGGGTTACAAGTGACAAAAAGGGCTCATGATAGGGAAATATAGGTCCATGCGCACACAGATACATGTATGCACATTGATACACATACATAATACTTATGCATATGTACATAAATATAAACATCTACATGTGCAAGCAAATATATAAAAACACATACATATATCTGTAACTTGCATGAATGAATCAGTGTAGCCCACACATGTACCAAAACTAATTTCCTATAATTATCTAAAAAATACAAGCACAAGATTTGGGGATCATTGGTCACAAAATGACCAAAGAGACCCAAGAAGTGCCTTTTTGAAAAAACAAACAAAAAAACAACACATTTCTAGATGGTGCCTAAGGGTGTGCTCTTGCAAATTTTCAAGGTTGTAGCCCCCCCACCCCCCCATGTGACCAGGATTATCTGGAGATACCCACACAGATAGACACAGGCACTCAAAATAAGAATCTGTAGCCTGCTTGGCTGGGCCATTTGTTGGCCTATGGTGATTTGATATATACACATACTTATGTTTATATATTTTCACATACATACATAAATGTGTGGACATACTTATGCATACATCAGTACACACTGAACACTATTTTCTATATTTCTGAAACTCTTCTGTATGTGACTAAAGAATCTTTTCCAATCAACTGAAATTGTCGATTACTTAATCTATCTTTTGATGATGAAAAAAAATGAACTTCGTGAAAATTAAGAAAAAGAATAGATTAGGTTCAAAACCTGAGACATTGCTTACACAATTTTCATCTGCGATTGGCAACATTTGACAAAATAGGTTTCTGTAATAGAGCACTTTGTTTCCAAAAGATTTTTGAAAGAAGAAATGATGAACGGATACCAACTGGTTTTCTAAAGTCTAGCTACATCTTTATGTGCATCTAATTGTATATCTATTTGTGTTCCCCATAACTCTAATATCACAATATGACATATATCAAAAACATGTCTTAGTTTCTTTAATTTCTTACATCACATTCTTTTATTTTGAGAATTGATTTGAAAAAAGTTATATTTCTCTTTCTTTGCCCACTCATTCTAGATGCTTTCTTCCTCTTCCAGTTTGGTCTGAAAGAAAGTGATTTTGGCTTTCATAGACCTATTGATGACTGTTGCTGGTAAATAGATGAAACATCCAATGTAAACATGATTGCCATGTCCTGAGGATGTCAGAAAAATTAGATTCTGCTGAAACCACTTAATTTCAATAGCATTTTTGAAAGACACTTCATCAATTGTATTTATGATCTTCTGAAGGTTTTATAAAACCCATCAATAGAATATGATTGCCATCTGCAGATGATGTAGATTTTCTGAGTGGAGCTTATAAAAGGAATATCAAAACCTTTTGATCATAGCATAGAAATGCACACACATTTTTTTTTGTGTGTGTATGTTAATATAAATAGTCTAGAATGCTTTATAGCAGTAAATGCTAAACACATTAAACAACCTTTTTTTGTGTCACTTCAGTCACCTGTTTCTGGGAATATATATACCACAATATACCAGTCAAAAATGACAGAATTGTTTATGTATAGATCGGCGCTAAAGAGCCTGAAGTTATTTTTTAATAATTCAAGTATCTTAATTTTTTTTTTCTTTCAAATCTCAACTCAACTGTTTTAATGTGTGATCAGACATAATGTCTTGAGACTTTCTATGATGCAACCTTCATTATTGATTCATAATTAGAAATTAAATTAATCAATGAGGTGCATGAGTGCAAACAAAAAAAAATAGTATACATGCTTATATATATATATATATATATATATATATATATATATATATACACACAGAAGTATACATATATATAGTAATGTATATATTTACAGATATATAAAATCATACCTGTGTATACTTACATTTGCATACATATGCATATGAGTATTTATATTCAAACATGTATGTGTGCACTCATTTATAAACAAACATTACATGTGTGTATATTTGCATATAAATGAGCGTGCACATACATGTTTGTTTGAACATACACACATATATATATATATATATATATATATATATATATATATATAAATATAAGCATTTCTATATTTGTCATCATCATCATCATCAGTCTTTTAACGTCCATTGTTGGACATAGACCTTCCACAGGATTTGCCACACTTCCCTATCATGGGCGTCACGGAGCCAGTACTTCTTGAATTTGTCTAGCTCGTCTCTCCATCTAACATTTTGCCGGCCTCGGTTGTGCGTGTGGTCTTGGGGGATCTATGTTATGAGTCGTGATGTCCATCGATTGTCTGCCATTCTTGCAACATGGCCGGCCCACCGCCATTTGAGATTTTTAATGGATTCTATGATGTCCCTAACTCTTGTCTTTTCTCGGATGTACTGTGCTGTCTTGTGGTCTCTCCATGTGAGGCCCAGCATAATTCTTTCATATGCACGTTGCATAAAAAAAAAAAAAGGGTAGAGCATCATGTCTCTAAAAAGACAACCCCCAATGGAGTATGATGGCTGTTGATGGTTTCTGTTGCATGCGTCAGCTTACTGATCATTGCAAGTCTAAAATCTGGTTTGATATAATTCCATTGGAAGAATACTTCCACTCTAATTACACTGCTTAGCATGTACTCAATTAGCTGCTGAATGTGCAAGGAACACACTCTTTGCTCATACCATGAATCAAAACCAGGACTTTCTGCATGTGAGGCAGATGTGCTAATCATTATACTATCTGAGCGGTTTCAACTTTCAAACCTCCCTATTGACTGGAAGGTTTCAAATTTCAAACCGCCTTACTCTATATAAGAATGCCTGATTGAGGGAGGGCAAATACCTTATTTACACCCCTAGAGGGTGCCCATGTTTGTTTATAGATATAAAAAAATGATAAATTTTCAAAAAAGACAAGAGAACTAACTTATTCATTGGTCACGCTTTTTACTAATTTTTTGATTGATCACACTCAACACAGCATACTGCCAAAAGGTTTTGGTCAGTAACAGTTTCTATTGAGTGACTAACTAGGCGTGTTTGTATCAGAGTTGGAATTCTTTGTTTCTTACAAAATAATCAGAAGAAATTATAGCTCAAACTTAATTAGCCAACTGTCACGATATCATCACAAGAATTGCTTTAAAATTCAATAGCAAACATGATTGTTACTAATTTTTCAGTTGCTTTTTATTGCAACTTCAGGCTGGTGATAAGGTGTGACAAGAAGCAACTAAAAAATTAAGATGAAGGAAAACTAACATTCCAAGAGAAATTATGAATCACCACCATCCATATAAGCTGCTTTTTTCCTTGAAAATAAAGCAGTATTAGTAGTAAAATTAAGTTACCTTAATGAAAATACTATCAGTATGGTTTGAACCACAAGTTTATGATTTAAAAATAACAAAAACATGCACATAAACCAATTTGTCATGATATTTCATTGTAAATTGAACCCTTCATACAAAATTAATGTATGAATGCTTAGGTATGCGCAAAGTCCAGATAGATACATATAAATGTCCCAACAAATAAATAACCTTAACCCAGCAACAGTGATTAAACCTGTCTGTTGTGGTAACGGTCATTAAAATTAGTAAAAAATTAATAACTGTCTACAATACTTCATCTAATGAAATTAAATAATCCAACATGATTAGTTTCAATTATCTTTTAAAAATTTATGAGCAATAAAACAAAATTAGGTTCTCATCAATTAGTTTCAGAACATGTAGACATAGGTGTGACTGAGGGGGAGGGATTTTAAACCATCCCAATGGAAAGGGGCCCTGCAAAAGCTTCATAAATAGTAGTTCACCTACTGTATTTCTACTAACATTATGTGATATCGAATCCGACTATGAGCTGGAGAGAGAGAGAGAGAAGGGAGCAGACTTGTGAGAATGTGGGGATAGAGGGCCAGAAAGCTGAAGAGGTAAGAGAAAGGCAAATATGGAAATGAGGTTGTTCAAAATGTTTCTGGTTTTATCTAGGTAACATGTGACTTCCACAAGAGTAAAAATTTCTGTTTTTGAAACTGATTCTGATGGGTGATGAAAAGATTCCCATTTGAAGCATTTAGTTTCAACTAAATTCATTCAAAAAGATCACTTGATTGTATTATAAATTTTTGCCAATGTTAAAATATTTTGTTCATTGATTACATTGGAGGTGAAAGATAATTAAGCAGCATATTCATAGTATTATGCTTTTCCATTATAAAAAAGGCAAAAATACAACTCAAATACAGTTTGGGAAGTGTATGGAAAAGGTACTGTGAATGGTCGAACAGACAGGTCTGGAGAGTCACTTAGTAAAACTGTCATGTGACCAATGTCTTCTGGTAGCAAACTTTGTTGGGAATGATCAATTGAAAAATTGTTAAAAGGGATGTTCAATGAATAAGTTGCTTCACCCATTTTTTGTTGGACTGTGATCACTACAAAGTCTCAATTTTCAAAAAACGAATTTGACCAGTGCCAGATACGAACTAAAGCATCTTTAAAAAAAACCAAACAAACAAAAAAAAACAACAAAAAGATTTTCTAGATGTAATAAAGGGTAAATGTTTAAATTTTAAGCCCTTTATCCCCAATGGTGTAACCTGTATGCACAATAGATAGATAGCCGGCCAGAATTACTTGAAAACTGGGGAAACTTATTTTGACTCTTTTCAAAACCTGCCATATTGTTTGTACAATTTTTGACATTTGTTCCTGTGATGAAACCATTTGTTTCAAACTGATTTTTCAAGTTAATCATTGTTCAATGTCCAAAGCAAAAAAACCCCTAGAAATATGAAAATGAAAATGGTATATATATAAGTGTATACATTGATTATAAACACAATAGAGTCTACTTCCTTTTTTTCTCTCTTGCTATCTTCTCTTTCTTGTATCTTCTTTTTTTCTCCCCAAGAATCAATCTAAAAAAGAATTGTAAGATAGGAAAGAAAATACTCAAAATGTTCCTCTTTCTATACTTCCTTTCTCATGAACATTATTAGCTGATTCGAATTTGATCTGAACAAAAAACATTTGGGTTTCCTTGAACTTTCAACTTTCATCGCGGTTAAAAAAACCCCAGAAAATAGGCAGGAAAGAAAGAATAAATTTGAGTTTAAAGAGAGAAAAATTGAAGGGAGAAGATAAGGGAAGAGCAGAGAATGATGAAAGGGAAAAACAATTGGGAAACGCAGGATATTGGCCTTTAATAAACACCCGTAATGGGTGGATATGACAGGATCTTTTATCTACTGATTGGCTGTTTAAACTCAGTCAGAGGCAAAGCAACTGTTTAGGAAAAAGGTGTGCTTAGGCCCTTGCTGTGACCGTCACTAAAAGTGATATTTCACTGAGCTAAAAGCAGTTAGGATGATGATGATGATGATGAGAAATGCAAGCAAACAATCCAGTAATCATTAACAAGGACAAAAAGAATAGAACTGCATGCTCATTGATGTAACAATACCATCTGAGAGAAACATCTCCATAAAAGTTACTGAGAAGCTGTCCAAACACAAAGACCTGGAGATTGACATTAACAGGATGTGGGATACGAAGACTAAAATAACTGGAAGAAGGGAACGGAAATGTTCTGTATCCCAGGTAACATTTACAATATTTCTTTGATCTTTATAATAGCCAGACATCTTGTTTAAAGTGGTAGATCACGAATGTTTAATCAAGGTTCACATTCGTTTGATCCAGGCACATAAATGAGAGAACTAGACTAAAAGATGAAAAAACAGTCCCAGTCCTTCATTTTTCACCGAACTTGTATTAATGAAAAAACTGCTGCTTAAATATACAGTATAAGTACAAGGGTGTACTGAAATGCTCCCAGTCCACTTCTCAAAAGTTCTCGGGCTGACCCACTTCCCAAAATCTGTGCATTATTTTGTCACTGTATGATGAGCCAAATTTGCAGGGTCCTTGCACTTATTTTTGAATCTGTTTCAGATCATTGACTGAACCATTACCTTCCTGGTCGGACTGAGAAATTTTCAGTAACCCTTCATATGTATATGTACAAGTACAACATTTTTCGTTTTAGAGTACAAATATGAGTGCACACAGTGTTGCCAATAAATGAATACACTCCTATCACTATTTTGCAGAGAGTTATTTTTCTTCGGAACAAAAATGTAGGATTTTACAATTTCTAGTGGAACATTACGCAATCAAAACTAATATCATCAGGCATTATTTATAACAAAATTATTGATTTTAAATGAACCTTTCTCATAGTGGTGTACTCGTTTTTGGATGGCAACATATTCTTATTTGTGGAAAAAGTGTTTGAATGCTGTAGAGTTTGGTCAAGAATATCACCTGTTATGAATGCGTAATGTTCCATTAGAAATGATAAGACCCTGCTATGTTTGGTTTAGAAGAAAATTAACTTTTTATAAAAAGTAGTAGAGGTGTACTGTACTCATCTATGGGTAACACTGTATATGCATATATATATATATATATATATATATATATATATGTATGTATGTATGCCTGTGTATTCATTCATGCTTGTATAGGTTTATGCATCTCTATGGGTTTCAGATTACATGTAAATATCTCTGCTATGCCACCCTGAGCCTCATAGTCACCAACCCAGAAAATGGAGTTGGCAAACTGAGTTCAAATTCAAGTTGAGGTTGTCCATCTTCATTTAGCCGTAATGTCCTGGGAAAGATAAGTAACCATATCTTTGCAGTGTCACATCATCAGGTATCTTGACAAAAATGTCTTGTTACTGGCATGTCACAGTGGTAGACAGAGGAGAGAGTCAATGAATTTGTATTTCTGCAAACAACTCTTATAACTACATCCCAGTTAGTAATAATAACATGATCATCCAGATGGCAGAAATCAAAATACTCTATCAATCATATTTTTTTAGAGGTAATTAAAATCATAAAATCATAGGTTAGGCTAAAATTGCTTTTTTTTTTTTTAATAAATAATATCAACTTATTATTCTTAATAGTTCGGACAAAAATTCATCAGCTCGAGTCAAGTTATTAGACGGATGAATGGAAGCTTTGGAAACCGCCAAAGTTTTTTTCTTTGACACACCTTTGAATCTGTATTGAAAGTTTGAAGTTCTGAGACATTTCTTGCTGGTTTGAAATAGATTGACACAGCTGGGATACTCAGGCCAAGCCTGAATAGCCCGAGTACTGGAGTTGCCATATATATATATATGTGTATGTATATGTATGTGTGTGTATTACATACATACACATATATTATCAGTGTATTGGTTCAGATTTATCAGTGTATTGGTTCAGATTATGGTTTATTCGAATATATGAGAGTGAAATGACAATATCAGAACGCAATGTTCTGTACAAATGAATTCCTTTAATCAAATTCAGCATTTTGCCAGTGTGAGTATGTTTCATCAACTAAATATGTATGATATCTTTAAATATGATCTGTGACTTGTAGTGAGCAGGGTCAATAATTTATTAAGTGGATTCTGAGTGTATGAAGAAATCAGTGACTGGGCAGAGTTGTGTGTTAGGCCCCCAGGGGAATATCAGCTGGCATTCTGGTGTGGTAGATAGGTTTTCAAAATGGTTGATGAATATCTGAGTTTGATTGTCTCTGTAGGGAAACTCAGTATCTATATGGTGCTTAAGGGGTTATGTTTTGAATCAAAGGGTTAAGTTCTAAGATCTGCGGTTAGAAAGATTCATTTTCTAAAGTAGGGCTGATGTCTCTAAATTCTTCAGAGGAGGATGTTGATGTGTGAGTGAGTGAGTTGATAAATTTCAGACCACAAATCTCATAGCTCATCCCTTTGAGTCAAAACATAACCCTTAAGCACCATAAAGATACACGCTAGCAAAACGTATTAAATCAAAGGAATTAGTATATCTCTGAATTTTTGTCCAAATAATAATAGAAATATCAAAGGAATTAATTTGTGCAGAACATGGCCCTCTGATAATGTCATTCCACTCTCATATGAATGTATGAATACATATACATGAGAAAGAGAGTAATGTGGGTGTGTTTTTGTATATATACAAAATGCAGCCCTGAATTCTGGGGAATTTCATCATGAAAAATATTTTTTGCTTATCCTAATACCTAGTTTCTATCATCTTTTTCTGAGTAGTCTCTTGTCTGCATTTTGCAGGCTGGCTTATAAAGGGTACTGCTTATGGAGGCAAAAGTCTGTTTTATATTTGGTATATGCACACTATTCAAATTCATCAAATTTGGGGTATCAGCTTGTGTGTGCATATATAAATATATATATATATATATATGCACAATTTTGTATATATCTTTCTTCTCTAATAATATATATATATATATATATATATATATATATATATATATATATATATATATAATGCTCTATTATCAAATATTTTCACCATAAATAAAGTAATCCTTAAAAACAGTAACAATATATAGGTTCCACATTGTGGCTTTGTGTCGGATCAAACTTAGCTCCATGTAGTCTGACTCTTGGCCTACGGGCCACATGTGACCAGCAAAGCAATTTCGTGCAGCCTGCGACCAAGGCCAACTTGGAGTGTCAGAAAAAGAATGGAAAAGGAGAAGAGCAATCGTAGATCAGCTGGAGATAATTGAGTTACAACATATGATGACACTAAAGAAGGAGCTCGAGGAAATGATACCGACAGAATTTGGAATTTAATATGTTTCCAGCATTCTCTTTCTGCATTTATACAGGGACTGCCAGAAAAACTGACCATGTTTCGCAATGCTTATGACTATAGAAAGGGATTTCCACTCATGAGAAAGATAAAAAAAAAAGAAACAAGCCTTGCTGCAGTGGGGTCAAATTTCATCCGACTAAAGATGAATACTGTAACTTTTATACAGTACATATAATGAAAAAATATCATAAAAACATACATATTTTTTAGCATGAATATATTAGAATGAAATAAACCCTTTCGTGTTTGCAACAAATATCTGTAGGTATGTGAGACTTGTCTTGTTGGCTCAGTCATCGAGTGAACCGCTTACCGATCACTTATTCGGGATTTTGAATCACAATGGAGAAAAAGTAATTTGGTAAAATTTTGGATCAGGTAAGATTTAACAAAACACTGATATTCTACTAGGGATATAATCCAGACACCATAGAAGCTGCTGCTGCTACTTGACAATTTGTTCTAATCAAATGGATAATCTCAGTAAGTTTAATTCCTTTGCTTAATATAGCAAAAACATATGCACCTACTGACCCTAATTCCTTGCCTACCCACTAACCCTATCAAAAATACAATCGAAAATAACTTCATTTGAACATTGGTAAATATCTAGCCCCTTTTAGCCATTGAAAAGATTGTCAATTTGAAATTTTCTCAACTGTAGTAGTAATTTACATCTTTTTTGTCCTACTGGTTGTGTTACACATAATTCCTAGAAACTAACAATTCCAGTTAGTCAGCGCCTTTGATCTAGCAGAGTCAGGTATTTCTCTCAGTAACTTTGATTATCAGAGTTTTGGGTGACTGAGAGATGAGAACTTACACAGAGAAAGCTACTGTGGGGAAAATGAAGCCGCTTAGTTATGATGATTTATTTTTTGGTAGAAGTGGCAATATATTAAATGACCCTAGCCATCAAATATGATAAAAGGTCCTATCCTTTTTTACATGTACGTGTGTTCCAGCACTTCTGGCCATAACGTTTTGTCAACAGACTTGAAAATTGGCATCAACACTTCACTAAACCTCTTCTACAAAAGTTTTTATTTTTCTATTTTTGGAAAAAAAACTTTTAAAAAAATTATTTGGCTTATTCTGACTGGTTTAATAATAACATCAAGATTCATCAGTTTCTTTAGTTTATTTTAGACATTTTTCAGTGGAAAATGATTTACATGACTAAATTTTGACGCTATGGTTGTTCACTTATCAACTGTAATAGCAAGTTTGTTCTAAAATTATAATAAAATGATGAAATTAAGATTAGTTCCTTTTAGTTGTCTAGAACAAATCTAATTTTAAAAATCATTATCCTTATAAAATTAAGAAGCTACATCTATTGGTTTCAAAAGGTATTTAGCCATAGAGCAGTGTTTACCAAGCTAGTCTCTAAGACCAATACTGCAGCATTTTACAGCTGAGCAGCACCAATATATATATACTGTGTGAGTGTAGGCATTGGAATACATGCTGTTTCAATGAATTTATGTCAGTGACATCTGTCATCTGTGTTCCTCATCAGTCATCTCTCTCTATATATATGGAGAAAGATGCTTTTTGTGATCCCTTAGGGAAAGGTTCTTTTAGATATCAATAATAGGTTGATAACATTAAGCAAAGGATACGAAAATTAGAACAATTCATTGTTATAAATAGCTTTACAATATAGAAAAATTTGTATAAAATTGATATGAATTTTTTAAAATAATTTTGAATAAAGTGAGCTGGACCCACTGATTTTGATAACAATAACTGTTTGATAACATTATCCATGATTATAATAAATGGTTTCCACTCTCTCTCTCTATATATATATATGTATATTTATATCTCAGAGAGATACTCAAGTTCCCTTTCTCTCAGCATCGTCTATTCATGTACAGCATCTGCTGGCTAAGGATATGTAATGACATGAACAACCTTCCTGGATCTTCATTCATGGAGCCAAGCCATCGAATATCTCCCCCATGAATCCCTTCCTTTCATTATTTATGCTGGTATAATTACACACATATGTGCATCGCATCAATATGGACAAAAATGATAAAAACCAAAATCATTTCTGACAGTTCTTGACATCCTTTCCTTTGAAAATGACTTACAACTTATCTAGGCACCAAATCATGGTACGTACCAACCAATCTGACACCTAGTTTTTGTCTGGTCTCTATTTTCTCCGAGAAGTAACTTACTCTGAAATCTTATTGGCTATTTGTTTTTTTATGCCTCCCCTGCCCCTGATCCCCCCTCTCGGCTATGATCAGGTCTTTGCACCAACACTTACCAATCATTCTCAACAACAGGCAGCAGATAAGCTACAGGAGTTATTTTTTGTGAGAAGAGACCAAAACAAGAAGAGAAACTACACTCGATTTTTTTTTGTTTACTTTTTTTTTTTTTTTTTCCCCCAAATACAAAAATAATTTTCCCCTTTTGTTGTGAGGACTCAGGACCACTTCTTTCATTCCACACATGTGAGAGAGAGGAAAACAAGAACTGGTCTGGTTAGTCACTCGATAGAAACTGACATACGACCAATGTCTCTAGGCAGCATGGAAAAAAGGGGGGTTATCAATGAATAAATTACAACTCTCGCCTTTTGTTGGGTGGAGATCACTAGAAAAGTCTGAATTAGAGAGAACAAGTATGAACGCTGCTAGGTAAAAAAACCCCAAAGTATCAATTTAGCATAAATTCACATTGTAAATTGAACTCCCAACTAAAAACTTATTTTGGGAGGGAATTTTCCAGACATAAAAAAAGAGTAAATGTTAAAATTTTCAGGCCTCGAGCTCCACTGGTATACATGATGTATTTATACATATATAAACAGCCAACCGGACATGCTTAAAAACTGAGGAAACCTATACGTAGACAGTTTTGGTTGACATTTTCTGAAAGTATTTTCCCCTTTCTAGTGAGAATTGTCAGAAGCTTCTCTTTCATTCTAAATGTATGAGAGAAGAAAATACAGCAATAACACGAACTGTGATAGATAATAGAGGGAACAATAAAGTAGCAAAATTGAGCCTCCATACTTGTGAAAATGAAACGGAGGGAGAGATTAAAAAACAACAAACGGAATTTACAGCCAGTGATCTTCGATAGAAACCAAATTTAGTGTGAGACTTCACAGGGAATACTCTCTTTATTCCTACACAGTTATAGAAAAAGAGAGTTTATAGCATATGCCGTCTTAATTTCTAGGCTTTTTGTATGCTCAATGTCTACTAATAGAGACATTAACATATACCTAGTTCCTCAAACCAAACCTCATCATATACTTAATTTTTAAGACTTCCATCACTATTGATATATTTACATCATTTCTACGTCTGACAGCTCTATATGCATACAATACTCAGTGAATGTGTGTGTGTGTGTATACATATATATATGTCTGAAGATGCAGGTACAAAATATTTTATAGGTGTACATATAAAGGTATTAGAATCTGTTTAAACAGACACACACATACATTTATATATGAGCCATGAAGGCAACTATGAAAGAGCTTTTTGATATAATGTTCTGAAAGAACAGAAATAACAAAATCAACCTCATTGTCATTTATCTTCATTCATATTGTGTTGAAATTGTCTCAAAGTTGTGAATAAGCATGCATGAATATATACACATATATATATATATATATTAATATATATATATACACAAATGTTAATCATATGCATACATGAATACCAATAAGCGTAAACAATATGGAATAACACACATCTGAGCCCCTCATGAAACACAGGCAAATATATCTATTGTATATGCCATGCTATGCTAGCTTAATATAGCATGGCCTTATATATGCAGGTCCTCATGCAAAGAAATCTCAACTAAAATGCAGATTCCAATTGGAAATATCACAATGAAAGACGATTCTCCAATTCTCGGATTTGTGAACATAATAAAAAAAACCAATTCTTCAGTCCCCATTCTAAAGGTGCCGCTTTGTATGGTTGGAGGAGCATCCAGCTATAATTGTCCTTTAAACTAATTTAGTCCCTCGTACCAAACTATCACTTCAAAGTATTTCAGATTCTTCTCTTCAGAGTTGCCAATTTAGATATTTTATATCAAAATTTAGATAATTCTGAAGGGTTGAAATTGAGAGAAATAATTTATAGAAACTATGAAGAAAGATCTATAATCTTTGGTACATTATTTTTATTAGATTTCTCAACATCTGCTGATCCAAAAGAAACTCCAAAGTCAACATTGCATTTCTTTGTGTACTTAGCATGAAGCATATACATCAAGTAACCATGAAGCACCCAGGGAACAGCACTTCACAAAAATCAGTCTTCCCTGCCTTTCCATGCCGTCAGAAGTGCTCAGTAAGCAAAGAGAGCTTTTTCCTTGTTTGACATTATAACAGAAGGAACTTCATCCTTTGTTTGAACTATCTTTCTCTTCACTCAGTATTATAGATCCAAATAAAGTGAGATCTCTCAACCATAACCAAAGTGAGCTGAGTTGAATTTTTTTGCATCCTACCACAAGACTAGAATATCATTGACCTAAGAGAGAAGCTATCACAAGCTTTTATCAACATTATATTACAATATGCTCATCAATATATTGAAATCAGTTTATGGAGCAGAAAAACCAATTTGCTTGAATGGTGGCCTAATCAAAGTAGCCATTGTCCTGTTGAGCAATTCTGTCGATGATACTGTACATAACTAGTAATCTGTAGATGACTCATCTCTTTAAGTGGGCCTTGAAGGATTTAACGCACAACACCAGAAGCTTTATGAATAATAGTTCACCAACTGCATTTCTACTAATATTATACAATAACAAATCAATATTGGATTGGGCCCCTCGACCCCCCCTTGGGGCCTTTAGCTAGGCTTTTCAAAGGTCTGACTTCTCGACAACTGATGAATGCTATTCTTTGGAAGTTTCTACCTGGACGCCCAGTAATACCTTTGTCGAACCTCAGGGCGACAACAGCACTAAATGTTGGAAGCAGGGTCTCAAGAAGGTAATTCCCCTTTTCCGGACCCTCAAATCTCTGGCTTAGCCCCTGTTTGGATGTATCAATTCTTATCTATCACGCTGATATTATCACCTTGTTTTAAGAACATGAACCTCAAGACTTTCTATTAGCTGTATTTGATATTTCAATTCCATCATCTTTACTCTGTGCAAGTGAATGTTGTCTCTACCAATCAGGTACCTGAGGGGAGATTTGGAAAATTTGGAACCTATCCTCCCAAGTATTACTTACTCCATCCATGAGCCAGCGTTCTATCTTTAATAATGTAAGCAAGCAAGTTTATTACTAATGTCTGTCAGTTGTAACTATCACTTGGAATGGGGAAAATATGAGGTGATAAAACAAGCTGTTAGTGTTAGAAGAAAAAATGACTTATAACCGAGAAAGAAAAAGCGTTAGAAAAAAGAAAAGACTTATAATCATAGTTACGAGCTGTGTTTTAGAAGTTGGTACAAAGAAGTGTCAGAATCAATTTGTTAACTTGTGTAAAACAAAAGAAAATTAGATTTCATATCTGCAAAGTTTGACTTCTCCTTGCCTGAATGTGTACCCTGAAAGAAGAATCCCAACAAATATTTCGATAGCTGAAAATTCAAATATTTATTCTATGTTTTGAAAAAACTGCTCTTTTTTTTGTATATTGAAAATCCACCCCAATTTGGTTTTTAGAAAGGGATTCAATTTACCATGTAAGTTTATGTCTAATTGGTCCCTTAGTTTGTGTCCAGCAGTTTCATGCTTCTTTTTTAAAAATTCAGACTTTTTTTTAGTGATCACTACCCAACAAAAGGCAAGAGAAGTAACTTATTTATTGATCATTCCTTTTTCAGATCTTTCAATTGATCACATGCTGCCAAAAGACGTTAGTCATGTGACAGTTTCTATTGAGTGACAAAAATTTTGTTTTGTATTTCATTTTTATTTACTTTCGGTGGCTTTTGGCATTTTCAAAAAATTGAGTTTCAAACAGAAACGTGATTTTTCTGTCATTTCTGTTCTGTATACGTCAACAGGAGATTGAAAGTACACCAACTACGACAAAAAGAAAAGAAAAAAAACATAAACTGACATTGTGAATTGACCTCCCCATGTCCCCCAGAAAAACATTATTTGGGCAAAATTTTCATGAAACATTTTTTCTAGACATAATTTTCAGCCTCCTAGCTCTTTTGGTGTGTCCTGTAAACACAATATATACCTAGCCAGCTAGACCAGCTTAAAAACCTATGCTGACAGTTTCCATAAAAAGTTAACTTATCTAGTCATACCCATCATTTAACTGAAATTACCCCTCATATATATCTTGGAGGGTTTAAGAAAGACCTCAAACGGCAATGGTTGACTGAATTGAATCCGGAGCATAAAATAGGCATGGATTGTAGTCTTCAATTTGTTCCACATATGGCTGGCCTAGAACATAGCTAAATCTCATCACAGATTGTATTCTAGTATACTTATGTATGTATATATATATATATATATATAATATATACTTTTCTTTATATTGTAGGCTGTCTTGAGAATACCTCAGGCACTTCAGTAAATAGAACTGCTTATATTAAGGAATGCTCTAACCCTCTCCTTTAATTACTGTGGGGAAGTGCACTATAGGGAATAAATCCCTTATGCTGTGGCAGGTTATTAGGTGACTTCTACCAAAGAGCAAGAATTTTAATATCCTGAAGGCTAGCATCATTTGGACAACAAAGGTCTCTTGCTGGGTTGTAGCAATAATTACTACCTGAAATATAGGTTCATGCTAAGCTGGTAGTAGACCCTGCCCAGATGGGAAATGTAGGCCTCATTTCAAACTGCTCATTAAATACTTGCGGTGCTAAATAGGAGTGATTTATGTATGGGTATATAGATGTACATTGAGTGTATATGATGCTACTTCCAAGTAGCAAGACTAAATGAAAGATCTAGAATGATTTATGAAATGGTAAAGACAAGCAATTTCTTTCAGAATGTATATAAGACAATAGAGTACAGTACTGTAATAAGAAGCTGTAAATACAATTGTATTTGCCTCCTCTAGAGGGAGTAGACCCACCTCAGAATCATAGACCCATGCCATCTACCCCCCCCTCCCCTGAAGATAAAGAATAACAAGCTACATTGTTCAACCAGTGAAGTCACTTGAATCATTCATGAAGGTTGGGTTGCATTTTTGAAAGTTCAACCTGGATGTCTGTAATAAGTTGTAATTCAATTCTAGGCTATGCATGTGTATTGAAAAGGACAGAGTAAGAACCATGTCTATTAGGAATTGACTACCAAAAATGTCAACAGGTTTCTTCTGTTTTTGTGACAGTCTGGATACCTATCTATCATAGACAGCCACACTAATGGAACTAGAGGACTGAAAATTTGAACATTTACTCAATATATTTTGGAAAAAAAACATTCTTTGAAAGTCCCCCCCAAATAGTTCAAGTGTTTTTACGCTTGTGTAAGGTTGTGGTGCTTCAATTTACAATCTAAGTTTATGCTAAATTGGTCCCTCAGTTTGTGTCCAGCTGTGTTCATACTTGCTTGTTGGAAATTCGGACTTTTTTTTCAATGATCACTGCCCAATAAAAGGCAAGAGGAATAACTCACACATTCATTCATTCCTTCCTCACATTTTTAACAACTTTACAATTGATCACCTCCAACATGGAATGTGGCAAAAAGACTTTGGTCAGTTGATGGTTTCTATTAAGTGACTAATCAAACACGTTTTATCTAATTGTCATAAAGTTAATTCTATCAGATTGCATTTCAAAAAGTCTATTGTAGAATCTATTACACACCAAATATATGTGCGTGTACATAAGGTAATTTCAGTATGATACTCTCTCGCTACTTTTTATATCTCATTGGTATCATATAAACTTCCTGGTAATGTCAGAAGATATCTTCTCTATCTGGTGGAAATAGCTGGTTCCATGCTCTTAGGACAGAAAATACTGTACGGATTCATCGTTGAAAATCTCATTGTTTTTTATTTTTGTTTTGTCTTTGTCCATAACATGTTTGTTGTACATGTGTACATTCATGTGGAGACCAGCTTGCTTGCTTGCTTCATTTAGTTCATCCAACATTATTTGGAGATCATGAAGGTATTCTCTGTTGATCCAGATTCCTTTGTGTTCCCATTCTAAGTTTTGGAAGATCATCTCAAGGCAGGCAGCGAGGAGTTTGGGTGAGCTAGTATGACCTTGTCTCATTCCTTTTTCTAGTTGAAAGAGCTCAGAGTTTTTATATAGCCTGATGAGAGAACTGCTGCATTGGAAGATATGTTGCAGCACTCTGACATATACAAGGTCCACATCGTGTTGTATTATTGTGTCAATGACTTTGGGGATTTCCACTGAATTGAAGGCCTAGTAAAAATTGTCAAATGCTACAGCTAGTGGTATAACTTTCAAAAAACAACTTATGCCTTGTGATATTGTGGAATAAGTTGTGTTTTATTAGTAAATATTATTAATTCATGATGAAGAGTTGCTGGTCTGTCTTGGCAACATTAAAAGCGGTGCCAACAGGCAACCCCAGTGTTCACCGCTTGTGATACCATGTGATCTATTCCACTCTAGTCTAAGTTATAAATTAATATTAGCTGTATACAAATCATCTACGTTACTGCTTGTCACTTGGTGGACATGTAAAGATTACAGCTTTCAAACTTGCTTTCCTAAACTGAATAAAACCTATCATTCAAAATTTATCAACTAAATCTGAATGTCAGGTTTTGGATATAAGCATTATGGTGAGGCCTTTTAGACTATTTATTATATTTGTCTGTAAATATTTGTATAGAGCAAGAAAGTTGGACTACATATGAACCTCAGTGAAGCAAATGTCATGTACACCAAACATACTGAGGATAAAGACACAATGATCAAAACTGAAAACATAGACCTGAAAGAAGTAGACAACTACATCTACTTAGGACAACGAATCTTTATGAAACCTTCAGAAGAGAAGGAACCAAGTAAAGAATCACTCTAGCTAGAGCAAACTTGATCGTCCAGAACAAGAAAATCCCATTAGTTCTTAGAAGAATGGTCTACAACCAATGCATCCTCCTGATCATTGGAGCTGAAAAATAGAACCTAACCAAAAGATTGACCCTCAAACTGAGAACCATGCAAAGAGAACCTGAGAGAATTATGTTGAACATCACATGAAGAGATCATAAAACAGCTCAGTATATTAGAGAAAAGGCAGGAGTCAGGGATATCATAGAACCCATTAGAAAACTCAAATGTGCAGGAATGGCAGAAAACTAATGGACATCACGACTCACAACATGGATCCTCAGAGATCATATGCAAAACTGCGGTTGGCAAAATATAAGATAGCGTGACAAACTAGACAAGTTCAGAGAGTTTTGGCACTGCAACACCCATGATAGAGAGGTCAGATGAATCCTGTGGAAAGTTTATGATGGATGCTAAAAGGCTGCTGCTGCTGATAATGAGTGATTATGCCACTACAGGTCACTTTTGGTCGATGGTTGTAAAGCCTCTGATAGATTTTTGATAATTTCTTGAGCACTTTGAATGCATCATGATGAACAACAAATATTAACCATCAAGTCATTCAAGATGCATGAAATTCCTGCAAAGATCACAGAGTCTGTTCTGTATTCATTAAGGCAGGAAAGATTCTTTGGATTCTTGCCAATGCCAACAGATTTGCAAATGGCTGGACCGACTGACGGGAAAACTTATATGACAGAATGACTGTAAGCAGTTTGCAAAGGGAAAACCAATAAAAAAAAAAAAAAGAAGAAAAAAGGATGTGGGGGAGGAGAAATTGAGAAAAGAAAAAAAGTGAGCTGACCTTCCTTTCGCGAAGGAGACATACATTCTAGAAACGACAGCCGGAGCGAGCAATGGTCAGCGGCAAGGGAGACCTTAGTAAAGTCGAATAGCTAATCAAATAACTTATCAACTTTTAATGTTTCCGTGCTGGCAAAAATCCAATTCAAGGATCTATAGATTGCTTACGCTTCAGGGTGTAAATAAAGAAGAAAAAAAGAAAAAAAAAAAAAAAAAGAAACTGGCCTGGTTAGTCACTAAATAGAAACCATCTTGTGACCAATAATTTTTGGCAGCATGCAGTGTTGGAGATAATCAATTTAAAAAACTGGAAAAAAAAAAGGTTATTGATGAATGTGTTACTTTACTTATCTTGCCTTTGGTTGGGCAGTGATCACTATAAAGTCCAAACTTTAAAAAAAAAAAAAATGAGCCTGAATCTGACAGACACAAACTGACAGACCTATTCAGTATAAAGTTCGACTGCAAATTGAACCTCCCACTAAAAACCTAAAAATTTCTTCCAAGACATAAGGAGTAAATGTTTACATTTTCAGCCCTCAAGCTCCAGCCTGTATGTGTCAAATACCAAAAGTTAGATAGCTAGCCAGCAATCAAGACCTGCTTAAAAACTGAAGAAACCCCTGTTAAGTTTTGGTTGACAGTTTCAAAAAAAAAAAATTTTTTTTTATTCCCTTCCTTTATTATGTCCCATGTTTTTTTTTTCTCTCAGCCATTTTTATTTTTTACTTCCCATCTGATCCTCACACGGCTTGTTTCTCATTCATTTACTTTACATATACTTTTACCCCTTTTTCTTTTTCCTTCAGCCACCTTTTTCCCCTGGTATGTCTTTTGGTTCAATATCATATGTCTCTCTCACTCTTTTTCACTGAAATTCTTTCTTCCTTTCTTAGTTACTTGATTTCTCAATCTTTCTTCCTCTTTTACTTAGTATTTCTTTCCCTTCTCTCTTCCTCAGTATTTCTTTCCCCCTCTCTCTTTCTTGGAATTTCTTTCCCCTCCCCTTTCCTTGGTATTTCTTTCCCCTCTCTCTTTATCTTTTTTAATTTTATTTTTCTGAATGTTTCTTTCTTTCTTCCTCATTTTCTCAGTATTTCTTTTCTCCTTTCTTTTCCCCCCACTCTCCGTATCTTTCTTTCTCTTTCCCCTTCCACCCTCCTCTCGCCCCTGTATCTTTCTCTCTTTCTCTTACCCATCCTCTCTATATTTCTCTCTCTCTTTCTTCTCTCTCTGTATCCCCCCCTTTTTTCTTCCTGTCTATCTTTCCCTTCCTGTCCAGATTTTCCTCTTTTTCTTCTGTTCAAAGTACTTCCTTATTCCTCACCACCCTTTTCACTTAAACACCCAACTTCTCTTACCACCCTCTTATTCTTACTTCCTCTAGCTCACTCTTCCCTTCATCCTTTATTCTCCCCCATCCCCATTCCTTTCAACCCATTCTCTCTCATCCCTATAATTCAGTGCATAGATCTACAATTGCATGCTATATAAGTTGGACATCAACTGCAAACCAAGAGTCAAAAAAAGAAAAATAAGAAGGAATAAATCTTCTTTTAAGCCTCAGATTCAAAGAACTCAATAATTATGAACTGTGCCCACGCAAGGCATTAGCAATAAAATGCTGAAGTAGCTCAGCACAAAATTTACATACAAAATAAAACAGCATCTTCTTTTTTTTCTTTTCTGCCTGTTGGACATGAAAGTGAACAGGAAAATATATTTTGTTTATGATATTGTGGATATATAAAGATGAATGCACTTGCATTGCAGTTCTGGGTCCCCTTTGTCTACGAGCTTTTTGATTTAGCAAAGCTTTAATGATTAGGTAACTCATAAATGTAGCTCAATTCAGGGGCATAGCCTGCTTGGCTTCATCCAACATTTAATGATTCCCAACTTGTAGGCCACGGAACTTTAAGGGTCAAAGGTATTAACGGGGGTTTTTGGGCTAATATTGGATATAAAACAAAAATCATTAAAAGGTAATGATGTTGCTGCAGAGGTTGGAGTTTGTTTTTCTACTGTAACAAGAAAAATCCTCACCTAATTAAGGGGAATACACTCTTCACTGATTTACTGTCACCTTTCACCAAATTGTTATATAAAATTAACATTTCTCTGTAGTGATTTGAGATTAAAGACCAAGTGATCAGTAGGCAACTCTCTTACTGACTGATTCAAACTGACGAGTCTCACATATCTATGACAATTTGTGCAATTATTTTTCTTTATCATATATACAAAACAAAAGTTGCAGTAATTATCTTCAGTTGGAATAGAAGAAGTGGAATCTGTCCCAGGCCAAAAACCCCCAGTAATACCTTTGACCCTTAAAGTTCTGCGGCCTACAAGTTGGGAATCATTAAATGTTGGATGAAGCCAAGCCAGCTATGCCCCTGAATTGAGCTTCATATTTGCTGATATTCATGAAAATGTAATTTATATTGAAGCTAGATCTAAGGAAGGCTACAGGGTACAGAAAAGTTGGGATAGAAATGACAGAGAAGAGGAAATTAGTCTGAATGAACCAATATGCAAACATAGACACAATATCTAAAAAATTTAGATGTTTATACTGGGATGCAAGACTAAAACATTTCTTTTAACAGATACGCTATAACAAGATAGAAATCTGTCTGCCTCTTTCTTCTTTTAGATTATGCAGGATTTTATTTGCATTATAGAATAATTGAGATTTTAGCAGTATTCATTTTGGGGGGTAAAAAGTAAAAAGGGACCTCTCCAGAAAAGAAAAGAGGAAGAAAGAAAAGAAGGACAGAATTTTGCCATTCTAGAGTTTGACCCAGGTTTGATTGGCCATGGATTACTAAATTTTGTTACAAAGGTGTCTTTAGAGATTTTGGTTGGCTAAGAATACCAGTAATACTAAATCTTGGCCTGCTAAGGAATTTTGGAAAAACATTTTTCTAAAACTGTTGGACCTGGAGTCATCCCAACAGTCTGACATGCATTACCGCCCTTCCTTGCAGGGATAGGGGAACTGAAAATAAAGCAATACTGGAAAGATAACAGCCTTAAAAAGTTATTGTCAATTATAGCAGCATCTCACAATCGAAAATACAGTGAAGTAATCTCCCTTGCATTCTTTCTGCATTGCCCAAAGTATTTGTTGGAAAAATAATGTTGCCCTCCAAATAATTAAAATTAGATTTTTGGACATAATGGTTTTTCTGAATCTCCATTATACATAATGGCGTGCAACATGAAAATTTAATTTGCCGAAGACCTGCACCACAGGACAGTGTGGAAGGAGATAGCTGAAGAGAGATGACAACATCAGGTGAACTCATGTGTCGATGAAAGATCACACGCATTCATCTTGTCACATAGGCCACGACGCCTTATTATTACTGAAATTCTTTCTTTGAAAAAAAAAAAACACAAAACAAGGAAAATAAATGCTTTATAATTGGTTAAATTGAAGTGTCATATTTTACCCTGGCAACAGGAGAATTGAAAATGGATTCAAGACTGGGAAAAAATAAAATGGATCAAAAAGGTTCTGGTTATTTGACCTGTAAATAGTAAATATCCACAAAAAGAAAAAGCTTTAAATTTGAACTAAACTCACTATCGATATCATAGGTGCTTGCCATGTCCTGTAGCCATACATATACCACTTTGGCTTCTGAGATTGCTGGTGGTGAGATGGAGACTATTGTATATTTTGGTACATAAAACATCCCCCACAAAAATGATCTTCTTTAAAACGAGATGCAAAAACAGTGACTAAACAGTGAGCTGAAACAAGGGTTTTGTCTTGTCTTAATGTTGAAGTATCCTTAATTTGATCGTCAATAAACCATTTGTTTTTTTTTCCTTAAAGAGATTACATAATGCTTTCATAAATTCAGGATAAATTCTAGAGAAAGATACTTTTGTCTTTTTGATCATAAAAAATGAAGCATAAAACCTTAGCAAATGAATATATTCATGATGGGTTTAAGATTATGGGAGAGCACCCACAAGGAATAGTAATTAGTTTGTAACAATGATAACAGTCTCCCTTAAATAATGAAATTGAGATGTTTTCTTATTTTTTTTCTGATAAAATACTGCTGTTTCATAAATATGAATTGAATATCAATGTCTGAGAATTGAAAATAAGATTTGTTACTTCTTTTTCTTTCTCACCCAACCATTTTTTTCTTTGGACTCATTCTCATAAACATTGTATCAAGATATGATACCATTGCAGGATCTATCTATCCATATGATACTAAAACTTTGATTTTGTTTAATAAGCGAATTTTAAGTTGGTGAAACATTGTGTTGTAGCTTGAGTTATTGAATGAAGGTACAAGGTTCACATTCTGAACTAAAAAATACACTTTTTAGAACACAACTGGGGACGCAAATCCCAAGTTTTGCCTCTGACCATGTCTGCTTCAAACATGTCAGATGCGTCATTAAGATTTAAAACGAGCAATAAAACTGTACGTCTGCGACTAAACCACATCAGAAAAAAATACCCATTATGGAAATTACAGCACTCGACAAACTTAGTGAACGAAACAAACTAATATATGTTAGATTGTGAAAGCATAATATCCGACCGGACCAAACAATAGGAAACATGGCTGCTTTGCTCAAATCCGAGTGCTATGTTTTTTTTTGTTAGTTGCTTTGTTTCTGTTTTTTCTAAATTCTTCAATATTTAATGATTGGTATATTTACAGGCTTATCAGACACCTATGTTGTCTGTTTTTACGATCATGATGGAGAATGTGTCTTCATGGATGATTGTCATTGACATATGCTTAAAGAGCCAGGTGGTTTTGCACAGATGGTTGTGAAGGAGATTTCCTCATTATGACAAAAAAAGAACCCATGGAAGATTAAGTCTCATGTTTTTCACTTGTTTGGAAGAACTTGACAGCGATATCAAAATCAGTGTGCCAGCTTTACTCATTAGTGCCATAAGAAGCAATTTCCATTCTTCATACTATAATAAAATTGTGTGTAAAGTGTAAACCAGATCCTGTCTTTGGCAGCATTAAAGAGGTGCAGGTGCTCTGATGGTTTACAGCATGGAAAATGGAATCAGGAACCAAAGTTCAAACTCCTTCTGAGATGGTTTGCATTTCACAAATGCTGTTGGGAAAAGCATGAATCCATGTTCTCACAGTTATAGGTTGAACTCTTCAGCTGTGGTTGGCAACCAGTCTAGAAGATGGAAAAATCTGATTCTATACTGAGAAAATCCAACACCTCCTCCAGCGTCATAAGAGGTGGGCAACTGATAGAGTAGAAAATGTGTTCACAAAATGTACAGTTGACAGAGCTTTGGTGAAGTTTTGATGGGCCTAGCAAGTGGATTATAATAGACCATTCATGTAAAATGAACCAAAATGAAATAAAGCACCGGTTATCTTTACCAACCAACCCACATTAGCTCAAAATTTGACATTAACTTGATAACATATAGGGAGGTCATCAGCAAAAATTTTGCGAGGAGGAGGGATAATGATTGATAAGGATATTGGTTTAAGCATGAATAATAACAATGATGATGAAATACTACTATTTCAAATAATGATCATCGAATGCTGTTTACATTCCTTATTTACAATGCCCTAAAAATAGTTTTACAAAACTCAAGTCTTGGTTTTGTTACAAGATAAAATGAAGGATGGAATAATCCTCTGATCAGTGGGAAGCCTAATTATTACTGACAGGAGAAAGGAAAGAAAACCTTTTTATTTGGGCAGACCACCCAAGAGATGAAAGAGATGGAGTTCCCACTGAGAGGAACATAGATACATCAACCTTGGGCTAAGCTTGTAATCCTTGTATCTTCTTACAATTCACCTGAGTATCATTTTGTGTTTTGGAAATAGGTGAATCTATCTTGGTCGGCACAATGAAAAACAAGATATGGTTTTCTATATATTGAGTTTGGTTTATTCTTCAAGTAGGGGTATAAGATGGGTCACATCTGTAGTTTTCAAACCATGTTGAATCACCATAGCCACAATAACAAACTGACCAAAAAACATGGACTAAAGGTATTCTTCCCTTTTCACTTGTCGCTATGTCTGCCTTTGAATATTACAGTGGTCAAATTTTTTGACATAGAGACTTGAAAATTTCCCTGAGTAGTCCAGTGGTCATGTTCTTGGAGAAGAATTTTTTTCTCATTTTTTAAAAATTTGTCTTTTTTCTCTTGTTTTCAGGGATGTTTAATTTTCAATAATAATCTGTTGCAAAATGGACACTCATTTTGCCACAGCCATGATGTAGCATCTTATGATGTTGAGGCGTTTGTGGAAAAAGCTTGGTTGGAATGGTAGAGAGAAAGAGATATATATTGAGAGAGAGAGGATAGGAGCATAAAGTTAGATTTTGATTTAAAAAAATTAAGAATTACATCTGTTTGTGTCCTACAACTTGTAGGATGAAAACAGATTCTACATCTGTTCCTTGAAACTGACAACTCCAGTCAGTAGGCAGCTTTGATCTTCTCAATTCATGTATTGCTATATGTAGCTTTGTATCACTGTCTGAAGAGTTGGTAGGTGGATTAGTGAAGTCTTGGGTGGAGGAAAAAAACCTATCGAGAGGGGGGGTATTGTGTGAAAAATGAAGCAAACTGGCTATGGTGATTCATTTTTAGGCTGACGCGACAATATATTTTTTTCCATCGGTGGCCATTTTCTCTACTGTACCTTAACATCTAGAAGTAACCTTCTGAAGACTTAGCATTGTTCAATACTACTAGAAAACACAGTGTTCGATTTGACATGGAACAGCAGTCTGATCTGACTAATGCAATAACATTGTAAAATAATAGTTGATATAGAATTACAGACAAACTTGATCTTTTTCTGGCATACAAGGAAGTTAAATCAATTCCAAAACTTAGATTTACCACTAAAAAAAAAAACAGTTCTGGTTGGTCATTCAATAGAAACTGTCAAATACCCAACGTCAGCATGCCGTGTTGGAGATGACCAATTAAAAAATTGTTAAAATAAGAGATCAATGAATGTTACTTCTCTCTTCTTTTGTTGGATGGTGATCACTAAAAGGGCCAAATTTTCAACAAACAAGTATGGCGATGCTGGACCCAAAGCAAGGAACCAATTGGTAAAATGACCCCCCCCCTACTAAGAAGCTACTTTAAGGAGGAATTTTGAAAAAAAAAAAAAACAAACTTTTTCTTAATATAAGGGGTAAATGTGGAAATTTTTAGCCTTCTAGCTCCTGTGGCATGACATTTACTTGTCGTAGATAGCCAGCCACTCAGACTCACTTGAAAACTGAAGAAACATATGTTCCTATTCACCTGTGCCCTGACATTGATAGGATAGGATAGGATACAAGATTGGTTGGGAACCTCATACGCAAACATGTGTGACAAGAATGACCTCATAAAATTTTCTTGTCTTCACAATGAAGTCTCAGGACAGATCCTGAGTCCCCTGGACTTGACTACTCAGAGAAGTACCACGTCTCATGAGGTGAATCTCTATCGTCTGTGGTATCACATTTACATCCACCTGGTTGGAACAGATTTCCAAAAGTGAAGAAACCTACGTGGATGCTGACAGTTTAATCTTACGGTTTCTAAAAAAAGGCCCTTGGATATTTGATTAAAGTCTCAGAATCCAATTTTAGCAGCACTAAATGAATCATAGAACTAAATATACTCAATTGATTTTTTTAGACATTAACAGGTCTTTCCTCACATCACTGGCCAGACAGAAAATGCAGGCTTCATTTTAAACTGCTCATTGTTTTTAAAACCAGTGCTTAATACACCTGGATTAAGTATGAGGGTATATATGTACATGGAGAGATTTCACGAGGGGGTGCAGCCAGGGCATTGCAACAAAACCTGAATGCCAATGAAAGAGGTGCTGAGAGTTTCTTCGGTAAGAGCTATGTATCGAAACTTCTAGATCTATTCATTATGTTCATTAATAAAATAGGATGACTATCATTTAACGTTGAGCAAATATAGTATGGTACTAAAAGGGTTATAGCAGATGAATACAGGATGGTTAAAGGATGAGGATATTTGTTCAGTGTATACCGGGTTGGGAGAGAAAGGAAAAAATCTTTGCACCGCCTTCTAAAATTCCATTCGGAGGCCTTTGTAGTGTGTACAGAATAAAGAAGTAAAAGTATTCTATCCTAATCACACTCCTATTTCTGCAGTGTTCTTGATGTGCGTGCGTAAGGAACGTTTCTGGAACCATCCATCATTGTCTGATATCTCTTTGGACAGTGATAAAGTTGTCTTACTAATCTATACATATTGTCTTCTCTTGCTTATATATGATTTGTTACTTGCTTTGCATAGATTTATTGCCATTGTACTCAAGTTAGCCTCAAACGTTACAAGCAGATTTTAACAGCATGGGGATCCTATCAATCTGAGCTTTTCTTATAACAGAAAGAATATTTGATAAATGGTACAACCAGCTTTTGAGGTTTATTACAAGCTTCTCTGATTGTAATACAGTTGCTGTGGTCCAAGAAAGCCAACCCCTTTATAACAAAGCTGCAATAAAGAGGGTTACCAATTCAACTATTTTGAAGCTTGATCTTACTCATTTGGAGAGAGAATAACATAATAACCCATGTTATACTGATGCAAACCACACTATAATGTGTTCTAATGAGGTAGGTCTGGATTATTAGTAGCATAGTATTCATGGAAGATCACAGGAATATCTAAGTATGATTCTGCCTCATGTCAAAGTATCTGTGCACTCTACCTAGAATCAAAGCATTGCTTCTGAACCCTCTGTCTAGCATCAGAGTAAAATATCTGTGCACTCTGTCCAGGATCAAAGTGCTGCTCACTCACTATACTCTAATCCTAGAAAGAAGTGTATCTCAGTAATCATTCAAAAGCATTACAATATATATATATATATATATATATATATATATATATATATATATAATGAGCCTTAACCAGTTTCAAAATGTATTTTCAGAAGATAGGGGTGAAATCTGTTTCAAATAGATTTTATCTTGTCTTCTGAAGGCACATTTTGAAACTGGTTAAGACTTGTTAAAATGACTATATCTGAAAACTAAAACAAAAAAGTTTGGCTTTCTTTTTTCACAATCTATCAAACCATTATTGAAAAATTTATTCATCTATTTTCATATATATATATATATATATATATATATATATATATATATATATATATATGATCTGTGGCTTATTGTTCGAAAATTTTATTTCAAAATATTGGATGAAATTTTCTTTTTCATTTTTTAATGAAGCGCAACAGAGTCTAATAATAAAAATAAGCCAAACTGAACGGGAATTTATATGTGATTGAAACCTAATGTCAGTAATCTACAGTCAAATGCATCGCAAAACACTCACAATAAAAATGCGTATCAAATGATTCGTATAATTTAAATGCATTGAACATGATTCCTTTAGGGAAAGGAGTGGAAATTGTATCTCTGGATAATGAAATCTAGGGGAAAAAAATCACAAGTCTTATTTGCAAAGTTAAATTATTTAGTTGCTTTTATTTTCTCTTGTGAATTATAGCATTCTTTTCTTAATATTCACTACTGCAATGTGAAGGGGGATTTGTTTTATATGCCATCAAATATGGTAATGTAATCTTACGCATGACCGCAGTCGTGCAGTGCTGGATTAAGCTTATGCAAGACCTGTAGCATACGGTTTAAAATGACCCTAAATTTTAAAAAAATACATGAAAATATCAGGATACAATTTTAAAAACTTTTTATTGTAGAGTAATTTTTCTTTTTTATTTGTTATATAGCCAAATATGGCTGACATCTCAGTTATTGTATGATTTTATTTGTATGTATTGGCTATGACCAGTTAAAATGTACTTCCACATTGCACCACATAGATACCACCTTATTAATTACTGTGTTAAAATAATAACTCCAATTAAAGGTGGTGATTGGTTAAAATCGGTAACCTTAAACACCCGGTTGTTTGTCAAAGTTGAAGGCAGTATAGTACTCCAGTAACAGAGCAAGTGCAGAATCACTGAATTGGAATTGATAGCTTGCCAGCATTTAATGTGAGGCACTGGAAAATGCGGGGACCCTAGCATACGCTACTTTTGCTGCATATTTAACCCAGCACTGTGGATGTGGAGCAAACTCACTAGCAACAGCATGAAATGTAATATTACTAAACATTGATCTGTGGTAAGCACTTTGTCAGGAACCATCCACCAAAACTGTCTTCATAGGTTGCTTGAGTTTTCAAATAATTCTGCCTACCAGCCTGCCTTACTATTTATTTTGCATACAAGCCATAATGATGGAGCTAGATGGCTGAAAATTAAAAAATACTGCTTATCATGTCTAGAAAAAACATTTTTTTGTTTTTTGTTTTTTGTTTGTTGAAAATTCCCACCCTCCAAAGATTTTTCTTGTTCAATTTACAATGGGGGTTCAATGCTAAATTGGTCCTTAAGTTTGTGTCCAGCAGAGTTCATGCTAGTTTTTTTAAAAATATGGACTTTACTTATATCGGGGATTGAACCTTGACCCTCTGCATATGAAGCAGACATGCTAACCATTATACTATTTGAGCAGACTAAGAGAGTGGGAAGGTAAGTGTTTTCGTTTCTTGAGTGAAACGTTGAGAAAACATTTAAAATTAACCAGTTCAAACTAGTTTTTTCTGCTGCTTCCTCCACTGAAATGGTTCTGAGCCTAAATTTCAATAAAAATGGAGGTGGGGTAATTAAAAAAAGATCCCCCATTCCTAGCCCCCCCCCCCCAAATCCAAAGTGACAAGACAAAATTACTCTGTCTGTCGACTGATTGATTGGTATCAGAAACATGTGTCAAATACATTTCGGATGAAAAGAAAGAAAAATAAAAAGATTAATAATCTAACAATAAGCTGCATGCTCTTGTTCATTATTCAAAATTATCAGAAAACGTCAACCGAAACTGTCAAGATAGGTTTCTTCAGTTTTCAAATGGGTATAGCTAGCTAGCTATCTATATATGTATTGCGTGTACAGCCCTCTCTAATGGAGCTAGAGGGCTAAAAGGTTGACAATGACCCATGATGTCCAGAAAAAAACACCTTTTTATTGTTGAAAATGCCTCCATGAATAAGTTTTTAGGGAGGAGGGCAATTTGCAATGTATGTTTATGCTAAATTGATCCCTTTGTGTCTGGCAGCATTCATGCTTAATTTTTGAAAATTCAAACTTTTTAGTGATCACTGCCCAACAAAGGGCCAGAGAAGTAACTTGTTCATCCCTAATATGACATGCTGCCAAGATATATTGGTCATGTGATGGTTTCTGATGTAATATCACAGGTAGAATTTATCTAGCAAATATATCAAAACTTTCATTTACCATAAGCATTGTATATTTTTATTGATGCAGCAAATACTACATGTATAGGTACATCAATAAGATTGTAGCCTAATGATGAAAATATAGCATTTATTATACACAAATATTTATTTTTCAACATAATCTCTTTTGTTATCAATGCACACAACTTGATGCTTCTCCTGCAATAGCATAGATCAAACATTTTATGGTAAAAATTTCAGATTAAATTTGAGCTAATAACTGTCAGGCTATGAACTTATTCATTGACACTTGTGTACATAAATTCATTGGAAATTATTTAACAATGGTAATGTTTGGCTACTTATAAGAATATGTAAAAGTATTATCTATGGGTGGCATTTATTTGCCTCCTCAAGAGGCTAGATGTGGCTCAAGGTCAGGTTTGATGTGGAGTGAAGGCAAAAATTCATTGAGAGGCCCAGACAAAGATTCAATGAGGGACCAAGGCAAAAATTGACCCGTCCAATCAGCTTTTTGCTGCAAGCATCGGGGTACACCATCAATACTATCCCAGTTTTCTGAGAAACATCTTAGTGAACTGGAATTTTTTTTCATTTTTCGAAGAAAATTATAAGAAATGAGAGAACAAGGAGAGAGAGAGAGAGAACACTGCAATAACTTTTCATATTTTTTTTCTTTTTTTCTTTAACACCACTTGTAAGGAAATATGCTACATAATATAGCCTCTCTCGTTTTTGTCCTCCACACTGCAAATGTAAAATCAGATAAAACTGGAAACATAATTGGATGGATGCACAGACATCATGTAACTACTTATGTTTATATCAATTGTTGGTAATTTATCAGAAATATCTTACAAGAGGAAAAAAGGTATTTGAAGTGATTTATTAGAGCTTTGCCCTTTGAAGAGATTTACAGTAGAAATATTCTGAAGATGATTTACAACAGAAATGTACAGTATGAGATCTATAATGGAAATGAACTTAAAAACAATTTAGCAAAAGATCTACAGCTGAAATGTCACAGAATGTCTTTATTACATATATGCATGGGAAACAGTTTACTATGAGATATGTGCTAAAACCGTCTAAGTCAAAAAAAGAAAAAAACACCTCAGCTCTTGATATTTCTATCCTCAACTTAGTATGGCATAAGGCTGAATGAATTGGGAGAATGGACCAGGAAAATTGTGTGTTGATAATCTTTAAAGTGAGTAGACTTGCTTGTATAGAGAATCATCATTAAAAATCCTGGCTTTTCAGCTGGGCTTGAGCAGCGCCTGCTGACAATCTATTAAGTAGGACTGGGCTTGCCAATAAATTAGACTAGTGCAAAAATATTTGTGTTTTTGTTATTGTAAATACTAATTTTGGAATGAAGTATTATTCAACTATGTTCATAGAATACACCATTTTAAGGTGTTAATTTCATTCCATTTATTTAAGCAGAACATTTTCTTTTCACTATTCTGGTTTGTTCAAAGCTGGAAATTATGACTACTTCATTCAAAGCAAGTTCTTCAACAACCAAACAACAGCTCGAAATGCTTCCAAAAAATTTATTGGTTCCAAGACCCCATAATTCAATGCTTCTAGAATAAATGATCTTGTTTCCAGTTGGCAAAAATGTATAGATTCTGAAGGTTCTTTCTTTATTAATAACTTATTCTAAACTGAGATATACTGCTTTATAGTTGATGGTAAAAAAATGCAATTATTTTAGTGCCAACCTAATGGAAAATCAAAATTTACTCTTAAATTCATAAACTGCTTGTAACTGATACAGACTAAAAAAAAAAATAGTCGAAAACTGAATTGTATAAAAAAAAAAAATAAATAAAAATTCACCAAATAGTCCAAAGGGGATTATTTTATTCAAAAGTTATTTTACATGACATTGACTTCCTATTTTCTTTGTATGAATTTGAAAATAACTTTAGGCAATTTTAGGTAGAAATGGCTTGGCTTTATAGAAGAAAAATCGACATTAAAAATCCTGGTATTTCAGTAAGGTTTGAACACTGACCTCTGACATGAAGCAAGCCAGAGAAGAACAGAGTTCTTTTTATCATAGTATACCCCCCTTCATCCATGCACTTAAAATATAAACATGTAAATATGAAAAAGTTCCGTACACAATACTAACATCTGAAACTTTTACGAAAGGGTAAAAATGAGAGACAATGGCAGTGTCTTAGAATTCTTGCTAATTAGAAACAGTCAACAAAAACTGTCAACATAAGTTTCTTCATTTTTTGTGTGTAGCTGGCTATCTATGTATCATGCATACAGGCCGCACCAATCAAGCTAGAGGGCAGAAAATCTAAACATTTATACCTTATTATGTCTACAAAAGACATTTTTTATTTCTTTCAAAATCTCCATGTTTTTGGAGTAGAGTTCAATTTACAATGTGAATTTATACTAAATTTGGCCCTTTGTTTGCATCCAGCAATGTTCATGTTTTTTTTCAAAATTCAGTTTTTTTAGTGATCACTGGAAAACAAAAAGTGAGAAGAGTAACTCATTCATTGATCACCCCTTTTCCCAATCTTTTAATTGATGATTGATAATCAGATCATGCTGCCAGAAGACGTTGGCCCTGTGACGGTTTCTATTGGGTGACTAACCAGACTAGTCATAATAAAAATATCAAATGAGATAAAATGCACTCTATTATGGTTTACAAATGTTCCAAATCAGCTGTCAGAGACAGATGAAAACAATTCTTGAACAATTTCATTTTCTTACTTCATTTTGATTTGTGTTTTTATACTTCAAATCTTCAGTATTATTTTCTCCTTTCTCCTTTACTTATGGACAATACAAAACAATCTCATTCCATGCTTTCTGTTCGGTGAGAGGGAATAACAAATAAAAGAAATTGAAAACAGCATGTCACATTTGCTGAAACCTATATTTGCCAAAGTGATAGAAGAGATAAAAATAAGAGAAATTATATAAAATTATGCATATATATATATATATATATATATATATATATATATATATATATACACACACACACATATGTATATAGTACTTGCCATAAGAGCAGCGCTTTTTATATAAACAATAGTTTGTTTATATATAAAGTGCTGCTTCTAAGTATTTGAACAAGCATGAAATCTCTTTTTATTCCCTAAGATTGAAGGGTCCATTAAGGATTTAGAGCATGGAGGATCCAAATTAACTTACTCGTTTGCCAACTCTTCCAAGTAGCATAGCAAGTTTGCCCTTTTAGTCTCTTTGATCGATTCTGAACATGATTTTAAAAGGACAAAGGAAAAAGAAACTTGTTTTATTTCACACATTAATTCTATTAAAAAATACATTCAGAACCACAATGCATATCTGAATGCACACCATGTATACATTTGGTTTGGTTCTTCTAGCATAATGTTTCCATTTTTAACACTCAAGTGATTAAAAGAAAAAGAGCTGTTTGTACAAATACTTATGACAAGTGTTTATGTGTGTATATATATATATATATATATATATATATATATATATATATATATATATATATAATGATCAGCGCCATGTGGCAAGAATGATAACTACCGTCTTGTAACAACTTCACATGTTAGGGTCAGAGGTATATAAGCACATAAGCTGGCCTCAAGTAATTCATTTTGATATGTTGAATGTCTCAGTTATTGGTAAGAAGAAAGACTTGAGTGACTTTGATAAAGGTCATTTTGCTATGGGCAGAAGATTGGTCAGAGCATTTCCGAAATGCCATGGCTTGAGGAGAACTCTTGTAGAGTAGTAGGGAAGAATCACAAATGCAATGGCATCTTCCAGCAGGACAATATACCCTGCAACATCGCACAAGTTCTACAGCGATGGTTTTTGGAACATGAAGATTTCACTGCGTTACCCTGGCCACCAATTACCTCAGATCCTAAACATGTTCAGCGCATGGAACGTTTCGGACCAACAAGTTCACTATGCAGAATCTCCACTATGTAACTTGCTGGGGAGAGAGGAGAAGAATCCATGCCTTTTCCAGGAAAATCAGAGCCAGTCTCAGTTTTAGTCTGTGCTTGAACTTGGGTCACAACTCCATTTTCTGTACTGCTAACGAATCGGCCACCAGCACTTCATAGGACAACATGAGTGAATAATATTGCAATGAAACAGGTTTCCCTGATACCAATTGCATGAGACTGATTAAAAGTAAACAACACAGATGTGGAGTGTTGCTATCCATTTTCAGCTTGGATTATTTCAGGCCGGCCGACAGAATGGGAGACCAAAGCTGTTCTCCTCTGTCCAGAAACATCAGAGAGAAAATAAATGACAAACTACGTCACTGTATTGATTCAGCCAAGGCTACAGGCAGTCCCAGGGGTTTCCGAAGGAAAGCCAGGAAATAGAAGATTAGGAAAAAGTTTTAATATCGTGGGCTGGGTAGAAGGATGAGTGAGGGATCTAAAGGGATACTGGAAAAGATCCTTCCTGAAATATCGAACACACTAGCATAAAATCCGTGAAAAATGACAGGTAAAATTGTTGCTCTATTATGGCAACAAACCAACGGACACAGAATATTGATCTCTCGGTGAATTCAAACCAAAACTTACTGAGCAAAAGGAGGAAGAAAATCCATTTTAGTGTTTGTACTTTTAAATTTTTCAGCTATAAGAGAATAAAGTATAAAAAGTGGTTGAGTGCATTCGAGGTCATATTTTACTTAAGTAAATATGGAATTAAATATTGAATTAATGAAATTCAATATTAAATTGATGAATATTTTGTAATTGTAGCCCATTGTATGCTTTTTCAATCAATCCGTAATTAACTTGTCATGATGATCTATGATTTCCTGGGGAAAATTAAAAAAAAAAAAATATTAGGCCATCTATCTAGTAACTCTGGTTGAGCTGATTTTTAGAATTGGATTTCGACAATTCAGTCCATACCCAAGAATGTTAATTATACAGTAAACTCCCTTTTTTGCAGCATCCTCTGGGACTTGAGAGAGGGTCCATAAAACAAATTTGCTGTTATAACAGGTGGATTTTACACAAAGTATATCAATAATGAGGAACCATTTAATAATGAGAAATGCCTGATACATGAATTAAAGGTGTGAAAATAAAATGAATTGACCAAAAATTTGTAATATAATGCACTGAGATCTTTATATGCTGTTGCTGCAAACTAATCTCAGACAATAGTTTTGCAAGAATACGAATCCAAGCATGCTCTTAGAACGCATGTGTCATTAAATAGGTCAATTAAAATGTAAGTTAACAGAAATGTCCAAATTTCAAAACATTTCAAAAACATAGCAATACCACAGTACACACAAAAAATAAGGAATTTATTAATAAAATTAATGCAATTAAGTCAACTTATCACAACCAATCCTATACGTTTAAGTTGTAAGGCAGGCATCCTCAAATCTTTCAGACCATTGACTCTTTCATCCTGATTACTCAAGTTCACACCCTACCAATGAACTATTCTCATAATAATGCTGCCAATCCCAAATTCAGCAATTTCAATGGTGAGAAGCCAATGATTTCATTCAAATAAAAATCCAAAGTTTCAGAAATCTTTTAAAAAATTTGTTTAAAAAGCATTTTCCTCTGATTGCTTGATGAATTGTTTATTCATATCAAATTAGTTAGAAGAAGCTGGGTTTGTCTAGTGGCATTTTATAGCTTCCTGATCAAGGAAATATTTTGAGGGAAGTATATATATATGTATATATATGGGTCTCCAGAGAATCTTGGGGAAGGTATTTGTCTGACGATGGATGCTAAAAAACTGATATATATATATCAAGTTGGTACAAAAATAATTGCCTTTATTTATTATGCTAAACTATGATCATTATTTTGGGGATAAACTATTATTCAATTATGTTTATGGAATATATCATTTTAAAGCATGAATTTCACTCTTTTCAAACTGAATGTTTTCTTGAAACTGTTTATTCTGGTTTATTTTAGGGTGTCAAATCAAAGATGGGGGAAAACAATTTCCACCAATATTGCACAAGTTCAAAATGGGACATAAAGTTGTGGAAGATTATCAACACACACTCGGCTCAACATAGATTCCAAAATTCCAAAACAGGGATGAGAACTTTGAAGATATGGATATCCTTCTGTGATTGACAACATCTAATTGAAGGTCATTATTGCAATGGGACCACGCAAAAACAACTCAAAATATTGCTAGACATTTACCATTCAAGTGGTCATACATTTGCACCAATTCGGAAAAGCAAAAAGGTTGCAAGTTGTGCAAATCAAACTAGTCCACTGAACTTTACCCCACCCAACTTACTCACTAGACTAGACCTCTCTTCAACTGACTATCACTATTTCAGGCATTTTGACCACTCCCTGCAAGGGAAGGTCTTTAACAACGAGGCAGCAGCTCAGAAAGCCTTTAAGGTATTCAATGGTTCCAGAACTCCATGCTTCTGAGATAAATGGAATTGTTTCTAGTTCGCTGGCTGCTGTAGGGTCAAACTCTACTCCAATTTCGATTCCAAATGAAGATGATTTCTACAACTTATGTATTGTACACATAACAAACAAAAAATTACAAAAATGTATATTTTTTGTATAAATGTATTTATTTATTAGAATGAAATATGCCCCTGAGTATCTGTAAGATGAATCTTTGTAAATATTGAACACTTGTCAATTTAGCTCAATCAGTGAGGAAGCCTCTTAGCAATCAGTTGATCATGGACTCAAATCATGAAGATGGTAAATTTTACATGTTGGTTAACACACCTTATTTTGGTGAGAATTGCTCTCATTTTTGTTATGTTAAAAAAGTAAAGTTAACTCCAGACTTTGCACTGAAATATGACTATATATATAGACAATAGTAAGCAATAGAAGCAAGAAAAGAGAAGAGAGATAGATGTATGAAAAAGAGATGAATGAGAAGCAGTAAGAGAATCAGAGCATTGAGGAGAGATCATATATACACCCCCCAACACACACACAGAGGTATACTTTGATTACTGTCATTAAACTGATTCAAATTTTCTGTAATGTTCAAGGTGTTATTATAAGTGTTTTCATTTTCTAACTTCTTCTTAGTTCCATTTATACCTTAGCTGCACTACATATCATTGACACACTGTTCAATGTTTTCCAATATATATGTGAGAGAGAAATTTTTTGCGAGCTGAGAAAACTATGAACACAAAACCTTTTTACAAAATATCCAAATTATCAAATATGAAATAATCTCCAACCAGCGTGGCTCTCCCTTACTTCTTACACTTACTGGACCTCTCTTGTGAAATACTAGTGTATATATATATATATATATATATATATATATATGCACACACAAAGGTGGATCAATGATTCTGTAGTTTGACATGTAGATATCAAGTAAATTATGATCTGAAAATTTCACTGTATGATGAACAATATTCACCAGAGCATTAAGTACATTGAGTAAAGTCAATTGTGTAAAGCCCTTATTTCATCATTAGGCTGCAGACTTATCGATGTACCTATGTGTGTTGTGTGTATATAAGTACAGAAGCTCATACATACATATCTATACCAAGATACTTGCATGTTTATACATTAAAAAAAAAAAAATATATATATATATATATATACACATATATATATATACACATACACATACATAAACACACACATTATATATGCATATGAATATTTCTATATCTATGTATAAACCATCACTTTTCATTAAAGTTAGACAATGTTGGTTTCAGAATTGTCACGAAAAAGTGATTTTAATCAGCTTAAGTAAACAATCAGAAACAATTTTTGTAAATTGGAGAAAATATTGAAAATGAAATACAAACAAAAGTCCAATTTACACCACAACATGTGTTAATGCCAATGTGTCAATTCTAGAAAAAGAACAGAAAATAAATATTGCCTTTCAGTCAAAATAATTGAAGGGTGAAAAGGAAATGAAAGAATTATTCTTCTGCACTAAAATGATTTCACACTGAATGTTTGTAATATGCATTCAATATAAACAAATTTACCCAGCAATAAAATAACCAGAATTATAAAACAAGTCTAGGACCTATATTAACATTATTAACTCATAAATGCCTAAACCACTTGTAGTTGACAAAGGAACTCTCGGATGAATAGTTTATAGAAAAATAGCGGAACTCTTTGGTGAACTGAATAGGAAAAGATGAAACAATTGCCAAATAGTGAAATGAAGATATTTTCAATTAGAAGTTACTTCCCTTGAAATTGACCTATTTTCTTTGCATGAATTCAAAAGTTAAAAAGATAAATTCTCTCAATAGGACATGTTTTCCAAAGGCATCATGTGTCTGTATTTGAAGTATTGATCAGTATAATAAATATACAAATTGTAGGAAATATATAATGTAGCTGAATGGTATTATAGGTATGATTTATAAAATAGATGCTCAGAAAACTTTCATTTACTAAAATGATTTACTTATATAAGTGACATAGTAAAATACTAAAAGCATAGGAAGCAATCAGATAATTTCTTGCACAGAACTATTGGGTAACAGACTGCTCAAGTAAATTGATGAACTGCCTCCAAGATATCATGAAACACAGTGCTGTGTTAATCATGAGACATGTTAGGGGCTCCTAGGTGGATCTAGAGGGACCCCCAAGAAGGGCGGGGCTTGAAAAGAAGTTTGCATTTTCTTCTGTATTTGATTCTGCAAACTTAAGAACCGAAATTCATAGCCAATTCTTGGTTTCTGAATTTTATAGTAAAGGATGGCCTGGTTCCAAGAACAGAGAACAGGAAGGGTTTTCCATAACTTTTCAGGCCCCAAGTCAGTGGATTTTGTAGGTGAATAGCCAAAAGGCCTGTAAAAGAGATTTTTTAAACAGTAATAATCAATTTAGTTCTTTTTTGTTATAGATATTTTATATATATATATATATATATATATATATATATATAATCCTGGAAACAGTTCCATGGTATAACATCTGATGATCTCCACAATGATATTTAACATACAACATAAGAATCTAAACAGTAATGAAATTCAATATTCTGTGTGTATAACACAAGATATCTGAGCATGGTTTTTTAACAGCCATTGAGAAATAACTGACTTGCATGACATGACATTCTAAGATTATTTGGAGGACAACTTTCATGAAAAAATTACGAAATCTCTAAAACTAATATCAATTTTCAGCTAATAGTGCAAAATTTATGACGTATATATTTATCATAAGGGTATGAGGACCCTAAGTTGACCTATGCCTCAGGCCCCTATTAAGCCTAATCCGGCCCTGCTGAAACATGTTCGTGATTCTATGTTTGCGCAGTCATATCTAGCACTTCTGACTTTATTTGATTATCTTATTATCTTCACATACATATGTTTAGCTACAGACTGATCTTTCAAGTAAATATTCTATTCCATTTTTAAAACATGGCTGCTCTCTTTCACTCCGGAAATTGTACTTTTTATATCATGCCCAAAATGGCAAAGACGATAAAAAGGAAGATAATGTCATTCTCTCTGTCTGCTGTGTTGTTTTTGGTAGACAAATGTCTTCACCTTCTGGTTGATAGAAATTCTCTTGTTAGAATTTGGTTACATATGCTGGCACAGAAATTGTGATCCGTTCCTTTTTTAAGCTTTAAAATTCTGCCAGTCTCCCGTGCCAAATTCCTTTTTGTTTTTTTCTACAAATCTTTTTTTTTGACAAAAATATCCATAGACACTTGTGAACCTGGCTCAGTAGTCTGAGCAGTGAAGTTGACTCTCAAATTCATAGAAAGGAAATAAAATGTCAGTTTCAAGGGTGAAAAGTTCTGATTGAAATTATGTCCTATTGGCCATTTGGTGAATTTAAAAGAGTTTTTTTTTCAAGTGGTTTTTGAATTTGAGAGTTAAGGTTCTAATTTCATAATCATCAAGATGCACACACACACACGCACGCACAAAAATATTCCTAAAAGTTCAGGGAGTTTGACTATGAAAAAAACTAGTTTCCACTGTTTCTTATGAAGTAGTCACATCCTTGCTGTTTGCACAATAGCTCACAAAGGATAGTTGCAAAAGTCTGTACTACATGAACATTTGGATAGCACATCATATTATGTTAAAATCATAGCTTGAGAGGAGGTGGTACTAGATCCACACTGCTGGGGAGTCATATTGATATAACGGTTTTGTTTTTAAATGCCCAAAACATTTACATGGTAAACATCGCCGTAAATATTTTTTCTCTGAAAAAGATGGCTGGCGCCTGTTGAAATGCATTGAACTACACCCACAGAATAATGCTAAAAGATTTTTGAGATGTAACACCTATCTCTTGAGTTTTTCTCTCTACCTTCCAAATGTCATTTTTATCTACATTCTGTCGGATCACTTCACATAAACAATACAAGCATATATGTATATACAATTCACATATGGTACTAAAATATCTAATCCTGTGTAAGACAAAACCCTTACAAAATCTAGCATTAAATGACAAATCTGAAAAAAAAATCATTTTATATCTCTCCAATCTAAAGCTGTAAAGCTTTCTAGACTCTCTCTCTCTATATATATCTGTATCTATACACACCATATTTTCTGGTGCTGAACATGCTAATTTTTTCTCCCAAAATAAGTCTTGAAAACTTGCTTTGCATTGTATATGCTGAAGATTACCTTTTTTTAATAGACCAAACCTCTCTTTATTTTTTCTAAATTTTCAAGTCAAAATAGTGGCACACCTTTCAGGCCAGAACATTGTCCATGACCAGAAATGAAGTATATTGAAGAACAGTCTAAACGTTTACTGACATTCTCATTAAGGCAAAAAATGCATCAAGTATTTAGTGTTTGGTTTTATTGGACATCAAGTCATTTCTTTCATATGGGTTTAGCAACAAATTCTATGCTTCTAAACAGACACACTCAAATGAATAACTAATCATTTTTTTTTTCATTGAAGTGAGGTGCAGTTCCCTAATTTGCTGATAAAGCGGGCGTGCAGACCAGATAAGGAAAGAAATCAATGGTATCAAGTATGGTTTATTATTGATAGCTATAGCTTTCTAGGAAATAGCTAAATTTCGTATCTTTCTTTTATATATTTCAATTGTTATACACTCATTTACAGCTGATTTATCTAATGAAATAATTAGATCTCAAGAACAAACCATTAATAGAAATCAAACTTTTACTTTTATTGAACTTTCAAAATTTTATTGACAGTAATTGTTTTAGAGTAGAAGAATAATTCTTTTATTTCCTTTTCACCCATTTGCAAAATTGGAAAAATCTATCTGATCTAGCTGCAAAATGCCTGATTTGGCAACCCCAGAAGAAATTTGCCAACAGAGCATTGGTTTTGGGGTGCCCCATCCCCTATTTAGTGTACCTCTGGACACACTAGGGAATGTTTAAATTATCCTCTTTACGTGCAATAGGGAAATGTTACGTGGGATAGGGCTTCTCAATGCACAGGCAATGTGTATGTTTATTAAGCCTCAGAATATGTATTCTGATGATTAATTGTGAAAAAAAAAATTTTGCCTCAAAAATATTACAATTTTCAAATTGGAATTCATATGCATAACCCGTCTCTTTTTTTTGTTTTTTTAATATGATATCAGCACTGATATTTTAGATTTCACCATTAGATTTAAACAGTACAGATTTTTTGGTAATAAATTTGGGTAGAAACGTTTTGTTATAAGCAGCTGTTCTCATTAGCAAAGATTTGTGCCTCATGGGTCATCCTATCAGCTAAAGTAATTAAATTAAGAATGGCAGTCAATGATAAAGAAATCTTAGCAAACACCTGAGTGACAACTTAACAGTTGAATTCATTTTAGGAAATTCAAAAAGTAATTCAAGGAGAATAACTTCTGATGAAAGTTACTCCCTTGCACTTTTTAATAATTTTTTTCTTTAATTCAATTCACAAAAGAGTTTGATTTTTGAAAAAATCCCATTCATTGAAGTTACAAGCAGTCTATGAATCTAAGAGTTAAAGCATTGAGAGAGAATGAGATATGGAGATTTTTTAATGCTTGATTCTTCCATGTGTGAGAATTTCCTAGCAGGAAGCTCAAAATGTTTAACTCGACTCTCCACCCCTAATACTTTGTCCAACTTTCGTAAAAGAAAGAAAACACTTCTGCTGTAACTTGAATGTGGTCTGGAATTTTCAATGAATAAGACAAGAGTGTTTCAATATTTCCCATTAATCACATTTGCCTTATTTCTCTCAGTGGGGTGGTTAAAAACTCATGGTTTTCATTATCAACAAACCTCACTCAACCGCCTACAGTATATGTGAGTATATAAAACAGACATTTGATTTGAACCCCCCCCCCCCCCAAAAAAAAATTATGGAAACATCACACTAATCCTCCAGATACCCTTGTAAAGTGATATTCATTGATTCTGGATAGTCAACAGTTTGTAGAAATTATGGTTCTAGAGAGTTCCAGTTGTTCTCATTGACAAATAAGCGATCACTGTATTAGCGGGCTGTCATGGATATCGGAGGAAAAGTTGATGAAGGAAGGGAGATGTATAAAGAATATGTGCAACATGTACAAATGTGGACACAGACAATAAACAGGGTAAAAAAGACATATACAAGTATTTAGATGTGAAAAGTGAGTGATAAATCTAATGCACAAATATAGAATGTAAACAAAATACATGGAACGGAAACATTGATACATCCAATCGTGTAGAGTAAAGAAGAGGCCTGTTAGATTTAGATTATTCCTATGTGTAGAATTGAAATATAGGATAGAATTTTGGGGACACGTGGCATAACAGATCAAATGTCATTTCATCTATCTATCTATCAGATGGAGCCTGATGCATTGTACCTGTTATAATGAGTGGTATAGTTTACCAAGCTAGATCATAAAAAGGCGGTTAGTTCAGGATAGGTGCAAGGAGGAGCTAAAAGGGGCAAAATAATGAATGCAGTGTTTGCGTGGTTGCCCAAAGTAGTAGTTGCAGTATTTGCATTTAGCAACAATAAAGTTCTTGTGAATACTCACATCGAAGAAGATAAGTGACAAGACAAAATAGATGGTCACAGTCAAATTGAAACTACGCCGGCTGCGAGTTTAGAGAGAGGTAAAGGAAGGAAAGATGACCAGCTCCAAAGGCGGGGCCAAATAAACGATTGACCGCGTGATGTTTTTGATATATAGCTAAAAGAAGGGTTTCATATGAAATTAAGATATAGGCATGGCCACACCTTTATAAACCATTCAACTTGCATGTATGGAAATCCAACACAGGTTTTTATTATCAAGAACAGCTGCTATATGAAAAAATCTCCTCTCTGTGTTTTCTTGATGAATACAATCTTGATCATCTTAAACCCAGGGTAAACAAGTGGATTACCTATGTCTTTTCTAATTCTCTTACTGTTCTTATAACTCCTTTATTCTATTAATGTCACATATTGGTATTTTCAACATTCATAATTTTTTCAGTGTTTCTAACTTTCACAATTTCTACATCAAGAAGCCATTTTAACATATTTTTACTGGTTCAAAATTTTCTGGCATAAATAATTCCTTTTTTACTTTTTTTTTTATTAGCCATTTGCTGTAAAAAGTGACAGAAAGTCTTTGCTTAGGGTGATTAAGAGTAAAGGGTAAAAAAATGATTTATCTTTCCTTTTCCTGGATATTTGCACATATGGAAAAACAATGCGTCAGTAAATATCCTATAAAATCCTTAAACAACTTATATGAAAATACTATCTTAGTACAGATACACTTACTTACTCTTCTGCTTACCTATCAATCAACCGAACTTCCTATTTACCTACCTGCCATAAGAAACTATGTTACCTGCCCAATCCTGTTATCCATACCATTCTTCTATCAATGCATTGCTAAGTTCTTAGATTACGCACAGACAGATTCTGTCATTTTGCATCTCCATCTCCATATATCACGGTGCCTTCACCAAAGCGGATTCAGAATTTGATTAAAATTTTTTGTCTTAAAGAGAAAAACAAGAGAATGATGATAGAAAGATCTTTTTCTTTTATTATTAAAAAAAAAAAAAAGAGTAGAGGGAGAAAGAGGGAAAGAACATTTTCTTTCATTACCAAAAGCAAAAACCAAAACAATACCGCTTGTAGCCAGTAATGTAGAGTATTGGGTCAGCTTGGGCATTAGGTGAACCTATGCAGTCGCTTAGGGAGTAAAGTTTGTAGGAATACACTCGAAATTGAAAAAAAAATAGTCGTTAGAATACAAACTGTGGTAGGAGAATGGAAATTGCCCTTCTTTCCATGAAATTTCATTGCAATTCATTTATAAATTCTGGAAATATTGTGTGGTATGGTTATATAGCAATGATGCAGGGAGGTAACTGTAGATGCATACACCAAAAACTTCAATTGCTTCTCCCTCAACTCATCGCTGACCCTTCCATAAAATTTTGCAGAAATTCATTGGAAACCCATAGTCTATCTTTCCACAAAATTGCATTGAAAAGTTTTGGAGATATTGAATGGACAGATGGACACAGATGAATACATATACAGCTCCCAACTTTGTTGTCAGAGGTAAATGAAACTAATCAAATTACTTGTGATTAGAACTTATTATCTGTACTAAAATATCTGTATTTATTTCCACACTTGTTGTGTTTACATGTTGACATTTGAACAAGAGAATCTGACTGGAATCATAAACAGATAATTTTTATTGATGTAGGTAGGCCTGCAAGAGTGACAGCTTTAACTTCGACAGAACTTTTATAACCAAAGATAAGTTTTGATCAGCCTTAGAAACTTTCTTGAACACCAAAATGATTGGCAGTCAAATGATGAAGATTATCTCTATGTCTAAGCTGAAACCAAGTTGGCTGTATTGGTGTCTCCTATAACATTGCGAGTGTTCGGGGTTCAAGAGAGCAAAAACCGAGCTGCATTTTGCCATTTTGGAGCTAGATCAGTAGTTTGGTGTCAATCATTTGCCTGCATAATGTAAATTGTGCTAAACCTGTCATAATGGGAGAGGCCAATACCAAAAACCAATATTCTTACCATAAGGGCTGTGCTATACATTTGACTACTTTGCTGGAAATCTGAAGCCAACAAAAGAGAGGGATGGGGGCAGTTGGCAATTTTCAGAGGCATACTCTGTCTAGTTTGAGGATTATTTGACTAAAATAAAAGTAAATAAAAACAGAAAATGAGGAACTTAATTTTTCAGACTCAACTCTCAATAGGCCTGTGGCTAGCTTCCATATTAAGCTGCTCAGTTCTTCTCCTTGGACATCACTAGGGTTGCTTGCAAGTGGCAGTAAATTGCATAACCTGTAGGTCTTAGAAAACTCTAAGAGTGTTGCAATGATACTAAATCTTCTTAGTTCTTTTGTCCAGTGTTAAGGGGGAGGAGAAGGTAGAAAGAAAAACCTACTGTATTAACTGTTTTTTCTATCACAATAATGCACTCTATTGTCTTAGACAAGTTTTTATTAAAATAACTTGCCATTACCTTTTTTATAAATCAAATCCTTTTACTCTGTTCTGTCACTTGAGTATACATCATGTACATGTATGTACCTACACATAAAACATATGTATTTAGCACTGATTACAAAAATACTCAACAAGTAGTTTGGGCCTAAAACCAGTTTGCATGGGTCTGGTAAACAATATGAAGGACAGTGGGTCAAACATTACGTGGGAAATCTACTTTGCCTTGATGTGGCTCAAAGCTTCTCACAAACTTTACTGGTTAATGAATCACCATCATTATCTGATGAGCCTTTATAACTACACCATGAGCCACTACAACAGCATTAAAGATTTATTATTGAAACCCTTCATCCAACAATATTGCAGTGGGCATACAATAATTAATTAGGGAAACATTTGATTGATCTCTTCCATTATACTGAATGATTATCGATAAAATAACCTTATGAATTGAGTCTTTGCAAGGTGGAGATGGGTGCAAATTATTTTGAAATTGTTTTAATTATCAACCAATCACAATGGAGATACTGGTGCATAGTTGATTTTATTTCAATGATCGAACCATATTGGTTAATTTAAAGGTGAATATATATATATATATATATATATATATATATATATATATATATATATATTTGTATAATTGAAGGGCTCCATGACAAAGGAGATACATCAAATTTAAAAAAAAAAAAGATTCAGCTCTCCCTCCAGTCATTACTCCAGAATGGGATCTATCGATAGTCACCTTGCTTTTCCAGCAAAACTAACTTTAAGCCTTCCGACAGATAGAGAGAAAATTTTTTGGTGAAGAATGCATCATACAGGATTTACATTTTCCCTTTTTCTCATTTCTTTTATATATATATATATATATATATATTGTTTATATCACTACTTTATCTAAAAGTAATTCTATCAAAGTAGGACCATTGAAGTTTTATAATTGAATTATTTTCGTTAAATTAAAAGTATTATTATTAATATGATATAGGGCAATATTTACTCAATATTTAAGAGGGAAAATACCCAACATGTATTTCATGGTTGATCCATTCATCAAGAGTGATGGATCGTATTAAGTATTAATCTAATTACTTCAAATATTTCTGTTTGGACACAGTATTTAAAATTACTCAAATAGATTATATTACTAGAATTTCGCTCACAAAAATCAGGAAACATGAATTGGGTGTTTTCTCTCTCTAATCTAAAGTCTGTATATATATATATATATATACACATGGTACCATAAAAATAGAGTATAAGGAAAATTACATAAATTGTATTGACAGATATTGGGAAATAGGCGACTGGAGTGACACAAAAATCTTTTGAAAAAGTTTTTTAATGTTTAGTGTTTAAAGCTGTAAAGCTTTTGAGACTACTTGTTTATTCTATTTATGTTGTCTAAATTGAGTGATATATTAACCGTATAATGATGGGAGATCATTTCAAATGAGTTTCTATATGATAGAACACAATTTATAATGCATACATATATATTACTAAAAAATGGGTACAGAATCTGCCAGAAATAATTATAAGTACAGTATATTACTTCGAATCTCTATTTGAAATGATATGTTATTCCACAATGAATGCATTGGCTTGGGACAAGCTATGGTAACTGACAAGCTGTACTTTTCTTCCATCAGAATCAGCTTCTCTTTAATAGACTGCCTTACTGGGTTAGAAAGCTCTAATTGCCAAGCCATTTATCCATTGTTAAGGGAATGGTGGGTACATTCCTTTTCCAAGAGCATCAGTGTGAGATGAATGTAAAAACAACTCAATTTCGTTTTCCATGCTTATAACCATAATGCCACTCTGCACATCCATTTTATAGTTTGCTATCTGTTGAACCGAGTCAGATTAGAGATGAAGTTATCAGGTTGACTGTTCAACGTTGGGTGGACTTAATTTGGTTTACATGCTGAGCTTCAAGTAAGCAAAGATTCAACTACAGACAAGTCTGGTTCATCACTCAGTTGACACCAGCATACGACTAACGTTCTTTCAGCAGCCTGTCATGTTGTGAGTGAGCAATTAAAAAAATTTGAAAAAAGGGTGATCAATGCATAAGTTACTTTGCTCCCCTTTTGTTGGACAGTGGTCACTAAAAAAAAGTCTGAATTTTCAAGCGTGAACACTGCCGGACACAAACTAAGAGACCAATTTAGCATAAACTTGCATTGTGAACTGACACCCCTTCTAAAAATACGTTTGCGAGGGAATTTTCAAAGAAAAAAAAAACATATATATTTTTGTAGACATAATAAAGAGTGAATATTCAAATTTTCAGCCCTCTAACCCCATTGGTGCAGCCTGTATACACAGCACATACATAGATAATGAACCACTTAAAAAATGATGAAACCTATACTTTTGGTTCACAGTTTCTCATTAGCTGGGGAGTGTTTTGATTGGTTGAATGAAACCATACTTGAAGCAGAGCTTCCATGAATTAACTTTTGACGTCTATGTTGAGAGAAATACAGGGAATGGTGAGCTTCGGAGACGCATAATGTAAAAAATACTATCAAATAAGTTATCTATTAATCAATTAATTACATGTCCACTTAACGAGCTGATCATTGTAATTTGATCTAAACAACTTATCAATTAGTAATTAGAACAATTTTTAAAAAATTTTTTCATTTATAATCAACTGGATACAATATGTATGAGATGGAAAATTTTTGCAGATGACACCAAATTGTTCCATCCAATCTTGTTGCTCATGGGACAAGAGTACAAGAGAACCTAGATCACGTATGAGCAACCATTGGCCTGCGGCAACATTTTCTGTGGCCTGCAGCCAATCTTGGCATTTATTTTAAATCTGATATAATTTTTCTAAGAAAGTCAATTTCATAATTGTTTTGACTTCACAAATCAATAAAATAATAATTGTAATTCATATGTTTTTCTAAAATAGAAATTAAGTATGCTCTCTGTTATATGATCAGCATTTTTGTAGTTTATGTGTGGCCTGAATAAAGATGGAAAATGTCTTGTGTGGCCAGCTAAATCCAAAAGTTTGCCCATGCCTGAAGATAAATTAGTTTTATAGTCAAGAAAATGGTTTCTAGCTTTTAATGAAGATAAATGTAAGGTGTTACATGAAGGAAATATAGATCCCTGTTACAATACTGTATGAACGAAAATATACTAGATATTGTAAGTGGTGAAAAGGATCTTGGTATCAAAGAAACTGATGAAATATCATTTTCCAAGTATATTGCTAGTGTTACTGTTAAGGTGAACAAGGTACTAACATTGATTGAGCATAGTTTTTTTTATACATAGACAAGGACCCATTCCTTATGCTGTACAAGAGTTATGCTTATCCATACCCTGAGTACTGTGTATGAACCTGGTCGTATAAAAATCTTTTAGAAAAAGTCCAGAGACAAGCAACTAAGTTAGTACCAGAATTAAAGGAATGTATTATGAGGATAGGTTAGAAGAGTTAAGGTTATAATTAGAAAATAGGAGGGATCCATGAGACTTGATTCAAATGTTTGAGATTATGCTGGGTTTTGTATTTGTAGACCCTTATGTATTTTTTACTAGAAGGGAGTACGAGGAACTGAGAAGCCACACATATGTATTAGAAGTAAATGGAGATAGATTGAAATCAGAAATTTGCTCCTTAGCAATATGGTGGTAGGACTATTGAATAGATTATTGGAATATGTAATGGTATCAGCAGATGTAACTGACAAATATTCAATGCCTTAGATACTGTTTTGGCCAATTTATTTTACAACCTTCTTTAGGCATAATATGTATATCCGCAAGAAAGTTTCCTTTATGGGTATCCTTCTTTGGTGGTACAAAGCAAAGAAACAATATCAAACAGGAAATTTCTTTTTCCTTGCAGATTGATGTATTACACCTAAGAAGGCCGCAGACTGAATCAACGAAAACATCATGTCAACATCAGAGATGTGAAGAAAAGGTTTGATCGTTCGAGTAAAGGTTAGTATGCTATTGATAGTACACTGATCTTTTATTGAAAAAGTAATTAGCAACTAACAATGAGTTTTAAGCAATCCCTGCACAAATGCATCAGGTACCACCATTTTGAATGGCTGAAAGGGGTTAGATTTTTACTGCTGTTCAAATGATATTATTCTTGATATAAAAATACTGTTTACTGTGCCAATATAGTATTTAGTTAGGGTTAGTATGTAGGATTACTTTCGGGGGTAAGTTAAGGGTTGGTAGTAAAGTTTGGGTTAATAGTTACGTTTAGGGTTTGTATCCTTAATTTCCCAATCATTTGCGTTATTTCTTGGAAATTAAATCTACCTAATACCCTATTAAAAAAATTTAGCCACTTATAACCATTCAAGAATGGCGGTACCTGATGTGTTAGTGTAAAGGTCGCAAGTTTTATCATCACAGTTGTTACTCTTATCTCACTTCCTCTTAACATATCACCTATCACCATCATCAGAGCACTTCCACAATTCCTCTCAAACCTCCTACTTCCTTCCTTTTAATTCCTTCTCCCTCTATTCCTTATGCTATATCTTTTGCTATCGACATCACATTTACTCTGACTTTTTTAAAAAAGAATCTATGCCATGGCTGTACATCCCACTACATTTCAATTCACACCTCATCCTACCACTAATGGTCACCCATTAATATTCGGCCATTATTTCTTCTCCAACCATTCATTGTATACCTATTTATCTTTCAATGGCAACCATCAGACCCACAATAACTCCTTCTCTTTCAATAACTTCTAGGTTAATTAATAGCATTTTTTTCTTTGAAAAAAAAAAAAGAAGCTTTTTTTATGTCACTATGGTTACTTTAGAACCAGTAATACCCAAATCTTGTGCTGTTTTTTTTGTTTATCTATTTATTTTTTTTAGATAATTTTAGATAAAAGATATATTTTTTAAAATAATTTTTTGGGTAATTAGTCTTTGTACAAGTGTGGGCTACAGTGATTCATTTATGTGAGGTACGGATATTCTTTCTATTTTTCTATCTAATATTTTTGCTATCGATCACCAAATTCCTTCTTAATCTTTTTCTTTTCCAAACATTTTCCTTCTTTATCTTTGGATTTATTTCTTTCTTTCTTTCTGGAAAACACTTTCTTGTTTTAAAAACTCATCTTTCTTTTTTAAAAATTTTGCCAGAACTATGTTTTGTTTTTTTTAAAAAACCCTTCAGTTTACAAGTGAGTCTGGCTGACAGATTATCTGTTTAGAATTATAAATATTTACTCTTAATCATGTCTTGAAATAAAATTCCACCCAAAGTAAGTTTTTAAGAGATGTCCAATTTACGTAAGCATATGCTAAATTGATCCCTTAGTTTATGTCCAGCAGTATCCATACGTGTTTTTAAAAAAATTAGAACTTTTTAGTGATCTCAACCCAACAAAAGGTGAGAGGAGTAACCTATTCATTGGTCGCCCTTTTTTCAATTGAATTTTTTAATTGATCACCCCCAACACTATTGTGCCTAAAGATATCCCTGAGACAGTTTCTAATTTTTTTTTCTCTTCGATCATGAATTTATGATTCAAACCATACTGATAGTATTCTCATTAAGGTAACCTGATTTTCCAACCACCACTGCTTAATTTACAATGTAAAAAGAAACATACATCTCTGGCAGTGATTCATAATTTTCCTCTGAACGCTAGTTTTCTTTCTCTGCTCATCTTTATTACTGTTGTTTAAACTTACCTTTTTTCACACTATTCATTTATCTCTATTCAAGGTACTCACAATATATTAGGTAATTCTTTAAGCCAACCCTCTTATGGGCCCAAAGTATTGGTTTCTTCTCCCCACCATATCTTCAAGGACCGTACATTAGCTTCATTACACAAAGAAAATAATAATTAAACACGAATCTCATTTTTCTCTCCATTGAATTTGAACTACCCAAGTATTCTTAGTCCCAGAACATAATGAAAAGAACTATCAAGCTATCATACCAGACCAAACAGATCACAGGATGCATTGAGAAAGTGAATTTGTGTATTTGTGAGTAGCAAATAAGCAGCAAATGTTCTGGGGAAGAAATCCAATTCTATTCCAGCCATCTTTCAATTGTTATAATAAACAGGTTTGGTCAGTCACTCAGTAAGAACCATCCAGTGACCAATATCTTTTGAGGGTGATCAACTAAAACACTGGAAAAAAGTAATTTCTCTCGCCTGTGGTCGGGCAGTAATCACTGAAAAGTCAATATTTTCAAAAAACAAGCTGCCGCAAACTTGCGATCAATTTAGCATAAATGGACTTTGCAAACTGAATCCCCTACCAAGAACCTTTTTGGGAAGGGCATTAAAAAAAAGTTTTCTGTTGATATAATAAGGAATACGTGTTTAAATTTCCATCCCTCTAGCTCCTTTGGTGTGGCCTGTTTGTATGATGCGTATATAGCCATCCATCCAGACCAACATAAAAACTGAGAAAAACCGATAGTTACAGTTTCGGTTGAGTGTTTCTGACACTAAAGACTAGTTGCAGTTATGAAAGTTTAAATATAGATCATATTAGCTGAATATCCAGCTTATATATTATATATATATATATATATATATATATATATATATACACTGAATGGAAAGTAAGACTCCATTTTGCATTATAGATGTATTATAAATAGGGATGCCCTTCTAAAACATTTAAAAATGCTTTTTTTCTGAAAACTTTGTAATTCATTTTCAATGAGAGGGGGGAAAGAGTCTCATTTACTTTTGACTCAAAAGGTGGGTTTCCCTTGACTCAATACTTCTTAAAGAATTATATATAAACATATAAAATAAGATGATATATATATGACTGGAAAGTAGGTTCTACTTTAGCATTATATTTACATTGTAAATTGAACCATCCCTGAAACACTTGAAAATTTAACCCACCCCCATCCAGAAGTTCATTGAGTAGGCATGCCAAGTTTAGTTTGTACAGTGTGACAGACAATCACACCAATAGACAACTTTCATTTATGTATCTATAAAATTGGCTTAAAGAATTCATCCCAGAATTTTTGAGAAAGCAATCGGATAATTCTAAACACCAAAAGCTTTTGCTGCTTCTATTAAAACGGTATTTTGTGACTAAGTTTAGGAATGTGGCTGCCTCTTCAATAATAATAGTAAGTTCTATGTGGAGAGAGAGAGAGATAGAAAGAGAAATAAAAAGAGAGAGACAGGTAATTGGATATCCTTATTTTGAAATTTCAAATAGTATATCCGTATCTCGCATAAGTAAATCATTGTAGCCAGCATGTGTACTAGAACTAATTATTTCAAATTATTTAAAAAAAAAAAAATAGCACAAGATTTGGGCATCAATAGTCAAAAATGATCATAGAGACCCGTAAAAACAAAGACTGTTTTTAGATGGTGCTTAGTTGCATACTCATGCAAATTTTCCATGTGAGAAGAATCTGTAGCCCACTGAGCTGGTTGGTCGGGCTGGCCATTTGTTGGACTATGGCGATTTGATGTCAAAAGGTATTTCAACTCCTAAAGTTATGAACTTCTTGTATTTGACAGTGGAACTCTTAAATGAATTTCATGGAAAAAAAGTCACCAAATTGTCAAAGGGAGATAATTCTAATCAGTTTATTTCATTGAAAGTTGACAATCCATTCATTTTGTATGAATTTAAGAGTTCACAGACTTGTTGAAACATTATAAGATGTTATGAACATTGAATAAAACTTTCTATTCCAAAGGAAATAGAGCTATCTATTATGGATTATTTGCTGTTAGCTCTGATCAAAAACAAGTGAAGCCATCTGCATGAACTGTAGTCTACAAGATATACGAGCGGATAAATAAGAGAAGATTGAATTTTTAACAAGAAACCAAGCACCACAATGCTTAGAAACAGGAAGAATAATAATAAAGATAAGGTGTCAGCATGAAAGTTGGCATAGGAAAAGACATTTGAAAAAGTGGAAGAGGCTGAAGAAGAAGACAAAAGATTTCTTAAAAAACACAGAGAAACATTAAGATTTTCTGTTGAGCTGCGATGTTAATATAACTGTTTTGTTTTTGAAATCTCCAAAACAGTTAGATGGTAAACAACTGATGATTCCACCAAGAGACATTTTATATGATGTACAATGATTACAAAGTATTGGGGAAACCAAGAAAAAAGAACACTTTTGAAAATTGCATAAGTTGCATTGACGGATGTTGGGAAATCGGTGACAGAAGTGACACAAAATCAATTGAAAAAGTTTTTTAATGTCAAGTGTTTGAAGCTGTGAAGCTTTCTAGACTATATATGATATCCCATATTGTTAATAAATTAAATTTAGCTTTAATTTTCAACATTTCTTTTATCAAAATATCAATTAATTTATCAAGAACATTACTTATTTTATAACTATAAATTGAATGAAAATATTACTTATTTCATTCAAAGTCATCTAAGTAGCCATTTCTGATACCTAGACACGACTAATACTATCTAGATTTTTGATGAGAAACGTCCATATTGGCAAAACTGACACATAAGTCAACTTTTGGTACAACAGTCAATGACAGCAATGGCTGCTTGTGATGCTAATAAAAAGATACAAAAGGTGAGGAGAACCAGAGTAATGAAGCTAAGTAGCTGATTTAATTGTGGCTACTTTGAAGGAAATGGTGTTTGACAAGAAGAGGCGACAATGTTTCGGCTGTTAAGTAAGCAACCTCCCAGTGGAAATGACCAGTCCATGATGGCTGACAGAGATGGCAGTAAACATTAAATACATGTCCAGGCATTGCTATTAACAGATCATACACAAGTTGTCTATCATGGGTTTGTTTGAGTTGTAGCCAAACTATAAGCAATGGCTTTGTGGAAAGAGGGAAAAAAAAGAAGTTTTAGATCTTAAGACGAGTCATTGTTGTTAATACTGTAGTTCTCCTTAATAACCTACATGTTCAGGTCCAAGAAAGACAATTGAATTATGGATACTCAAAAGTCAATAACAAATGGACAGATGAGAATTTACCGAACACAATGTGATAAAAGAGATAACTCCATTAAAAGGTCAATATGGAGAAGTTTTATTGTCAGACCTTAATCCAAGTTGGAGGCTGGAGTTGACTTCTTTTCCAACTGTAACTATCCTTATCAAATTCAGGGGAGTGAACTCATCACTGTTTGTCTATCCCAGCACATTAAACCAAATCTCTTTACATAATTAACATTTCCCTACCATCTTTTGAAATCATGACCAAGTAATTGGAAGGAGGCTCTCTAACCAACTGAGCTGAACTGATGTCTTATATACCTACAGATTCATTTAATATTATAGAATATACAGTGACCATCTTCAGTCGGAATAGAAGTAGGAGTGAAGTTTGACCCTGCAACTGCTAGGTTTGTTCTGATGAAGATCTCCCAAACATATTACATTATATGTAGGTACATTAATAAGACTAATGATGAAAAAAAAGCATTTTTATTACACAACACATTTATTCTTTTTTTTTGAATATTGCATTTAATCTAACTTTTCTCAATTAATATCATAGATCAAACATAGTACAGCAAAAATTTTAGATAAAAATTCAGCAAATAATTGTAGATTTATGGATCCACCCTCTGATGTCAAGATTGCATGTACTTAAAAAGTACAATTTTAAAAGAAATTTTCATACAACAAGTGGTCTATAATGAATTTAAATGGTTTCTCTGAAAGCACCCTTAATCTAAAAGACTTGTGGAACTGTCATCGTTTAGCATCGGGATATCTTGGGTGTATTTGTATTAGGAGGCAGTCAGTAGGAGCACATCATCAACAAGCTACATCAAGCGAGTAATTGTCATTGATTTGTTTTGTTGAAAAATCAATCAATGTTATTTCCTCTTTTGATGTAAAAGTATGGGAAATGTAAAAATCGCAATGTGTCTTTTATTACCAAGTCTTGTACATTCTACAACTTCAACTGAATTATGGAGGTGATTATAAAATCTCTTGTACTGTAATGCTCAGGCACAGTAAAGGGCGAGTTATCTATGATGAAAACAAACAAAACCATACAAGGGGTGAGGCAGTGCATATGAAACAAGAGGCAGTCCTTTTATATTTTTCCTGGGGGTCATTACTGGCCATTTGTCTTCTCATTGCACCAGTATTCCCTTACGTGCCTTATGTGGCTGAAAAACCCTGGCTATAAATTCGAAAAGATTAGTATTTGGCATCTATTCATGTACAGGTTGGGTCTCATATTTTGTGGCAAATCAACACCCAAGGAAGGAAAAAAGAACTTGTGTAAAAGATAGTTTTATTGTCACAATCTCTGTGTTATTAGCAGTGCTAGGGTTAACTATGCAGGAAAAATAGCATATACTATGGGCCCAACAATTTCAAGGGCCCCATGCTAAATGCTTGCAAACTGTTCATTGATTTTGCACTTCCTCTAATACTATAGTACCATACTGCATTCAACTTACATGAATGACTTGGTGTTTAAGGTTCATAATTTTGGTTGATTATAACCTTCAATTGAGGTTATTTTCAGCATGGTAATTAATGGGAGTGTGATATCTATATGATATGTATGACACACATAAAAACAAAGGTATGTGAAACTGAAGTCATAGCCTTTGCATAATGAAACAGAAAACAGAAGTAATATTATGACTGAAATGTTAGAGTGTAGCAAATGGAAAAATAAATCATTTACTTTAATACTTAAGTAAAAAAATGTGTGTTTTGATAAGATATATTTTTACAGTCCATAGAATAAGATATGTTTTTGAAAAATGTTAGTTTGAAAAGTTGTTTATCAGTAAACAAAAAATAATCATAATAGTTTGCATTAGAAAACATCTCAATTTTAAAAATCTACTGAAAATCAACTAATCATTGGAATTTATTAAAACTATCAGTACTTATTAAATAATTTTTACATAATGTTTTGCAGGTATCAATAAGCTTATTTTCTTTTTCTATGAATCTACTTTTTGTCTCACAGTACAGTAAAGTTGTACTATAAGACTAGCACTATTTCATGAAGAAATCTACTAAGCCTTAGCTAGGTTTATGCCTATGTGAATTGTATTGGTATCACTAATACAGTACAGAGCATACGTCATTTTGCCATTTCACTGGTTCAGAAAATCCTGTTACTTCAACATTTGTCTAATTCCAAGCTTGCTGGATTAGTAAGGTTCAACTTGTATACCTATATAAGTGCTAATATAATAATCAAATTAATTATAATTACATCATTATCAAACTGCTCCTCATTTATTTTGGCTGTAAAAGGATTATTCACCTGAAAAACTGGCTTTTAAAGAATTTCCCCAAAGAGATTAATGGAAATCAATTCTTGTAACACTTGGTATGACTCTGTGAAGATAATTCAAATATACCTGCAAATATCTTCACAGATACTACAAGTAGTAAATAATCTTACCTTGTGCTTTCATCAGATTTTCAATAACAAAAAAAACATTCTCTCGACACTTACCTGGAAAAACAAAGAAAAAAGGTCAGAATAATGAATAGAATTGTTTGTTTGTTTTTTTAATTTCTTATTCTTTATTTTTCAAAGCTCTGTTATTTACATGAATTAGCCCTCAGGATTTTTCAGCATCAGGTCAAAATTCCCCAAATCAAATTTCTATAAAAATAACAACGAATAGATGAATTGACATGGAGTATTGATTACCTAGCTAGTTTAGCATATCATCAATTCTGTTGTGAGTTAAATCTTCTTTGGGTACTGAATATGTCTGGCCTTTTGCCAGACTAAACATAGCTTAGTAAATAACCATGGGCTTGTCTTGTGGTTGAAATAGTTGTGTATTTACCACTGGCACCTGTGATGGATGTGCAAGCCAAAATAAAAAAGAAACAAAACAATTGTGAATGGCCCTCCCCACTCGGAAGATTGGCATAACACAACTCTCTACCAACATTTTTTTTCCTTTTATCGTAATTGGGAAAGCTAATATCAATACAAAGATAATAAACGATATGTGTCTGGTTAAAATAGAAACTATCTTGGCACCAATGTCTTTTGGCAGCATGCCTTGTTGGGGGTGATCAATGAATAAGTTACTTTTGCTTTTTGTCGGATGGTAATCACTGAGAAAGTCTGGATTTAAGAAAAAAAGCGATCACTACTGGACACAAACTAAGGGATGAATTTAGCCTAAACTTACATTGTGAATTGAACCCCCAACTAAAAACTTATTTGGGGAGGAATTTTCAAAAAACAAAGAAAAAACAAAACATATTTTCTAGACATAATAGGGAGAGGATATTTAGATTTTCAGCCTTCTAGCTCCATTGGTGCAATGTGTCTAATTAACACATGAATAGCCAGCAACCCAGACTCACTTGATAACTGACGAAAAATTTATTGTCAGTTTTGGTAAATGGCTTTTAAGAAGATGGGAAAGTTAAAAAAAAAAAAAAATTCACTTGAGAGATTGTACTCATCAGTGGAATTTTGTCTTTGTCCCATGATCCTCTGCTTTGACAACAAAGAATGAGACGATTATTTTTTATGCAACAGAAATTAAACAGGGATTGCTTAACGTCCCCTGCCTTAAGGAACACTAGAAAGCTGTAATACATGGAGAAACTTTCAGATGTGCCTGACCATGTGGGGAGGGAGAGAGGGGATGCACTAACCTTTATGGAATCAATTTAAAAGAATAGCCAGGGAGAATCATTAGCAATTGAAATGGCTGAAAGAATCTGCCCACATATTGTGCTCATATAACTCAATTAGCAGACCGAGCTTAGACATTAACTGCTTGTGGAAACCATTAATCAGGAAGGAACAAGAGATGAATTTGAGATTCCATAGGCTTTGCCCTAGAGAAAAAGTTCAATGGGAGGTCACGAGGTCAGTGCAGAGGTCAGGAGGAGACAATCCCATGAACAGAGAGGAGCAAGTATTGGATATGACATGAGAGTGGATGCACATGCTCAACTAGAACATTGTTTGGCAACATTCCAAAATTCAATTCACCCAAGGAAGACTGGAAGGTGATAACATTGTGAAGCAAAAAGACAAAGAAATTAATCTTAACCAACCACATACAATACTTTATGTATCATTTTTAGTCATCCAAAATTACTTTTGATAAATTTTCTAGAATTGGTCTTCAAAGAACTGATAGGATTTTTCTTTATTCAATCCTTGTAAAAGATTCTAATTAGAAGCCGACAACTAAAACAGTCAGCAAAATTGCCAACACAGGTTTTTCCAGTTCTCTCCTTAATATGTTTAAATGATGTGCCTGAACAGTATTTTTAAGTATATATCTGAATTTTTGAGATGAGGTATTATTATTATTTCTATTATAATTCAGACTCTCCTCATCTTGGTTGTTTTTCATACAACGTTTCGGCCGTTGTACTCTATGGCCTTTATCAGGTATCATCTTGTATCACATGGACAACAGAATCAGACAAAATTACTGCAAGTAATCTGATGGTTCTAGGTTCAATCCCAGTGTGAGACAATAATAATACTACTAATGCTAAGAAGGGGAGTGCGGTCAATATACCCCTGTCGGTTAAATAAAGGGTTCAGTTCATTACTTCCCCACACCTACCAGATGATACCTGATGAAGGCCGTAGAGTACAACGGCCGAAACGTTGTATGGAAAACAACCAAGATGAGGAGAGTCCGAATAATAATAGAAATAGTATTTTTAAGTTTTTATAATTCAATTTACGATGTAACTTAATGGAAAATTAGTCGCCTAGTTTGTGTCCAGCTCTGTTCAGGCTTGTTTTTTTTAAAATTTGGACATTTTAGTGATTCTACAAATGATGAGAGAACTATCTTATTCATTGATTGACATTTTTTCCAATTTTCCAATTGACCACTGCCAACATAGCATATTGTCAAAATTGGTTACATGACAGTTTCTATTGAGTGACTAACCAGACCTGTTCATGCTTCTATATAAGCATGGCATTTTGTACTGGTGAAATGTCACTTCTATTCATGAGAGAATGTTCAACCATGTGCAGTAAGGTCCTCTCTAATTGGTTGTATAATGCTCGCACTACCAGTTCTGGAGATATTTGAAATGGCCTGATACTTTCAGGACCAGCCTTGTATACTTGGAGCTATAGTTGTTTTATGAAACAGCATGAAATATTGATGTTACTAGAGACTTAGTTCAGATGGGATTTAACTGTGGCCAAAACTGATAGAATAAATTCCTGTGGTTTCTGCTGTCAAGAAATAAAATTTGTTTCGAGGAAAAAAGAGAAATTGGCAAAAAAACAGTGTTGGTAAAACAAAAAATGTTTTTTTTTGTTTCAGTTTGCTCAAGCATGTGGCTAGACATTGATTATAAAATCCACAAGAAATAGTAAAATAAATCCTTGAAGTAGCTTTTTTAATTACCGCGACCCACAACAGACCAATTTAAACATAGTTGCTGGGTTTAGGTTATTCATGTGTTTAGACTTATATATATTTATATATATATTTATGTCTGTATCCAGACTTTGTCCAGCCCTATCTGTTCATTGTAGAAACCTGAAAATTAGATGTAAACTTTAAAATAAAATTGGCATCATCACTGCCCTTACTAGACATTCACACAAGAAAAGAAATAGTGCACCTATGATATGACTTCCATATTTGTTAATTAAACTTTGTATCAACAAAATGAGTTGAAGAAAAAAGAGCTGCGAATTATAAATAAAATATAGCACGAGTGAAAGTTTTTAAATGCTGAAAAAGAGAAAAGCAAAAAAATCCTGACATTTAGTCTTAATGAGACAAATGCTTATGTTAAGTGGAATTACTAATTTTGAGAATGGAAATAGTGTGTTAGATATCTAAATCTCTTCATTTTTATGTAAACTTAAATGGAAACTCTTTAGATAAAGAGGGAAATTTGTCTAAAATTTTATACAGATTAAAAACATAGGTACTAATTTCCTATTGGATATCCTTTTATACAGTTTGTACAAATCACAAAACATGCAAATTGAAAGAAATATTCTCATCTGCCTTTCTCAATGGCTAAAATATCAATTGCCCAAATTTTTCCCCCCAGTGCTGTCTGAATTTGATTTCTCTGCACCATGGCTTGCATGCTTGAAAGTTTTCTTGGAGACAGAATTAAACCTCAGTTCTAACACAAAAGAAAAGTATCTACTAGATTTATACTGCCATTTATTGGAAACTGTGAAGACAGGTTTCTTCAGTTTTCAAGTTATTTTGGCTCACTGGATGGCTATGAGTGTGTCACACGTAGGGGCTGTATGAATGGAGCGAGAACTGAAAGATTAAACATTTACTCCCTGCTATATCTAGAAAAATGTTTTGTCTTTTTTCAATTTTGGGATCCCATCCCCATAAATTTTTATTATCTATAACAAGATTATGCTAACTAGGTCCCTTAGAAAGTTTGGACTTTTCAGTGATCAAATAAAAGGCTATGGAAATAAATAATCTATTGATCATCCCCAACATGGTTTGCTGCCAAGAAATGTTTCTATTTTGTGACTGACCAGACATGTTGTTTCATTCTCTGAACTGCTTCTCTTTTGTAACCATTTCACCTGAGCTCAATTTTTTTTTTTTAACTAAAATTATTTTCCTTTTACATTTCATGACACAGCCATCATCACCATGGGAAAGTGATGCAGAAAAGTAAGAATGAAAAGTCAAACCCTATCAATATGTCTACCTAGCCACCCAACCCCTTCCTTCAGTGTAACTGATATTTGGGACCACCCATCCCCAACAATGCCAAACTCGACTACCGTGTGCCCAGCAATAAAACAATGTCAGCCAACTGCATTAAAGTGCCACAAAAGAGAAGTAAATGTCATCGGTGCAACGTTGCATTTCAGAAGGAAAGGAACAGGGGGGGGAAGTTCTGGAAAAGATTAATGGTTCCATACAGAACATACAGCTGTTATTGTGGATGTTGTTGGCAAGAGTGAATGATGGAGAAAATTGCAGAGTAAATAAGTAACGGAATGTTTTACTCCGTTGCCCTCTACCCCAAACCCATTGAAAAACAATAACAGCAAAAAAGAGTTAAAGTGTATATTTTTCCGGATTGCTAAGTTGTCATGATAAAACCATTTTAGATGAGATGATAGATTCATGTCTCTTTAGTGTGTTGGTATCTCTTGGACTCGGACAGTTTTGGCACCAGTCTCTCTTTCCTGAGCAAAGATTGCTTGTAAAACAATTTTAGATGAGATGATAGATTCCTGTCTCTTTTGTGCATTGGTATCTCTTAGACTCAGACAGTTTTGGCCAAAGCATCTATTTTCTGAGCAAAGATGGCTTACAAAATCATTTTAGATGAGAAGATTGATTCATGTCTCTCTAGTGTGTTGGTATCTCTTGGACTCAGACAGTTTTGGCATCAGCTGCTATTTCTTGTGCAAAGATGGCTTGCAAAACTGGTACATTCACTAACAAATCATGCGGCACCATAAGTTCATAGATAGGTAAGAAGAAATAAGTGTATTGATACATCAAATTGTACCAGATGAACTATCTGATTTTGACACTGAATAAACTGAATTATAAGTCAGATGGTTTACAAGGATATCTGGAGGACTACAACTCAATACAACTCATCTAAGCATCATAATTGCTTGTATCAAACTTTGGTAGGTGGCCTGCAAAACGTATCAGTACGTGTACTTTCATGCTGGTATATATGGTGAGTAAAACAATATATTTTGAGCAATCAGGACATTTCTTTAATCAAAATATGCATTTACATCTATTGTAAAAGGTTCATTTTTCATCTCAAGTAAAGACAAATTTCAGAATGATTATCATTGAGAGTAAATAGAGATAAGCACATCACAAAACAAAGTAGGTTCTGATTTCATTCCATTTTCTTTTGCCTTCTTTTTTACAGCCAAATGACAAGAAGTGATCACAAGAGAAACTCTTGTTTGCTGAAAGAGTGCAAATTATTGTTCCAGGGCAGTGATGATAAGCTTCTTTAACCTAACATGTCAAAATTTCAATTTTTAAATGAATTTTAGTTTAAGGTAAATGCTTATCTTTATAAAATTTTCAAGTTGTAAAATCCACTGACGCCAATTTTGTGACAAAGTTTTTGTCACAACATCTTTATCAAAACTAAACCATGCATATAAAAAGTAAATAGATAAAGGAATAACATATCTGCACCTTCAATTTGAGAACCAGATCAAATAAGATATTTACATATCTAACTAATGGCAGTTAGTCTCCAGAAGCAGCCAACAAGGAGTTGCTAGTCTGGTAATTTGTTAGTGACTTTTAATTCATGGGCAGTAATATAAAGTACTGGATCTTTAGATATTCAGGGAAATACATTTTCTTCCTAACATCCCATGCTGCAATAAAGAGGGAGGTCTTATATGCTGTCAAACACTATTTTTAAATCCATCTTGATAGTACCAAATCATGAATCATTGTGGATCAAACACTTCATGGAGTACAACCTTATGTAAATCTTAGACAAAGTGGCCAGAATGGAAGATAATCCAAGCCTTATCTCAGATACTTTCCCAAGACATGCATTGGAATAGTGTCGAATTTGGAAATTGAGTGCATCTGGAGGCAGAGGCAACCTCTTAGGTGGACTAATACTATGATACTGAGTTCTGGAAGGCTTTGAAACCTTGTCTAATGTTCTGCTAACAAAACTAATTTATCACTTACTAACATCTACTTTATTCACAAGGTATTTATTTATTTTTTCTTGGCTTAGGATCTCTAGCAATATTCCCAAAAGCTGTTTTTTCTATCTTGCAGGACTGCAATAGTTACTGTAAACATCAGAGAATACTCAAAGAACCTCTAAGGATGGTGTGAAGGTACTGTCTGGAGGGCAGATACCCAGTACCAAAGTGACTTTAATTGGAGAATGATAGCTGGTATTTATGAAGATTGGCACAGCAGGAACTTGCACAGTAAGCATAGGTATATTTTTAGTTGACTGATGCGGATGAAGTTAGTTTCTAGGACAAAGATTTCCTCAAAGCAAAAGGGATAGCAATTGCATGGCAAGTGAAGCATGACAACTCCATATGAAGGTTCTTCTTTTTAAGTCTTTGATCTTCAGAGGAGCTTCTTAGGGCCCAAAATCATTACATGTTTTGGACTGGTGAACAAATTAGCCACATTGCCAACATCAAAGACAGCACTGACCCAACAGAGATATACTGAAGGGCATGGCTAAATTAAATGATATTTGAATTCCCATTTAAGTGGTTGGTGCCAAACAGATTCCAGATTCTAAAGAGGAATGGGTTGCCTACAAAGCATCAAGTGAAAGAATATTTAAGTTCAAAGCCATAAAACCTTATAAAGAAAGCAAATCAGAAACATTCACCCTGAGAGGAAAATAAACCGTTTAGCAGTATTTTCCTTTCACGTAGGAGTAGAACAGCCCCAGATAAGATTAGAGTATGGCACCAGTAAGCTGGGATTAGTATCTTGAGAGCACCTTTTGTGTAAATGTTTGGGCTTTTGAAAACTGATCTAGGTAATTGCTTAGCTGAGGTTCACAAAAAAAAGGGAAATAACTACTCAAGATGCTGTACATGATTTTCTTGCATATCTTTTTGAAAGTGATATTTCTTGCAAATCCCAGCTAAACAATTACCCTGATTCATTTTTTGCTCCTATAAAAAGTTTTTTTTCAACAAAAAAAAAAATGAGAGAAATTACATGGACAAAATTAGAATCTGTTAACGTAGGTTTCTCCAATTTTTTAAGAGCTCTGTCTGTCTATCGTGTACAGGCCACACTAATTGAGTTGGAGGACTGAAAATTCAAATATTTAATCTTTATTATGCCTAGAAAAAAATGTTTTTTGTTCTTTAAAAAATCTTCCAGTAGACAGGTCGCTTAGTTTGAACAAGGCAGTATTCCTGCTTATTTTTGAAAATTCAGACATTTTAGTGATCACTGCAGAACAAAAGGTGAAAAAGGTAACTTATTCATTGATCATCAATTTTCCCATTTTTTTCAATTGATCACTCCCAACATGACGTACTGCCAAAAGATTTCATACGGTATCTTTATCAAGTGACCAACCAGACTGGTTTATTTTTTTAAAATTATTTCATACACCGTATTAGCAACTGATTTCCATGGAATCATAGCAAGCAGCTATTGGTCGGCCAGGTTATGTTAAACAACTGAAAAAGGAAGGAATAGGTGCTATGTCATTAAAATCTGCAACATCATTAAAAGGCTGTGGTCGAAATGGGGCTTGGGGACATAGGTGAATGGCATATACCTACTTCTCAATTCACAGCTTTTTTTTTCTTTTAAGAATTAGCTGTATTCAAAATAAAAATCAATGTTGGCTCACAATGTCCTGTAACCACTAACTACATGGGTTCACTTTGCTCATCCCTGATGAACTCTCTGTGATCATCAAGCATAAATCCTAAATACAGCCTTTCCATAGACCTAGTTCCCAAAATCCATTTCCATCATTGAATAAAAGAGATAAAGACATATGTCTGAAGTTCACTGACTTCTCCAAAGTCTCTGTTTGCAAACAACAACTCGGCAAAACAGAGCCAATACATCTTACAGGAAGATGATTACTTTCCGGAACTTAAAACTTCACATGTTACTTCAAAACTCTTTTATTTATATAAGACAGAGAACTGACACCAGGGCATGGACTTGAATGGCATCAATCGTCATTTTATTAGTTCTAGTGACAAATTTTTATCCAAGATGGAGAAATAAATCAGAATGCAACAAGCAGGAAACTTGTCGAGAAAAGAGAAGCAGCTGCTTCTGATTACTGTCCATTGTTTGAGCAAAGAAATTTTGTTGGAAAACTGCTGTTATACACAGGGCTGGCCCTAGGTACCAGCAACACAGGCAGTCGCCCTGGGCAGCAAGTGCTAGGGCAAACCTGTCATGTTCTGAAACAGCCGGCCTTTCCATGTACAGATGGGAAAATGAATAAATTGAACAGAATAAAAACAGTCTTCAGTTGTTATACACACAACCAGAACTAGCCTGAGGCTTATGCAAACTAAGCAGCTGCTTAGGGCCCCATGGTCACTGAAGGTGGTCCCAAAATGGTGAGACCAAGAGGTAGTGAAGAGTCCCCAAAGCGAATTTCGCTCCATCATCATCAGTCTTCTAATATCCGTCGTTGGACATAGAACTTCTCCAGGATTGTCCAGACCTCTCTATCATGGGCGTTGTGGAGCCAATACTTTCTGAATTTGTGTAGCTCATCTCTCCATCTTGAATTCTTCCGGCCTCAGTTATACATGTGATCTCTGGGGTTCCATGTTGTGAGTCATGATGTCCATCGGTTGACTGCCATTCTTGCAACCTGACAAGCTCATTTAAGTTTTCTAATGTATTTTATGATGTTTTGGACCTCTATTTTTTCTCTGATATATTGTGCTACCCTCTGATCTCTCCATGTGAGGTTGAGCATGATTCTTATCGAATCCTGGGGAAGGTCTACGTCCAACAACGGACGTTAAGAGACTAATGATGATGAAATAAACAAAGCTTTAAAAAGTACTTTTGCAGGGATCTTGAAACTTTTTGACTTCCTTTAACTTTTCCAAAAGGTGATAATACATATACATAAACTTTGAAACTTGTGGAACTTTTCAGAGTTTGTAGAGCTGTACTGCAGAGGTCAATACTTGAGTAGTGCCACACCTGATAAGTGATGACTACCAACCAACATCATGATTGAAAACACCTCTAAAGAAAAAGATCCTAATAGGTTGAGCAAATCATAACTGATCACTCTTTGGAACCAATTGACATTATTTAATTTGTAACCTTTAAGCTTCAGTAAAATTTATCAAATAAAACAGATCCGGGCAGGAAGGAGATGGGGGATGGCTAAAGGGAAAAAGTTTCAAAATTTCCATTTACAAATGCAACATCAAGATAAACATTTCCTTTTTTAGCTTTTCTTTTTTTCCATTCAATTCTTAGAAATAGTCAAAAATTTATTTTTTAAGAAAAGAGCCGCTAGATAGTCTGTGTATATTTGAAAAACATACTGAAAAAATATCACATGATTATATATATTTAGAAAATGACAAAACCTTCCCTTGGAAATGAAAAGAAAGTTTATCGAAGTATTCATTTCTAAGTAAATTATTGGAAAAAAACATGTTTCCTTTGTTAGGATACTTGCTTTTGAAATACAATAATTCTAGGATATTTTTTAAAAAAATTTCCTCCAAATTCCAATAGAATTGCAAATTTTGAAGTATGGCTTTAATCAGTATTTTTAAAAAGATTTTTGGCTAGACAATTTGTGAAATATTGAAAAATGGAAGAGAGACATTTGTGCTGCAGCCAAAAATTTTGCAAATTAAATATATGCCATCATACAGATTTCGATCTCTATTGCATATTAGTATTTACAAAAGATAAATGATACATGTTTGAATATTATCAAACAGGTCTAGATTTAGTGGCACAACTTCAAAGATACCTTGTTACACTGGTTTGGATAACAATTATTATTCCATTGACAGCAGTTCGTTCAAAATGAAGCAGTAATGAACTTGATTTTTTAGGTCATACGTAATCAATATTGCAGACTTTAGTCAAATGTGTGGGTGGCCCAACAGTTAGCAGCATTGGAAATGGAATAACTTTGCTCCATAAAAATTAATACCACCACCGAGTATACGATTCTGTTCAATACCACCAAAAACAACAACAGTCAGGTCAGTCCCCTACTAATAACCGTCACGTGACCAATGTCCTTTGGCTGTGTTGGGGGTAATCAATTAAAAAATTGGAAGAGGCAGTGATCAATGGGTAATTTACTTCTCTCACCTTTTATTGGGCTGTAATCATTGAAAAAGTCTGAATTTTTAAAAAACAAAAAATTAGGGGAGCAATTAATCCTATAAATTCAACATTGTGACTAAAAATCTTTTTTAAGAGGGAATTTTCAAAAAAGAATTTTTTTTTTGCATGAGAAGTAAAAGTTAAAATTTTAAGCCCTCTAGCTCCATTGGTGTCACCTGTATGTGTGAGACAAACATAGTCGATTAGTTCAATAACTGAAGAAACCTATGTTGACAGTTTCTACTAACATGGTAATGAAATTTCACAGAACTAAGCATATTATTACGATAAAAAGAAAATCAATTTCAATAGAAAGCAGTAAGTGTCAAATGGCATGCAAGTATAATACATTTTCATTTGAGCTTTGTTTTCTTGAGGTCATTTGTAATGATCAGTCCCCATGGGACAACCTCTGGTGTGATATTTGAATGCAGCCAGTTCTTTTTTTACAGATTGTCCATCAAAAGCATTGACATTCTTCGGTTTTTCAATGATTCTGGCTGTCTGTCTATCTACGGATTTGTTGTGCATACAGGATCCATCAATGATGTTGGAGGGCTGAAAATCCCAACATTCACTACTTAAGTCTAGAAAAAAACTTTTTTATGCTTTTTTTTGTCCCTTTTTTGGTACCTGCCAGTGTTCATTCCTGTTTTTTTGTTTTGTTTTGTTTTTTTTTAATGAAAATCAGACTTTTCTAGTGATCACGTCTCAGCAAAGGGACAAGAGAAGTAATTTATTCATACATTCCTCTTTTCTCTAATTGTTTGACTGATCATCCCAAACATTGCATGGGGCAAAAAGGCATTGGTTATGAGACAGTTTCTATCAAGTGACAAACCAGACCTGCACTTTTCTTTTCCTTTTGATCTGAGGGGAAAGGCATGAACATTCAATCACAATTGGGTAAGACTGAATTCCACCTGCTCAATTCTACATGTTGACTCTAGCAACAGGCAAACATCTTGTTGCCAACCTCACATTATTATGAATCGCAGGTGAGAATTTGCCAGCAGGGATACATTATATATATATATATATATATATATATATATATATATATGGATGAATGTACGCTATATGAACAAAACAAACCTACACATATCTAATGTATAATAATCCTGTGTACATGTAAAATATCACACAATTTACATAATTAAGAACCCTCAACCAAAACTGTCAGTGTCAACATCAACATAGGTTGCCTCAGTTTTCAAGTGGGTTGAGCTTGCTAGCTGCATATGTATGCATGTATGTACATGTGTACAGGCTACACCGATGAAGCTAAATGGCTGAATATTTAAACATTTATTCCTCATTATGTCTACAAAACATGTTTATTTTGTTTTTCTGAAAATTTCCCCCAAAATAAGTTTTCAGCAAGGGAGGTGTTTGTCAGTTTACAATGTAAATTTATGCTATCTTAAAAAAATGTTCACCTTTGGTTTCTATTGAGTGACTAACCAAGCCTGTTATACATGCATATATGCATATATGAAAACCTTAAATGCACACTTGTGTTCAGAGAAGTAATCATTAAGATAAATTAATACATTAATTTTTGTTCAAAGGAATGTAAACACAAAATGTTTTGTTTGGTTGTCGATTTTAACTCCATGGAGCTGGACCATTTCTTGTAAATCATACATTGATCACTTATAAGCAGTAATGGAAATTGGGTTTTTGGAACTGAGGATTCGGTGAAGCTTGGTTCTAGGAACTAGGGATAAGGTTTAGTTCCCCTAAGTAGACATTGGACTTAAAAAACAACAGAAAATTCAGAAATAGGTATACACAGTATGCTGTGTACCCTTCCCCTTTCCATCTCTGCTTGGTCTGTACGGAAAGTACCCAGCAATTTTGTACATCTCGAGGCTATTTTTTCTTAGTAAAAACAGATGGCTGGTTATTTTCCAAACAACCCTTGTATTTTCCTGACAAGTGTTCCATCATAGTTTGTTTGTATGTATGTCTATGCATCAACCTATCTCTCTCTCAGTTGGAAACCATATACCAAAACTGTTAACATAGCTTTCTTTAGTTTTTAGGTTGGTCTGGCTGGCTGGCTAAATAAAGAAGTATGTATCTATCATGCGTTCAGGCCGTACAAATGAAGCTAAAAGGCTGAAGATCCGAACATTTATTCCTTATTATGTCTAAGAAAAATAATTTTTTTTTGTTCTTTGAAAATCTTTACCCACCAAAAATTAATAAAATAGATTCTCAGTATGGAGGTTCAATTCACAATGTGATTTTATGCTAAATCGGTCCTTTAGTTTGTGTCCAGCTGCTTTCATGCTTGTTTTTTGATCCTTTAGTTTGTGCTTTTAGGAAATTCGGTCTTTTCTTTTTAGTAATCATTGCCCAACAAAATCATTCATTGATCACCCTTTTTCCAACTTTTTTTTAACTGATCACTCCAACATGGCATACTGCCAAAAGATGTTCATCATAAGACAGTTCTTATTGTGTGATTATGTCTTGTCCGTTTAAAAAAATTTTCTTCCTACAATCGAACAATCTCAGCCTGTCCATACTTAGCCATCTATCACATAATCCCAATTTATTGTTCAACTCCATAGCACTTATCCAAGCATGCATATAGGTTTACAAATGCATTCATATATTGCACTTTTGTCAAGGCATTAATAATGATTTTGTTTCACAGCTGTCAGCATTTTTTGTGTCTGTCTTGGTTTATATCAAACTATTTGCCAAAAATCAAAAGCCCTTCCCCCCTCAACCAACCAAGTCAATTTGACCTGGCAACCATGGGGTAAACGGAAGAAGAATGGGAGTTAACCCCCACCAGACCAAAGAAATCACATACAGTCAATGGGAGAGGTCTGGTTAGTCACTCAATAGATACCATTGTGTGAACAACTTTTTTTTGCTGCAGGGATTGTTTGAGAGGTGATCAATGAATAACTTACTTCTCTCACCTTTTGTTGGGCAGTTATCACTAAAAAGTCAGAATTTTCCAAAAACAAGGCTGAACCTTGCCTGACTCAATCTAAGGTACTAATTCAGTATAAACCAAAATTTTACATTGAAACAAAAATTTTTAATTCAGACACCCCCACCCTAACAAAACAAACTATTTTGGAATTTAGAAAACAGACAATTTTTTTTCCCTATCTATATGTGCGATAGATAAAGCCTGCCAAACCCATTTAAAAATTAAAGAAACTTATGGTGATAGATTTGGTTTCCAATATATCATACAAATTCAAAGACAGACTTATAAAGAAATAAAGCTCAAGGAAGAAAAAATAACTGAACAAAATACAAAAAATCTATAATATTTTCAGATCTCTGTAACAATTACACTACTAAAGCGTACCTTTGACTATGCATGCACTAAAAATAAATAATAAATCATCCTTTGCTCTATTTATTCAATCCATTTCCTCCTTGCTTTTGTTACTACTTTTTATCAGGCGCCAGTCTTGCCCCAATGACGCCCACCCCCCGGCAAATTTAGAGGACAGCACTAACGTTTATATTCCACTTTCCACAACCCCCTCCAAAAAAAAAAAAAGAAATGGTAGAAACTCCAGCATATACAAATACAAATGTATATCTACAGTGGCACAATTACGAACAATCTAAATGGTGAAGAGAATTTGAAAAATGAGTCTGTCAGGCATTAGACACTTAATCTTTATAAAAATCAATTATGATGTTTATTCTTTCTATTATTACATATTTTAAGTCTTCAGAAACAAAATAAGTACATTAAAACCATTATGACATTTCTTACCATCCGTCCAATAGTTTTAAAAACAGTCAATCAGAACTGTCGCATAGGTTTCTCCAGTTCTAGAGTGGGTCTGGGTGGTTAGGTATATATGTATGTATGGCAACGTTATTAGAGCTACAGAACTGGAAATTTAAAAATTTACTCATTATATCTGGAAAAAATATTTTTTCCAAAAGGTTTTCAGTGAAATGGGTTTTCAAGGCCAGGTTTCAATCTACAATGTAAGTTTATCCTAGATTGGTTTCTGTATGTGTCCGGCAGCAGTCATGCTTGGGGTTTTGAAAATTCAGATTTTTATGATCATTGCACAACCAATGACAAGAGAAGTAATATTTGTTGATCACTTCTTTCTACAAATTTTTGATTGATTGCCCCCAATACTACATGCTGTCATGACCACCTCAAAAGATGCCATTCACATGACGGTTTCTATTGATTGACTAACCAAAGCTGGAAGAGGGAGCAAAAAAGGAGGGAATGAGAAGGCATAGTCTATTATACTTTAATCAATTCAGACTAGAGCCCCCAACTTGGTTATAGGAGTTACATTTTGGCTGTTTTTTCACTATCCATGCTGGGTACTTATCACCAAATACTTGCAAAGTAATATCAAAGCGATAACAAGAAAAAGAACAGACCATCCGAAAAACTGTGATGATACACATACATTTTTTGACAGTATTTGTCTACATTTGTGTCTTATATAAAACTATGTATTTCCAATGGAGTTTTCAAGCTAATCCTCATAAGAATGTCCCAAACAAAAATAGTGATAAATTAAATGAAAAATAGTCTGCTTTCCTCCTTTCATTATCTCTTCTTCCTATACTCTCTATTTTTATCATGATAATTGATTTAAAAAAAAGAAAAAAACAGTAATATGATGTGGTGTGACAAAAAAAAAACAAAATTTTCCTCTTTCTTTGCCCAGTCTCTACATCATATTTTTTTTATCTTTGTATTAATTAAAAAGAAAACGACGCTGTCAATCTCTCTTTAACCACTTTCTTTTCAGGTCAATCACAGTTCCTTATAAACAGTATTGCCCAATTTGAAAACTGGTCGTAATACAAAAATTTTACCCGTTCGGAAAACATTTCACTTAGTCGCAGTTTAAAAAAAAACAACAAAAGGAGATGTTTTGTCACCTTTATTAATTTCATTATTGTCCATTGCGAGTTCTAAAATTCCCATTGCAATCTATTCTCATAAATAGATACAGTAAAGGAAGATTTTGGACGGACTCTGTAGACTCCAGATGAATGGACGAGAGTCCATCAAAAAATCAATGAGGTACTTGACATTTAAGCTTTAAGTATTTTAAACAAAAAAGGGTAAGTGGAAGTCTATAAATGAAAATTGACTAGATTCTTGTCTCTTATACATAGGTGTGAATGTGTATACACATAAAAATATGCATGCATTTATAATATATATATGTATGTATATACATATCTATAAGCTCAGCCTAGTATGGTAAAAGGCTAAATGGAGGAAGGACAGGGAAATTGTGTTCTGCCAGTTTTCTAAGTGGTGAGAGCCTGTCTGCCTCCAAAATCAATATTCAATTCTTATCTTTCACCTGGACTTTAAACCCGAACCACTGGTGCCAGTGGACCTGTTTCCCAATTTTTGAATGACAAAACACATATGCACTTGAGATTCCACTCAGTAGTTTGAAGTATTTGAACAGATTGATTAACTATTCATATGAAAGAATTGAGTAAATTTCAAGGAAAATAACTTCTGATTGAAATTACCTCACCCTGACAATGGGGTAAATTTGAAAAAAAAGTTCTTTTTCTATTCATAGAATAGTTTCATCATTTAAAAAATTCTAATCACAAAAGAGATCCACTGTATATGTGAACAGTTTCAAGTAGTTCAAGAATCTAAGAGTTGATTTATTACCCAGTATTTCCTATATCTCACCAGATATTTCACACATCTTTCGAAATCAATCCATCAGAAAATAAAGAAACAAATTTTCTCTCAAATTTTTTTGTGTGAAGGCCATTTTATGATCTTATCTGGGTAGCACCTTGTGTACACACACATGGAGTACTGATGCCAATTTTCAAATCTGTAGACAAAATGGTATGGCAAGAAGCACTAGAACACACACACACAAATTATATATATATATATATATATATATATATATATAAAAAAAGATAGAACCCTTGTCACCTTTGATAGTTACGATTGTTCAATGATATAGTGAGAAGAGAAGGGAGTAAAATGAGAAAATAAATGAAATAACTTTGCAGAAGGAAAAGTTAGAGAGAGAAAATGGTTAGTGAAGTAAAAATAGTAGGTAGAAGAAAAGAAAGTAAGGAAAAATGAGGAGGCGGTATGAACTGAAGCAGTGGTCTTCGACCGGGCTATGGACTAGTGAAAGGGCAACAAATCATGTATGACCAAACCAAGAGGAAACAATATGATTTGGCAATATTTCTTTGTAAAATAAAACAAGTTCATTTTCTTGCATCTTGAAGTTAGATAAACCTTTTTGGGAATTGAATTTAGTGTAAAGGCCACTTATCAGCGACTTATGAACTATATTCCGATCAGGATTAACATTCCCCCTCTGTTGGCCGGTCTGCAATTATATCTTCAGTATTAAACTATTCTACAGTGCAAAAAAGGTAGGGGCCCCTGAGCTTGAGAGAGGGACAGTGTGTGTAAATGGCAGGGAAAAGAGGAGATGGCAAAGTAAGAAAAGATGAGGCGGAAGTTTTGAACAACAGGGAGGAACGGTGTGAGTAAATAGAAGGAAGAGGGAAAGAAAGTGAAAAAATAAAGATGGAGAGGAAGTTAGGTTAGAGAGAGGAATGATGTGAGTATGAGGTAGAAGGAAGAGAAATAGGAAAGATGAAGAGGAAGTTATGGGGTGAAGAGAGAAAGGGAAGAATGAAGAAGAGAGGTTGGGGTAAGCAACACTTTTTAATTTTGCGAGTTATGAGAAATCTTAAGGAAACAGCAGGTTATTGACTTTGGGAATTGGTAAGAGTTTCTGTGACAGTTAGTCAATGGAGACTTTCGGTGCGTTGGGATGCTGGCCAATTCTGTTTAGTGTTAAGTAGATCTGACACTCAGAGGTTCAGCTCAAGTTATACAAGATAGGTCTACAGACTTTGAGGCTAGATGAGATTTAAAGTGCCAAACTATTTCATTTCCTAACAACTAAGGTTGGGGGATCAGGGGTCTTGGCTCCTTGAAGGATCCCCTGCAACATTTTGTGAGATTTAATGTTTGTACAAATGCAGTAAGTGAACTACTATTCATGAAACTTCCAGTAGATTCCCTCCATTAGAAGCCCAGGGGGATGATTTAAAACTGCCCATCTCTTAATTAAGCTCCTGGTCTGAGTTAGAAATACATCTATGTACCTGTAGAATCTGTTTAGAAGATGGGAAATACATAAATCTCTCTTATTGTACATAATTAGTTCAAGACCCGTTTCTTTGCTAACGGTTATTATGAGTGTACAACAACAGCCTTGGTTGATGGCTGCAACTGATGCTATGTGTGAGTTTGAAGAGATAAAGGCGAAAAGAAAGATAGGTAGTTTAATAAAATGATAGGAAGGGAGAGGGAAAAAAAAAAGTTATGTAGTTACATAAAAGGGTAGGAAGGTAGAGGGGTTGATGAGTGTCACTGAAGGTACTTACGTATATATATATATATATATATATATATATATATATATATTATAATTAACGCTATCTTCTTTAAGGTTGAGCACTGTTAAGTCAGGCACCCGTCTATTACTGCTATAATACAATGTTCTTCCAACTCTGGAATAGAGCACTTCGGTAGAGGAAGAATTATGCGTAAGTAAATATACATTGCTTAGTTCGGCCGCACTGACAGTCCAGTTCCGCATAGGGCAGGGGTAAAATGTCTGCCTCTGGGTCTGAAGTGGAGGTTTTGATCCTACCTTGTGGTACTGGATGTTGGATAGTCTATAGCCACACTGAAGAATTGTAATACAACGAAACATCTGTCCGTGGATGACACAATCATTAATTATTAAATATATATATATATATATATATATATATATATATATATAAATAAATGTTTTGGCAAATGTACACACACACACACACGTTTTTTGTTTCATATATATATATATCTGGACATTGATCCTTTATTTATTTGTCTGGTTAAAAACAATGGAAAAGGAATATTGTTAATTTCTATTAAATTTTTCTTGTTTCCACTGGAGAGAATGTATGTTTGGATTCATCTCCACACACTAATCACTGAGACAAATACACTGTGTTAAAATAAATGTGTGTTTGCCAAAGACTTTGAAAATGGTTTGTTGTTTAGTCAAAAGTACAAGGTATGATAATGCTTCTGGACAACTATTACACTATGAATTCAAATATACATTTTCTTGTACATTTAATAAAAAATTGACCAAATGTTCCTTGTCTATTGTATTTAACAAGATATATATATATATATATATATATATATATATGTATATTAAGAGCTGTGTCCATCATACCTATAGTATCAGTAACAGCCATATACTGAGATAGATAATAGTGTCACCCTAGACATGACAACAAAGTTTTTGTGCTATGGAATATGAAGAGTGGAAAAGCCCCAGGCGTAGATGCCATAGAGACAGACCTTTTACAAAAAGCAGAAATCTTTCACAAAAGACCACCTTAACTATTTGCACAATGCATATGAGAAAAAAAAAGTTCCCAAAACTTCTGTCTGGGTATCATAATGATATCACACTAGAAAGGAGATGATAAAGACCTTGGCAATTACCAGCCATGAAAACCAACCTTGCAAACGAGCAGGCTTCAAGTGTGGCTACTCAACAATAGACTATTTACACACATTAAATCAGTTGATTGAAAAGATATCAGAATACAACAAACCACTTCATTCAGCTAACATAGGCTGGGAAAAAGCCTTTGATCTAGTAGAGCATGTAGCAGTCTTCAACTTAATGTGAGAGCCAGATACAAATGAGAATTACATAATTTGAAAATGATGCTACAATAATAAGACTTCATAAAGATACAAATGAGACTAAGATTAGGAAGGAGTAAGTCAAGGGGATATGATATCATTTATTTACAATGAGCCTAAAAAATTCTTCTTAGAAACACAGACTGGGAAAAAATTGGAGTAAACACAGACAGAGAATATTTGAATAATTCAAGGTACTGTGATGATAATGCATTAACAGCAGAAACTGCGGAGGATCTACGAAACATTAAATGATCTAAATAGAGAAAGCCAAAAAAAATTGGGTCAAAGATGGACAGAACTAAGACAAAAGTAATATTTAGTAATAAGATCCGGAAAAGACTAAGAGAATAGAGGGTGAAGAATTAGGAGAGGTTGAGAAATATATTTACCTAAGTTAGGCAATAAGTTTGAGAAAGACCATGGAAATTAATTAAAAAATTGCATAACAATTGGTTGGAAAGCATTTGATATAAACAGTGACAGAAACAGGTTCTGGGAACTGGGTATAATGTAAGGCTGGATAACTCTAATAGAAAAAAACCAACATGGATCTGAGTGCAGACCAGAGTAGAAGATATTAAACAAATAGTTAAGAGACAAAAAATGGAGATGGGCTAGACCCTTAGCAAGAAGAATCGAAAATAGATGGAGCAAAACATCAAAGAGTAGGAAAAGATCAGACACGGGATGGAGAGATATTGATAGAAAGGTGTGCCAGTGATACATGGCAGAGAGTGGTGCAACCACTGACCTCAGAGTAGGGGAAGGGAAAGGTCTTCGTCCAGCAGTGGACTTACAATGGCTGATGATGGTTATATATATATATGTATATACACACATGTTGGATAAAATAAAGGATTTGCTACACAAACATGTTTATGTTTATGCCTTTTTTGGGCTTCTTTACCTGAAGAAACCCCAAAAAGGCAGAAGCATAAACGTGTTTGTGTACCAAATCCTTTATTGCATTACATTTACTGCTCTACTCTAACTCCACTTGATGTATAATGTTGAATGTATTGAACACTTTATGAAATGAACTCATCACACACTGGATACTGCATTATATCATATTATATTGTATTCCTAATTTGTATTATATATATATATATATATATATATATATATATATATATATATATATATATATACATACATGTGTGTGTATGTGTGAGTGTAAATAAAGAATGACAATTCAAGGAATTAAGTTTTGCTCAATCCAAATTATTTATGGTACTGAGCAAAATAACGGCAATGATCGGAAAATAAAAAGTGAGGGGAAGGAATGAGTTAATGAGGTTATTTCAACCTCTGCCTACCATGAGGGTCCCAATAACTCAATTGATTAGTACAGACCTAAGCTACATAAGTTTTCCCATGCCAAAAAATGTGTGTGGCTCCTAATCCTACTTGGGGCTAATTTCTTTATTTTCTGATCATTGCCGTTTTTTCATTCACTACTATGAAACATTCAGTTCCTTGTACTGTCTTTCCTTATTCACATTGTTAGATATTAACATTCATTACTTATATATATATATATATATATATATATATATATATATATATATATATAATCATGCACTTTTTATTGCTGCACTCAGTTTAGGTTTCTGTTCTCACCCTTTACTTGGCTTCATACACATTTTAAATAACACTTCGGCTATATAAAGTGAAGTTTAAAGTTAAGTAAGAGTTCTAAGAATGTAAAGTCACTGTCACACAACCACAGCTAATATTTGAAGTGTATAAGTTATCAACTAGAAAACCGACTGCACCTAAGCACATCTAATTGTAAATGGAAACTGAAAATGTAAAGTGACCTAGAACTTTATGAGACAATAAAAAGACAACAATGAGATGAAGAGAACTAATTAAAAAGTAATAATGAAACTACTTCATCTCAGAATTCAAATGGCTTCAGTTTGAATTTATTTTGACTCTCAAATTCATAAACTGCTTGAAACCGCTCCTAAACACAGTGAAACTCAACAATGAATAAAATGTAAAAAAAAATAAAACTTGATTCAAGGTTTTAATTTTTTTATATGAATTTAAGAGTTAAGATCTCATAAGAACCATCCAGCATTAAAGGGTTAATTAATATCTGTACCTCATGTAAATGGATCATTATAGTCCATGCATGTGTCATAAATAGTTATCTAAAAAAATATCAGCACAAGATTTGGGCATTGTTATTAGAAAATGACCACAGAAACCTCAAAAACACTTTTTTGAACCCCCCTAAAAAAAAACTGCCTTTAGACGGTGCCTAGTGGTGTACTCATGCAAAATTTCAAAGTTTAGCCCCTAAAATGAGATCGAGCACATCTGTATGCATGTACATAGACAGACTCACAGACAAACAAAGAGAGTAGAATCTGTAGCCCAGTTGGTTAGCTGGTTGGGCATGTCATTAATGGGGCTATGGTGATTTGATATATGAAATAATCAAGGTACAGATATTACTGTTTTGTCAACAGGTATGTTTAGAGATCTCATGATTCTGGTAGATCTAGACCAGTGGGTTAATTGGTTGCAAATTACATATAAGTTTACTTTTTTCTCTCATTACCCCTTGGTCCTTCTGCAAAAGCACGAGTTCTGAACACACCGAACTGTAACGTAAAAGTTTTGGCAGCAGAACTGTTGCCGCCAAATAACTGGAAGACTTTCAAAGGTTTTTGTTTCTCTGGAGGTCTTTCTTAGAAAGGTTTCTTTCTGTGAGAAAATTCCATCTATAGACAAAAGGAAAAATAAAAAGGGAAAGAAGGAAAGGGCTTTCGAAGACAGTACATTCAATTCAAAATTCTTGTTTAAATACTTGTCGGAGCAAGGAATCTTTAAGAAAGGTTAGTTACCATTTAAGACATAGGTCAACCTTGTGTTCTGCTATGACTAAGTAATTCACACTAGACAGGAAATTTGAAAAATCATCAAAGAAAGAAAAAAAAAAAACCAGTTTGAAGAGAGACCATAGATGCGTTAATGTTCTTGTACAAAGACCTCGTAAGAACACTGTTCTTATTTTCAAGGCTGCATCTAAAATTGACTCAGAAAACATCTCAATATATTGAGATTCTCCAGGTATACATCTAAAATCTAGGCAATATATACCACATTATTGATAAATGAAATGTGATGTCAATCTTCAACATTTATTTCATTAAAACACAACTAAATTTATAAAAAATCTCACCCATTTTACTATTATGAACAAAATGAAAATATCATTTTATTAAAAATCATCTAAATAGCAAATTTTGACTTCTAGACACAACAAAAAGCATCTCAATTGGCAATGCTGAGCAAGGGACAAGACTCACTTTTTGGTATATTAGTCAATGCCAGAAATCGCTGCTGGAGATACTAGTGCATCTAAAAATCCTTTTGAATTTCCAGGTTGTGCAAACACTTAAATGACTTATTTACTCTGATTTAATTGTTCAATGAATCACAGTTTTTAACTGAAGAGCACTAAGAGAGTCTATACCTCTGCCAATGTCGTACTCTAACCAAAAACTGAATGGAAATTTAAAAAAAAAGGGGGAGATAACTTTCGATGTGCAGATAATAAATTATTCAATTTAACATTTAAATATACCCTTCCAATTGACTGTTCATTTTTAACCTGTTTTCTTTGAGAATAATAAAATAGCTATTAATCAAAAGCATTCCTGGATCCATTCCAGAATTTAATCACGTCTTCTGTAGCACATTGCAAACCCTTTCAGAAAATCTTGTTGAAATTCAGAGAGAACTTCTGGAGATATGGATGGATTGACAGACAGACTGACATGTAGACAGAGATAAAAACTTCCCCCAAAGCTCAGATATGAGAACAAAATCTGATATTAACCCTTAAATCTATGTGAAAAAAGAAATTGTATAAAAAACTCATGAGGAATAACTCCTGATGATAGTTACTTCCCTTGTACATCTCGGTAAATTTTAAAAAATTCAGTTCACAAAAAAGTTCTCTTTTTTGAAAATTCTATCTATTGAAGAGTTCTACTATGTTTAGGATCAGTTTCAAGTGGTTAATGAATTTGAGAGTTGAAGAAAAATTAATTTATTTTTTCACAGCAGTCATTTATTCTTACACATAATTCTTGATGAACTGATGTCAGGCATTACAGTGAAGGGGACCTTTACTGCATCACCCTCACTCTTTCTGCATTACAGAATGATTAGGGAATAAGTGACATAATTTTATGAAGCCAAGATGACTTGTGGAAAAAGTTATAACTTATTAATAACTAGTTATCCTCCATGAAAAAATACGCAAATATATTTGAATTTCTATGAGATTTTCTTAGGAAGGAAACATATACATATGTATATATATATAAGGGTTGTCCAAAAAGGAACCAAACTTTTAAAACAGTGCACCTGTAAGACTTTTGAGGCATGCTATGTTATAGTGTATAGCAGTTACTTAGTTTTTGTTTCATATATATATTTATATGTGCGTTTGTGTACATATGTGCTCCTGTGGAGTTTATATCATTCCCCTACATTCTTAAAAGCTTGATGGTTTTCTACTTCAAAGCTGTTGATAGCATTTAATAAACGTTTACGTATTATCAATCTCATTTTAGGTTTTATTAAAAGATGGTTGAACCCATTCAAATAGAGGAATTCATTGTTTCAAGAGATATATTTGATCAGCAAAATTGTTACCTTTAAGAGGGAGTCAATTGTTATAGACAGAGAAACAGACACAAAAAGTCACTGTTCATAATATTGATGAATTCCTTCAAATATTAATCTCCTTTTCTTACATCTCTGGTAGTGGAATGTTAGTTTCCTTTATTCAAAAACCAATCAGGATGCTCACCTTCCTTTGGGTTTGCTAAATCTATAGACATAAAACAACTGGCTCTGTCTATCTGTGTCTGTTACTGTGTCCCCTTTCCTTAAACATTGGTGTAGCTCAACCAAATTTGGTATGTATACTAAATGGGTCTAGGGGAAGAACTTGGATGATTTGGGTTTTAAAAAAAATTTTTTTTCCAAGGATTCTTTCAATACATATATATACTAGCTAGAAACTGCCTGATAGGGCAGGTTTTTAGCTACCCCCAGAGAGGTGGGGAGAGTAGTTCATCGTGATGGGATAGAAGATTCTGCATGATCTGACTGAATGCCTTCCAATAGGGCGATGTTCTGCAAGTATCCAATAAACAATACTAACTATTCACCCGTCAAGAATCTAAAGAAATGAAAAGTGAATAAAGTTACACAATCTCTCATCCAAAATTCTGACAACCAAAAAATCTCGAAAAGTGATCATTTCTTTTCATAGAGGTAGTATGTACACCAAAACTTGTGTTTGGTGCCAAACATGATCTAACATAGCACATGCTTATTCAAGATTATCTCAAAGGCCTTGTCGAGTACAGTTGAAGTTAGTATTTTGAGATGAACTTGGCTAAAGCCATGTTAGGCAGTTGTGTGTCAGAACTCATACTGGTAAGACATGCCTCTGCTGGTCAGGGATGTTTTGTTTACTTCTTGGTGATCTCCTGACTTTGGAGACTGTGAAAACGTTGAAAAGAGCTGCAGATTCCCTGATGGGAAACAGAAGCAGAAAAGGAAGCATCTGTTACTATCGATTTGAATATCTACGTCATTCTGAATTCTGGTCAGCTTCCAAGGCTTTTGGAAAAGAGATTGTGTTGTGTAATTACTTGTAAGAAAGTTTATGGTTATAAGAAACTCTCCACCAAAACTGTCACGATAGGTTTCAGGTTTCTTCAGTTCTTAAGCTGATCTGGTTGGCTCATGCAAATAGGCCACACCAATGGAATTGGAGGGTGGGAAAATCAAGCATTATCTAGAAAAAAAGAATATTTTCAAAATTTTCCCCAATATAGATTTTTAGCAGGGGGGGGGGGTTACAGTGTGATTTTATGCTTAATTGGTCCCTTAGTTTTTGTATGGCTGCATTTATGTTCTTTTTTTAAATCCAGACCTTTTAGTGATCCAACAAAAGGCAAGAAAAGCAAATGATTCATTGATAACTCCCTTTTCCAATTTTTTTTAATCGATAATCCCCCCCCCCCAAGAAAAAACCACAACATTTTCTATTAAGTGGTTAACCAGACATGTTTCTTTAAGTATTGCATTCTTGATGATTTTCTCCTGTTTTTTCATGCTTATGCAAAGACTGCAAAGAATGTTAATTGTTCTTTTTTTATTCAGGAGGAGGAGAGTCTGCCATTGTCTGAAAGTATCACCTCTGTAAATAAAAAAGATGTTGACCTTTTCTATATTTACCTTGAATGATCAAGCAAATTTTCAGTTTTATTGTTGTTGACTACAATAGAAAGTCAACATCTACGAATGATAAACGCATTGCTCTCTAAACCATTATCTATGCATACTTAGTGAAACTAGGGGAAGAACTTGGACTGTTTGGTTTTTCCCAGAAAAAAGGTTTAAAAGGGTTATAGAAAGGGAGTCCTATATAGTTTAACTATAATGAAAAACCTGACTCATTTTCTTCATTGTTGGAGCTCAACCAAATTTGGTATGGATACTAATGCAATTATATTTTCAAAACATTTTTCTAACATGCAGACTCATATATATATATATATATATATGTGGTAATTGTCAGGACATTTCATTAAGAGTCATATTCTCTCTGGGACTAGAATTAACAAATAGTTTATCAAACAGCTGATCAGGTCAATGAATGAGTGTTGTATGGGACTTGAATCCGTGTCCCCTAAAGTATATATATAAATAATTATGCCCATGACTGAAGAGTACAGAGATGGACTGTTTAAGCGCACTATTTTCAACTCCTTCTCACCAAGAGTGTTGTTAACTCAGTTGGTATAGCAGATTCAACTTAACAGCTTCCTAGTGGATGAGGGTTCAAATTGTGCGTGATGCTCATTTTTTTTATTCATTCACATGGTCAGCAGTTTGATGAGCAACACAGTAAATTCTGGTGCTGGACAAATATGTTTCCAAATAAATCATCTCTACAATAATAATGTTCTATTGAATATAAACTGTCCAATTATTTATTTATATATATATATATATATATATATATATATATATATATACGTATATATGTGTGTGTATTGAGAAATCGATTCATGTGATCCGACAGAATGATTATAAATTTTGTTATATCATGGAGAAACTTATTTGAAATGATTTCCCATCATCATATGATTAATGCATCACTCACCCTAGACAATGTAAATAGAATAAATTAATATATATATCCACACACATGCATATACATGGAGAGAAAAGCTCATTCAAAAAATATGTATTAAATCTCATCTCTTATATTGCGTAATTTTTTTATCAAATTTTGCACCAAAAAAAGGAACTTGCATGTTTTACACAAAGGGTAAATTTGGGGCAGCATTTGCAGCAAGCATACTTCAAGTCATCCTAATAATGGAATTTTTTGAGGTCCAGAAGTTGAAAATTATTGGCGTAAATTTTCCCAGTTTAAAGATTTCAGTACAGTCTGCTGTATTTAGGAAAGAATTTCCATTTTACCCTATAACATTTGCTACAAAAAGTTTTTCAAGATGTTTCTTTCTTATATCAGATGTGCTTAGTAGTACATTAAAAGACTACCATAGTCTAACTGTTGGGAAGGTATGATTTTCAAGATGGCTTCAGAGATGGCTGTTAAATCCTTAAAATGCCTGTTACTTGTTCATTATTCATCTTACACAAGTTTTCCAACGGTTTTTGTATCAAATATGCTCAATAACATATCAAAAGTCTACCAATGTTTGACAACTGGAAAGGTATAATTTCCAAGATGGCCGCCAAATTGAATAAACTTTATTCATCCAGTTGAATTTTCCCTCCTCTGTCATTTTCTTTTCGTGATTTAAATTTTATATTTAAGTTTCTTCCATTAAAACATTTGAAGTATTCTGTATTATTTTTTTCTATGAATTCTAACTCAAAAATTCAGATGATACAATTTTTTTAGATAATTTCCCTAAAACTCTAAAATATAGCATCATCATCAGTCTTTCAACGTGCGTCGTTGGACATAGACCTTCCCCAGGATTCGCCACACTTCTCTATCATAAGCATCGCGGATACAGAGCCACAAAATATGCCTGAATGCATGACTTGTTGTACTGATTACAATAAGATTTGGTCCTTTTTGTATAAACTTCCTGTTTTTGACGGAAGATCAAGCCATACCAGTAAAATTTCTTTTGGTTAAAATATCATGAGCAGTTACTGTAATGCCTACTCACATGCACTAATGTAAAGTTATGTATGCATACATTATATATAGATGTATTAGTCATAACTGTAGCGTTGGTTGCTGGGTATGTTTCCTTATTGGACAAGGTGGTAGATATTTGGATTGTGAATATAAAAAGGGTTTTGGCTTTGTGGCAAGTGAGTTTATTTATGTTTGCATCCTGTAATTAATTGGAATGGTGTTCAGGATTCTTTCCACTCTGATAGTGGGAAGGAAACAGACAACTTTGGGAATCATCCATCAATTTCCTTTCAGACCTGTTTCCACATCAGTTTTTGATCACGACTTTTATAATTTTTGTTTATATATAATAGATATACATGCATGACAGAGAAAGGAAAATATAGACATCGATATATATATATTTGAATAAAAATATATCTGGATGAGAATCCATGTGAGTGTTTGTGTTACATAAATATTTAAACAAATCTACATATTATCTCATACATATATATATACACACACAAATAGACTCTCTCACTATCACACATTTTTCTCACAGGAGAAGAGAGGAAATCATTATCTAATGGAGTCTTTGTTCAAAGATGAACATACGCACAGACGGATAGGTATAGATATAAGTATGAATGTCCATATACCAACATATGCATCTTTGTATCTATATATATTTATACACATATAATTATAAATTGTGCTATGTTATATAAAAATTCTTATTGGAAAGGAACACTTGTTATACAGTGAATGTACTATCTGGCCTAGACAATGTAAATAGAATAAACAATTGAAGAAACTGGGGCTGCGGCAGGAATTTCTTTTTTATTCAGGAGAAGGACAGTCTTATTCTGTCGGACCATATATCCATTTCCTAATAACATACATGTGTATGTATTCATGTATATTTGTGGATGGTATGTGAGAGGATGTTGTGTGGCCAACATTGTGGTGAAAAATTTATGTATAAATACAAATATCTATTATTTATTCTATAATTATTGTGGTGATAATTTCACCAGGTTGCTTCATCAGACAGATAATGATAAAATGATTATATATATTTGTATATATATATATATATATATCTTTATAAATTCATGCATGTGTGATGTGAAGAAGCTTGACAACTTGGAAAGAAAGGACGAGGCTGATTAGCACATCTCAAATTCTTCATTGATAGCAAATGTTTTGTCTGAAATTTGGATTTCTTCAGAGCTTCTGGTAAAGAATGGTGTGAGAAAACGACTAGTTTTACATCAACCAAAGCCCAGACGTAGATTTTTTGTTGTCAACAACATTGTTTTGAAATCCACCTGTTTTTGCAAAGTTCCATCATAGAACATTGGTTTTCAAAACTGTTTTACATAATACGTGAATTAAAATAAGATTGTTTCAAACATACTTTGTTAAAAGTAACTGACAAATAAATCAACAAAGTTTTTCGTCTTTTTTCAATAATGTATGTTTGAATAAAGGATTACTGCCTTATACTCTTCATATCCATGCCTTTCTCATGTTCGTCATGACTTCTAATTGATTCAGCCAAGCTTACAATCCATAGCTCAAACCTTTTTTTTTTTCAGAACTTGAATGCATGAATAGGATCAAAGAAATCTGTCTTATTGAAACAGATAAAAATAGATGGCATTGCTTTGTATCTACTGGTTATGAAAACCATCCCTACAGAATATTTAAGGTCGGAGAGAGATTTTTCAATAATCTAATTCCCCAACCACCATATTGCTTATCAGGAACTATTCACATGGATATCCAACCACTGAAGGCAAGAATATTTTTTCTTTGGTCTACAATAATATGCATGATCAGGGTTGTTGGTGTATTATCTCCTGCTCCAATGTGAAACCTATAAAGGTCTCATGCATTTCCAGATATGATTTTTCCCTCATATAAAGCAATGTCATGAATACCAAAGATTAAAATGGTTGAAATTGTTTGAAATAATCTCTTTCAACTTTCGCCATTGGTTCCATAACAGTGTCATGATGACACGTCATGCTCTTTTCTGGTTTGCTTCTGATTGTCGCATTCACCGCATCCACTTGAGTATCTCTGTGCAACTTGCTTGATATATTATTCATGAAAGTCATTATACTTTATAAAAGGTGTATTGATGAAGATAACTGATGGCTAAAGGTGTATCTACGGAAAATAGCACCAATGGCAAGCACGGAAATTGCATCCCTGTCAAAATATTTGACATGATGACACACATCTTTTAAACTACTTTACTATGATAACTTTCTTTGTACAATTTGAGGAGTTCATTTCAAAAGAAGAGATAAGAGATTAGTATAGAAACTCTTCCTCCAGACTTATTTGATTCCCCAAATAGATGCTATTCCAATGCCTGTGTTGGGTAAGTCTCTGAGATAAAGCTCAAATTATCTTCTATTTTGGCTGAATCTGACAACCCTGAGCTCAATGCCTTAAGGAAGAATAAAGAGCCTTCAAGAGTTATGATCAGGGGTGTAGCTGATTGGTGGGGGGGAGTCAATTTTCCCACTTAGTCCCAAAAATGTTTATGAATACTAATTCATCTATGGCATTTCTACATTATACAATAACAAATGTCACTAAATCAATGGTTTCCAACCTTTTCATCAGCAAGGACCCCTGTCTTTATATGAATTTTCATATGGACCCCAGACTTTGAAATGGTCGCACAGTGGACCCTGAGTAATACCTTTATGGATCCTCAGGGGTCCAAAGTCCCCATGTTGGGAGCTTCTGGACTAAATGTTGTACCTGGATTTTGTCATATCTACAAATGCCGTTCCTATCATAAATATGATCGGGTGACTGTAATCGATTAGTTTCTATCTCATGGGTTCTCAAACCTATTTCTGAAGAAGGCTGTAGAATGGATCATACAAAAATCACAAAAAGAATAAAAACAAAAATTGTTATGTGAACAACTTTTGGGATGATAATGACTTATCTCTACTATAGTTTTGTTGAAAAGTAATCAGGGATTTCCTAAGAGGAAAGTTCTAAACACCTGATCTAATTGGTACAAATGCAAAACACTGTCAGCAGATTATTGAATGCGCCATGATGTCTATAAGTTTTTGTCTTATCTTGAAAAAGAAGGGTGGAGCAGAGGGAGGGAGGGAGGGAGGGAGGGGATAGGACACTATAGAATCGTGAATACCAGATCACCTACAGCATTTCTTCAAATAATGTAGAATAATGATCTCACAAAATGTTGGAGGAGGCCTCTCGAGGAGTCAAACTCCTGCCCAGGCCCTCAAATTTGTTGCTAGGCATTTGAAAGGACTGACTAACCAACAAGATCATGGACCACTAACTTATGAAAGGTCTACTCATGGACACTCAGTGATACTTTTGTGGACCCTCAGGGTCTCATATCCCTCAGAACCAATGCATTAAATCTTGGAGTGGGGATCAAGGTACTAAGTCCCCTGGGCCCCTGAATCTCCAGTGACACCCCTGTTGAAAAAGCAACAGAAAGCTGAATACAAGTTCCCACAAGAGCTACGTCATCAGCCAGAGGTGGGGGAGGAAGGGCCAAATAAATGCCTGGTTTCAAGTGGTTTCTGGAAAGGCAGAACAATTTTCATTAATGGGGAAGAAAAAGCGGTTAATCATATCCAGTGATAGCAAGAAAAAGGAAAAATGAACAATATGGGCTCTTTGATGTTTTCGAGTGACATGAAACTCTACTAATGACAGAGGAAATGTTGAAGGAATTGTGACGTGAGCTACAAACCAAGGTTTTTAATGCCTGAACACAGGGACACAAAAGCATTGATGCATACTTTTTTTTTTATTACTCACATGCCTCAATGTACTTAAGAGCGTATACACGAGAATATGGACCTAGACATGTATACACATACCTACACACTGTACATATTTATATGTGAGCACATTGTTATGTACTCCATCTCATAAAAAGGCCCATGTGAAGTTATACCTTTCCATAATCGAGAAAAACTTCTTGTCAAACAAAGTGAGAACATAAAGGATGAAAGTTAACCAAAGTGAAATGCTTGAAGATTGTCAAAATTTGAATGGTTAAGGAAAACAAATTTTATTTTTCAATGCAATATTTTCATCCTCTTCAGCCTGAATGATGAAAAAAAAATAAGACAACAAGGTGAATAAAAATGATAGAAAGGACTGCAGGCCAATTGCTGGTTCCTGCAAAATAGATTGGTATTTTCATCTTATTAAGGATTTTGTTTACTGGTTTCTGATTTTTTATCTGAATAAGTCCATACCTGACATAAATGAATCACTGTAGCCTGTACGTGTACCAGAACTAATTATCTAAAAAAAGCTTGTATCTAAAATTACCCCCCAAAATACCTGCTCAAGATTTGGGCATCATCAGACCAAAATGACCATAGAGACACCAAGGAGCTCTGTTTTGGAAAAAAACAAAACAGAAAAGAAATCTTGTAGATGGTGCCAAGTGGTTTATTCAATCTTCAGGATTGTAGTCTCCAAAATTTGACCAGATTGTCTGGAGACATACAAATGAAGAATGTTCTTGTTGTTATGGTGGGAAAACTCCAGCCTCTGACTTTGACTGAAGTTTGAAAAAATTTAGTGATTACTTAAGGGGAAGGGTTTTTTCGTGCATGGCAGCTGGTTGGACAAACAAGAAATGAAGGCAAGATTGAATAATTTAGTTCAACTCTTGAAATCATTTTAGTTTTAAAATGGGATTCAACGAAAGTAGCTTCTAATAGAAGTTACCTTCTTTGCACTTTTTGGTATTTTGTTTTCATTTTTCTCAAATTCAATTCACAAAAGAGTTCCATTCTCTTAAAACTTATTCATTGGGGAGTTCAACAACGGTTACAAGTGGTCTATGAATCTAAAAGTGAACTCTGAGCTCTTCTGAAACAAATGTTTGATTCTGGGAGAGAAGACCAGTTTTGTTGAGGTTTTCAGTTCAGTTAGCTTCCCCTAAGTGATTTGAGCTCCTTGTATTGTGCAGCACTAAATTAAAGCTTAGGTTTTTGGGGGTGCTACCTGAGAGCCTCCAGAAATTGCATGAAAACTTAGATAATTTAGAATACTGGCATTTTGATTCAGAATTCACAAATGAAATATTTGAAAAAGGTTTGATTGATATAAAAAAAAGGAGAAAGAAGCACTGAACTTTATACATATATATTGTATGATGGTTTGTGATGTCTATGACTGACTAAAACAGACTTGCTCTCATGGCTATTAAAAAACAAAGGACCTTCAATTTATCAATACTTTGGAGAAATTAGTTTCCAAGATATTATTCAATGCAAATTTTTGAATTTCAATAGTTGTTAATCTTGTAAAAATAAATCTAAATTCACTTTTCCTTTCTCTTTGAAAGTATCATTGGTCATATAGATTAACTTATAAATTCATGAACAGCTGGAAACTGCTCCAATTGACAGTATAAATCTTCTCTGAATATAATTGAAATTAGTGGAGCTCTCCTATGAATAGAATTGAAAACAGAACTACCTAAAAGCAGGGTTATTCTATACTAATCAGTAGTTATTTCCCCCCGAAATCTGAATTTTTTCTGTATGAATCTAATTGTGAAAACAATGTGTTAATGAGGATGATAATTCTTGACGCATCGTGAATTTTCACTAAATCTCTGATGCTTTGATAAGGATCTGCCTCGGGAGGTAATTATACAATGTGGCTGGTCTCCCAAAGTGAGTATTATTTGAAAGATCATAGTCATCCTTTGAAAATACTGACAACATCTATGCACAGAGACAACACCTATTCTACAAATATTCTTCTAATCTGCATTAGTGTTAGAAACCATTAACCAAAACTGATAACAAAGGTTTTTTCAGTTTTTGAGTGGGTTTGGCTGGCAATGTATGTATGTTTGTATAAGTATTGCGTGTGCAGGCCAATGTAGCAAGAGGGCCGAAAATTGAAATGTTCACTCCTCATTATGTCTACAAAAAACACCTAATTTCCATGTAACTGATGTTTTTTTTGATACTATATAGGAAGGCACCGAAAATTATGTTAATATGACATTAGTAATGCTTTAGAGCCATACTGAAAACATATACAGTATATACAGTATCTGTCTGAAAATGGTTGCAGACCTGAGGAGACAAAGCGAAAATGATTAGATTATTAGTCTGAATAAACAAATGATGATAGTTCAACTTGGGAATGATTGTCTTTCAGTGTAGACCTTTGTCAAATATGGCCTTCCAATCTGCAGAGGATTAGATTCTTTTCATATGATTTTCGGTATGTTTTGGTGGCATTGTAGATGAAAATGATTTTTTTTTGGTTCACTATGGCAGTTCATTGATGGTGTAGGTTGACAGAGTTATTGCCCCTGGGAAAAAACAACAGGAAAAGATCAGAACCTCTACCTTTTGTTTGTTACTCTCTAAGAATATTCATAACTGTTTCTCTTTTGTTTTTTTTTAAATTTCTATGTTTCTTTTATTCTTTTAATAAATCAAGCTTTGACAAGCTCAAGTGTTTGGGATATTGGATATTTTCCTTGCAGAGAAAACAACTATGTCTTAGGGATAGAGAACAAAAGGAGAGAGTGGAAAAAGAAAAAAAACCAGACGATCAGGTCTGGTTAGTTAATGAATAGAAACCGTCATATGACCAACGTCTAATGGCAGCAAGCCATGTTGTGGTTGATCAAAGAATGAGTTACATCTATCACATTTTGTTGAGCATTGATCACTAGAAAGTCTGGACTAGAGATAATAAGGAATGAATGTTTAAATTTTCACCCTTCTAGCTCCATTGCTGTAGACTGCATGTGTGACATATACAGAGATAACCAGTTAGCAAGACCCACTTAAAAACAGAAGAAACCTATGTTGACAGTTTTGGTTGACATTTTCTAGCAGAAGAGAATTAAGAGTGAATTATGAAAAAAAAAGCTACAACAGTTGAATGAGTTATGAAATTTTCAATCTGTTCTGAATTTATGAGTTGAGCTCAAGATTTCTAACTCTTTTTATTTCTAACTCTTTTGCTGCCAAGTATGTTTTCCAATATTGTAAATCCAGTGCAGTTATTTTCTCATAAAAGTTGATGAAAAAAGAAAGTCCCTACTGCATGATTGAACTGGATTTATTGACATTCGAATCAACTAATATGTACAACAGATTATTATAACAGAGAAATGTTATGTATAAATCTACTTTCTCAATCTCGCTGATAATGTGGAGTTCACTCCCAATGAAATGTCCGTGAATAAATACCTATTCTCCTGATCTGTATTTTCTCTTATTGTCTATAAAAATTTTCAACAATACATCTTGATATAATCTTTTCAAATCTACATTTATGATAATTAGCAATGTGTGTTTGTATTCTGTCATATTAATGGACTCAACTGATGTAGTAAAATAGAATTTCATATTCTGATGATGTAATGAAAATGATCAATTTAAACAACAATAGAAATATATGAAAAGTAATAAAAACAAAATATGATAAATATCTGTTTGAATGGTATTTTCCAAGCTCACTGCAATGCAAATCTCCATTATTTATGTATATGAAAATGCGACATGCATCCGTACACTTCAGATATGTCATGATTTTTTGACAGCAATGGTAAACTAATATTTCAACACGTTAAATAAGTATGAAATATCTTTAAGCATAGATCTTCTCATAATGCTACTTAACATTCAGATCTACTCTCGCCATTTTGAATTTTGCAAACATACTTTACATTTTCAAGCAGGCTTTTGCTATCTGGCAAAAGAATAACACTATCGTAGAATGGCTTATCTTGTCTGTGGAACTGGACTGACAACTTGCAAAGACAAGTTATCTTGTCTGTGGCAGGAAACAGGTTAATGGGATAGTTCTGAAGGCCTAATATACATATGAAAGTAGATGTGTGTAAATATGCAAGAGATGATATAAACAGATTTTAGATAAATATTGTGTTTGTATACATGCATGTCTGGCCAACTTGCCATCTAACAATAGATACATATACATGGTGTTTGTAAAAAAATGCAACATTAAAAAGAGAAATAATTCTTATTGGTCACCTCCCATACATTTAAGGTCAGTTGATTGACTAATCTGCTAAGTAGTATTCTCCGCTACACATATCAGCCAATCAGCTGACTGTAAAGTTAAGCAAGGTAACTGTATTCTCAGTTAAGCATATCAACAAAGCAGCTGACTGTATACTTAATGGAAAAAAATTTCAAATTTCGTTTAAAGAATTATTTCCCTTTTTAATGTTGTATCTTTCATGAACACCCTGTATATATATTTCTCTGTATGTGTGTGTGCGCGCAAAGATGAATGATATGCAAGTTAGCAAATTACACCTTGGATGAATTATGTACAAGTCTGTAAAGTTTACCTTGGATGAATAGAGTACAGGGCTGTAAAGTTTACCTTGGATGAATAGAGTACAGGGCTGTAAAGTTTACCTTGGATGAATAGAGTACAGGGCTGTAAAGTTTACCTTGGATGAATAGAGTACAGGGCTGTAAAGTTTACCTTGGATGAATAGAGTACAGGGCTGTAAAGTTTACCTCGGATGAATAGAGTACAGGACTGTAAAGTTTACCTTGGATGAATGGAGTACAGGACTGTAATGTTTGTTCCTCAAGAAACTTACCTGGAGGAAAAGAAAAGAAATGAAATTTATTTATAGGAAAACAAATGAGTAAACAGAAAGATATAAGTTTGTTTATTTTGTATAATTTCATGAATAAGTGTCTCTCTATCATGATTGCACATGTTTTATTATCAGTTTTAACAAGTTTTCTTCATCATTTCATGCCTTTTAAACTGTCTAACCTGTTCTTTGACAGCTAAACAGTCTCTTATCAAAAATTATGAAAACTGATATGCTCCTAAAATCAAACATTTCCTCCATGAATGTTGTCTGTACACCAAAACTCACTTTTGGTGTCAAACATGACCGTATACAATCTTTGCTCAATCACGGCTGTCTCATTTACTTTCATTATGCTCTATTTGTAAAGCACAGCAGAAGTTATTATTTCAAGAGGATCTTGGCTCAACTCACACTAAGTAGGAATATCCAAGTGTTCCTACTAGTCAGATGTGCCTGAGCAGTTTATGGATATTTTGTTAATTTTTTAATAATTTATTTCTTTGAAGACTGAAAAAATGTTAAAAAGAATTGCAGATTTCCCCTGTGGGTAGCATTTAGAAGCAGAGAAGGGAAGTATCTCATTGATTCAGTATTTGTACAACATTCCAAAATCAAAAAAATTCAAGTTCCGAAAAATCTTTCTATGACTTTATCTGTGTGAGTTTGAGATTTGTCCAAAACACTTACTTGTGAATAAAGCAAAGTTTTTACCATAAATGATGGCTTTATTGAACTTAATTGGACATCAGATTACAATAACTAGAGCTTGCACTTTTAATGTCCGTAGGGTAGACATTTTGGATTGTTTTCATAACTTCAATTCAACATCAAATAAGTGAGATAATCAAGTTATGTGATAGATAACATATATCCTTTGTTCTGAATTCCTGCCATTTACTCTTCTTGCTGAAGTTGAGTTTAGATGTAACTGTGTGGAAAGAGCAATAAAAAGACAAAGGAAATAAACTAAGCAAGTTGTATTGCTTGAATCTGGCAACCTTGAGACCTGGCCATTGCTGGACCACAGGAATTTTTTAAAAAAACTATTACGTTGCAAAATTTTGCAGTTTCTTGATTTCTAATGATTTTCCTAATTGTGCAGAAAAAAAACAATGTATTATAAAAATAAATCATATCATAGTAAATGAAAATTATTTGCTTTCGGTTTCTAATTGGTTGTATTGAAAATAATTGATAAGATTCAGAAAAAAAATGATAAATTCATGTCTAATCTGAGGCTAAAATAAACAAATTATCAAATCTAGAGCTGTTTGCTTCAGTTCCTAAAATGTCTGAATTTAACATTGCTACTTTGGGACCAAGAATAGATAAAAACATCACTTTACACTTGGATAGGATCCAAGCTACATAAAGAGTTCCTGTCAAACAGAAAAATTAAGATAGTTCAATCAAACAAATAGAAGCAAATAGTATTTTTTTGACCAATAAGAACAGTGAAATTGAATTTCAAACAATTGTTCTTTGGAGCTTATTCTAGTCTTTAAATAAGATTCAGTGGGCTTGGCCATACAGTATGCATTTGCTCGTCCTAGAGACATTATGGCTGGTTAAAACAACATTTGCAAATTACACAACCTTACATGCTTTAGGTCTACAAAAGCCATTACAATTGTCTCCCACACAGTCATAAGAACATTAACTTTCTGATGTTTTCTTAAGTGACTTTATACAATCACTCTTCAAACATTCCGTGTGTATCGGACATTCAACTTCTGGATGCACTAAGAAGGATGTATCCAGTAAATTAATTCAACAAGCATTTTCTATTGCACTCTTGAAGAGAACTTTTCTTTCAATCACACAAGCAAATACATCACTACCAATTTCAGTACATTTCTTGTCTTATAGACTTTCACGTCAAACATCATGAGAGTAGGTAAACCCCTATTTCAACACCGTGAAAATTGTGTAAGTAGAATTATCTGTTCTAGTTGCTGTAAGTGAATTCTCTTGTATATTTCATTTCCTTTCCAGGAGAGTTCACTTGACAGATCTACTAGCAAGCAAACACTTTTTTCATAGCGTACTGCTATGTGGAAAAAGAAAGTTGAAATAACAAGTCTGAACTCTCTTGCCAACACTCAAAGTGCCAGTGAGAGTATTTTGCCTTAGATAATAATAATTCTTCAAATTTGAAAATCAAATACTACATGATATTATATAATTTATATGAAATGATGAATACTGCTCCAAATTTAAACATAAAACATGGAATTTGATAAAGATAATAATGCGCCAAATCTGAACATGAAATAGTATTATATAATATAATTGTGCTCCAAATTTGAATATGGAATTATAATAATAATAATAATAATAGGTAATGCTACAATATTAAGCATAATATTACATAACCCAATGTTACATAATACAAGAATAAAATTAATGAATAATGATGCAAATTCAAACAACAAATAGTAATGTTATATAATCTCACAATATTATGTAATGATATATAGTATAAAAAAATGATAACCATAAAAAACACTTCAAGTGTTCCAATTTTAGATATGGAAGGATAGAAAGTTAGAACAGTCCTTTTTTTTTGACACTTTGATATTTTATTTGTTTTGTTTGATAGCAAACATATTTATTATCATCCCCTTTTTTGATGAATTGAAGACGATGCTGTCAGGAAATGATCACATATTTTGCTGGAGGAGATATCCTATACATTTCCTGCCTGATGCTTTACAAGTAAATGCTTCACAGTTCAGGTTAGAAGATTTAGGAGCTAAACCCCTTTAACACAGCCATCAAGGCTGACTCAAGTTTTTATGCCGAACCTTTATCACTTTTGGGGGCCCCCTGGCCTTAAGCAGATACTTTATATAGCAGGTTAGAAGTTTGGGAACAGGCTTATGAGATAAACCCCTTTAACACAACCATATAACAAGGCCAGATTAAGCTAGAGTGGGGCCTGTAGCATATGTTGTAAAGAGGCCCTAAATCAAAAAATACTCAAGTAAAATGCATATATTTTTTCTTGCAAAGTAATTAATTTTTTTTCATTTGCTAAACAGCCAGATAATACAACAAATATATATGACATTTCAGTAATTTTTTTTACTTTCTTTTGTTTTCTTCTTTGTGTTGTAGCAATGACTTGGGTTTCAAATAACTTCATATTTGAGCTGTATATTCATCACATAGATACCTCACTCTCATTAGTGACTGTATCAAAATAATAACACTAATTAAAAGGTGATAATTGGCTAAAATCAAAGATTAAAATAGATACATATAATCTATTTCCATGTAAAATGCTCTACTATGTATGGAAGACGTGAAACAATCAGTTTTCAGATTGCATAAAAAATCATCTTATCATTACCTTTAAAATTCATGAACTGCTTGAAACCACTTATAATTGTCAGTGGAACCCTTCAATGACTAGCATAAAAATGTTGGAACTCTTCTGTGAACTGAATTAGAAAAATTCAAAAATTCACCAAATGGTCTAAGGGAGATAATATTAACCAGAAGTTATTTCCTTTGAAATCGAAATTCTATTTTCTTTGTATAAAAATGTCAAAATGATTTTAGAAGCCAGTACACACCACTCAAGAGGGGTCTAAAATGTAGATTTTATACATATGCACTTTGCTTTATTGATCTTAGAAGCTGGCGTAAATTCTAAGTTGGGATGTCTATGGTTGCCTAAGAGGGAGTAAAGATGAGGATTTCTGCCAGCATAGCAGAGGAGGTGGAGGCAGTTTTAAATTGTCCCTCCTTGGACTCCTCAAAATTTAATAGCAGTTCACCTACTGCATTATTACTAATACTATATAATAACGAATCTCACTAAATGTTGGAGAGGGCACCTCAAGGAGCTAAATAATCCTGCCACAAATCTCTAGCTATACACAAAATTGTCTTATGTCATACTAAGCTAAAATAGAAATGGAAAAATCTTCTCTTTTACGATTCTTTGGGGTATTGTCTATCAGTGTGGATGGTTAGCCTTGCATGCAGAAGGTCTTGGTTTGATTCCTGGGAAGAGCAAAGAGTGTGAAAAACTCTTCATTAGGACGGATTTCCCCATGCATTCAGTACCTAATTGAGCACACTCTAAGTTCATGTTGATAGTTGATAATTTTTTTCAAAGAAAATGATAACGAACATCAAGGTTGTAAGAATTATTGTAGAGTTATAAAATGAAATATGGCTTTGATTGTCAGACTGGCATCATGGAGATATCAGCCCTCAGCCATTGTTCCAGTTTTTAATGGCTTTTCACAGTAGAGCTGAATGATCCAAAGTGCGAGAGAGAGAAAAGATGAAAAGAATGAAAATGATGTAAAGAGGTTTGAGAGAGATAGAGACAGATGGATGGATATAAAGAAATAAACAGAAGTAGAGGAGAGAGCAAAAAAAAAAAGATAAAATTTAGCGAAAACCAGATCAATTGATCTGTAGAGAGGGATGGAGAGATGGAAAAATGAGAATTGATTTGCACAAAAGGACCCCCCCCCAACTCAATAGATCATTCTTGAGACAGGGAAACCTGTTGCCATTGTGTGTAATTTAGAAATATGCAAAGAGAGGTGAAAAGTCACCTTGCTGAAGCAACAGCTGCACATTGATGTATGATCCTAGAAGCATTGTTCTGAAGCTTAAAGATAAGCCAGGTTGCTGCAGAGTCAAACTAAACTCCTGCTCTGACTGAAGATGATTACTGCAACTATTGTATTGTATATGTGATAAATAAAGAATATAATTCTGGTTAAAGTTACTTCTTTTGCACTTTTTGGTAATTCTTTTCATTCTATTTTGATTCAATTCAAAGGAATCTATCTTTTTTCAACCTTATTCATTGAAAATTTCAACAGCGGTTACAAGCAATTTATAAATGTAAGAGATAATGTATTTGCATGTCTGTAAGACACTCTAAAAAATCCCCAAATAATACATAAACACCCTGCAGTGAAATAATAGTTAACAAGCTAGTCTTGCAGACTAAAACCACAGCATTGAATTCAATCCTCACTAGGGTTCCCACATGTATGGCTTTGTGAAAGACTGAGCCAAGGTTAAAGAATATCAGGATGCAACACAAAAGAGAAGTACGTCTATTGTTAGCAAAGGAACTGACAAAAATCAAACCAATATGGCATAAATTAAAGAGAAAAATGGTCTGAAATGCTGTCATAACAGGGTTGCTAATTTAGTAATTTTAAGAGCTAGATTTATATTTTGGGTGTCCATTATTCACCTGTGTAATATAGCACTATCATAAATTTCATTATGTAGAGGTATCAACAACTCAGTCTATTTCTCTTTTATTCAATTTCAACTCCATAGGAAGCTGATTTGCATCCCTTCAACCAAATCACTTCTGTAGCCAAGGCAAAAATGGAGTACTGTGCGAATTGCGTGGACTACTGTCTCATTGTCTTTATATTGAGAGTTTGGCAATTTTCTAATGTTACTTCCATGGAAGATATTCAGACAAACTACATTCCCTAGTTCCTCCTGGTCAGGAATTTCCAGTTGAAACTTGGTCCACAATTAATGTACATCCACATTATTCAGATATATCAAAGACTAGCAACAAGTTTCACTCAAATAGCTTCTTTTCTAGAACATTAGCAAGGTGCTCTATACTCCCTTCTGAATGTTTTCCCGACAAGTACAATTTTGACATGTTAAAATCCTCATTGAACAAGTGCCTTATCCAATGTTAGTTTTTTAGTCTCCATTTCAATCATGATGTGTTATCATTTCCAGTTTAACAATTCTAATATCCATAAACTATTGTAACATTTAAAAAAAATTTTTTTTCACTTGATTCTCTGGCATAAATAACTCCATCCTTACTAACCCTTTGATGTTAAAAGTAGTTGAAAGGCCTTGGTTATGGTGACTAAATGAAATAAAAACAAAAAATTCAAAAAAACTTTATGAAAGAAATAGCTGCACTAAAAATTCATGATAATACATTTTTTTTTCCTTTACCATTCAGTAATCTCTAATACATCTTTAATTTCCTGAATGAATTCGGTTAGTATGCGCCTAGGGTCCACCCATCCAAATTTAGTTGGAGCACAAAGATTGTAGGGGTATACTCTAACCTGAAAAAATAGTTGTCAGAATGCAATGAGGGATGTACATTTTAAATCTCACCTAGGGTACATGAAACTCTTGCATACTTTTTAGGTCTGACCTCGGGGTGCATGAAGCCCTTGCACTGACCCTACAGATACTTTTCTGTGTGTGTAAGACAGTCATACCCAATTAAAACGCAGGTGTTTGGAACCAAGTGAGCCAATAACATTATAACCATGCTGCAATTTAGGTATTTTGGAACTAGATCAATCTATTTTGAATTCAATATTTTACATTATAACACAAACTACACGTAAACAAACAGCATTATTATGGCAGAGGCCTGTATCAGGAACTCAGAAACCATTTCACCTAAAGAATGCATAAACTCTCAGAGCTGTTCATGTTTGGCCCATCAATACAAAGGTGTTAGGGTTGGTTTTGATCATTTTAAACTGTTTTTTTTATTGCTTGTGCAAAACATGACTCCACAGGTGTTCTGAACAGTAGAAGAATAAACATCATTTGACTGTACATAAATATCTAAAATGATGAAGAGGTCCTTGAAAAAGATAGATAGATGCATATATTATATTGATAGGTTAGAAAAAAGCGGGGGAAGGAATTAGGAAAAATATGTTTCTAGAATTTTCCTTCAGCAACAGCTGTTTGTTTTGACACTAAGATACAACACCATGAATTATAAGACGTCTTTTCTTTCTAGGTGTAGCGAAATGAAGAGAACATCGGAATAAAAGTTGAGACGTCTGGATCTTACAAATCACAGATGCGTTAATGATTTTGAGGTGATGAAATATACTTTACATAATTCAGAGCCAAAAAAAAAAAATGCCAATCACCAGATTTCCAGCAAAACAAAAATGTACTTTGCCATGATATAAATTTGGTTGCATCGGTTATTTCTGTCTTTTTGAATGTTATTCATTGTCGCTAACTTAAACAGAGGCTTTTCATTCCAGAAGAATCACCAAGATTTCCTTTGGTTTTAAGAAAACTTTGGATAATTGAGACAATGTGGTCTGGAGAAGTTTAGAGATAAAGAGAACAAAACAATACGCACACCACAGATATGTAAGTATCTATAAACAAGCATATTAGGATACTATTCATCATTTCAGTACAACAAAGGAATCCCAGAACGATTCTAGTGTTGAATATTTTGCAGTCACATCGCTATAATGTGCCGAAATAAAAAAAAAATGTAACACAATCAAGTAATTGTTAGCAAATAATATGTGGAAATCTGGGTTGTGGCAGGAGATTTGGAGCCTGGGTTCATTTGAGGGTTCTTTCCTCCAATATTTAGTACAATGGTTCCCACTCTAACTTCTTTAGGTGCTTCCTCCAATTTTTAGAGCAATTTGTCACAAAGGTATGACTGGGGTCTGTGGGCAGACCCTTCAAAAACCTGGGGTCCATGATCTTGTTGGCAGTCATTTTGAAAGCAGTGAGATGGCTAGAGATTTGTGTGCTTTGATGGGGGGCTTGGCTCCTTGAGGAGCCTCCTCCAATGTTTAGAGTGATTTGTTATTGCGAAATTTTTGTAGAAATGCAGTAGGTGAACTATTATTCATAAAGCTTTTTTTGGGCCCTCCCCCTTTTGATTTGAAATTACCCCACCCCCCACCCCCAGTTATGTCTCTAGTGGGAATAGGTAAGTGGAAATTGATGAGGAAACAAACCTTTCCATGATGGGTTTACCTGTTAGCATTGACATCTTTTACAATTGTCACCAGCAGATATTAATTCATCTTATCCACTTGAGACAGTTTTACAGATGTCATTTGTTATCAATGTTCAACAAAGTCTGTGGACAAGATCATGCCCATCCTAAACCTTTATATCTTAATAGCAAAATTATGAACAACAAATCTGCCCCTAGAGATGCGAGATGCTGAAGTTTGCTACTGCCTCAGATCCAACGCTGACAGCTAGAATGACTTACATGACCTGGCTAATTTCCCGGCAAAAAGGTTTTTATTAAGTTGTGGAAAAAGTTACAAGCATTTTTTTGATGAAATCCTCTATTCATATAAATATATAGAATCATTATTCAGACCTTATGCCAACTTTCGACTAAATAGTGTTTCGGGTTCCAAGTGTCTATATATTGTTATCTGGCTTAATTGATTCACAGGCTGAGGCAGAATGAAAGAGTAGTTTCTCAAGGATTTGATACATAACGTCCTTAGGCAAACCCAGTGCTATTATGTACATTCATACATTGCTATAAATTTCACCAAACAACAGGAAGGATTTTCTTCCTTAGTAAGTTTTACTGTGGTCAAGATGTTAACATTGAAATTCATATAAAAAAATTCAAATCTCACATAAGGGGGGATGTAACTTCTGATCAGAATTACTTATTGCGCTTTTCTAAGTAAATTAGAAACCAGCAACAAAAAAAATAGTTTCCTACAGTTTTCGAGTAGAGCTGGTAGGCTATGTATCACGTGTATGTACTACCCTATCAAAAAAATAATTCTTAGGGGTTCAATTTGCTATTTAAGAATATGCTAAATTGATCTCTTAGTATCTGTCCAGCAGCTTTTGTTTGTTTTTGACTTTCTTAGTGATCATAATGTAACAAAAAGTAAAAGAAACTTATTCATTGAATACCCTTTTTTCAATTCTTTAATTGAACTTCCAACACAACATGCTGCCAAAAGACGTTGGTCACATGATTGTTTCTATTGGGTGACTAACGACACCTTTGAAAAAGAAAAAAAATTAAATTCACGAAAGACTTCCATTTGAAAAAGAAGTTATAAGTTTAAGAGTGGTTTCAAGTGGTTCATGAATTTAAAAGTTAAAGGCTGACCTGGATCGAGCTATAATTACTCCCATTTTGGATTCACTTATTAAATCGATTTTTCATTGTCAGTGGCTATCTCGTCTTTGGTCTCCAAAGGAAGCCATATGCCCCCCCCTCCCTCGACAAGGGCTGGTGTAAAAAGTGGGATTCTCACTTATGTTAGACTAAGTTGAGTTCAGTGAAACTGTAACAACTATGGCCTGCAAACTGTGTTAGGTGGTTCAGTGTTTTTCATCATAACAAGGGAAAGCAGGTCCATCCTAATCATGGGGATTGGTGCAACACAATCGTTTCATCCCCCCCCCCATTAGGCTTTGTGCCATACTAGTGTAAGCTTAGTAAATATCAACAATCGAATACCCTATGCATTTGGTAAACATAACCATCTTTTTAACTAGTAAAGCAGAATGTAGTAAATAGTAATCATCAAACAATACTTAACATAGGTTTCTTCAGTCTTCAAATGGGTCTAGTTACCTGGCTATCTATGTATATATGTGCTGTGCATTCAGGCTGCACCAATTGAGCTAGAGGGTTGAAAATTTAAATATTTACTCTTTATTATGACTACAAAAAGCATTTTTTCAGACCCCCCCCAAAAAATAGGTTATTAGTAGGTGAGAGGGTTCAATTTACAATGTAAGTTCATGTTAAGTTGGCCCCTTTGTTTGCATTACTTTTTTTTTAAAATTCAGATTTTTCTACGCCAAATAAAAGGTGAGTGTTTTCTTTTTTGCAACTTTTTTCAATTCTTTTCAATTGATCACCCCTAACATTGTATGCTGCTATAAGAGTTTGGTCATATGACAGTTTCTATTGAGTGACTAACCAGACATGTCTCTCTCTCTCTCTCTTCTCTCCAAATCTCTTTTCTGATTTTTTTCTCTTTGTTTTCAGATCACAGTGCTATTTCCCGTTATGTCCTAGAGGGTGATCAACAAAGAGAAAAAATGTTGGCACCCAAGTTGACAAATACCACGCAATGTCAACCAAATATTGAAAATCATAAAGGGGAAAATTCTGGCAGACATTTGTTACTGCTGGCATATTGAACGAAAGTTCATATGCTAAGTAAATAAAGAAAAGATGTGATTTATGTGGTGCAAAAGAATATTATTAACAAATCGGTCAATAAACCACAGCAAAGAAAAACTAAAATCCCATGAGTGATTCAAGGCTTCACACGATTCTATTCATGTTATGTTTGTTCAAAATTATTATATGCACTTGCATTTACTAAGTATTACAGGCAAGGGAAGGGAGAAGGGCTCTTTAAAAGCACCCCTAAAAAGCTTCATGAGTACTGCATTTCTACTAACATGATACAAAAACAAAGATATACGTGTATATGTGAGAATTGTACAAACAATATTTCAACCTTTGTGGTTATTTTTCAGTGTTAGTGCATATCAGTTTATAGCAAATTTTCATTTTCCATCAAATCTCACTAAATGTTGATATGGGCCCCTGAAGGGGGGGGGGCAAGATGCCTGGGCCCAAAGTCTCTAGCTACACCTCTGCTTAGTATGTTGGCAATCACAAACAGTGGTTTTTGCTGAATTAGGAAATAAAAAAGAGAATAAGTGAGACTCGAGAGAAAGAAATAATTGCATATTTATGTAGACACAATTCAGTGTGTGCATAAGTGCTAAATACATTTATAATCATGCGATCTATGTAGGCGTGTGTCAGAAGACCTGTGTTTGTACAGGTTTCACCAATCCAAAATAATGCAAAGCAAAGAAACAATTACCATTAATTTATATGTTTTATAGAGCATTCCCAGAACCCAAAAATATTTTCTATGTCTTCCCAATTCAGTTTGTAAGGTTGAAGTCATCATCTTTTGTAGTTGATGTGGAAGACTTGAAATATACCGTGCTCGACTCTTCAGCCTCATATAAACATGATTTTTTAGGTACTGTATGTAAGTAAGCCTTGTGTTTCAAAAAAAGTAAATGATGTGTAGTATAAAATAATAACCATCTACAATACATTATGATAATACCCTACATAAAAAAATAGTATGACAATAGTATGAAACAATAAAGCTATATATCAAAATCATAGCTCATGGAGCGGTGGTGTTTGATCAGCACTGCTGATATAACTGTTTTGGTTTCAAATCCCCAAAATATTTACATGGTGTATATATATATATATATATATATATATATAAATAGAATATAAAAATATGAAAATAGAAAAAATTACTTCAATTGACATAACTAAAGTTCTAGAAAAACACGAAGACATGTGGATCAAAAAACTTAAAACCCTATATCCTAATGGATTAAACACTAAACTGAACAACCCTCATCACACAGAACCCTAATACACAAAACTCCTACCATTGATATCCTCACACCCATATCTAAGACACATTCAATAATGGATGCTTCAAAGTCACCCAGACCCATAGGAAAAACTTCACCTTAGCCTGTTATAACCCCTGTCCAAATCATAGCCAAAACATTTTTTTTTGATTTTTGATAGGTTGATACCTATGTAGCTCCTTGACCTCACTACCCCTCCATCTACACTGCCCCAATCATACCAAAAATTCTAACTCCACATCACTCCCCCCTACCTTGATACACTCTGCCCTCCCCAAGACCAACTGCTGCTGCTTTACCAAAGACCTGATACCCACTGGACATTCTTCCACTCAGCAGGAGGCCTCCAGTAGCCCTGACAACACAACTCACCCACAATGCATAGCTCCTGGCAGTGGACTCTGGTTCCACACCACTGATGATGGGAAGAATCCCGAAACATGTATGGACTATTTACTTATAAGGATTAATAAACCTTACCAACAAACACCTCACTCCTGAGTCTGTCTCACTTTCTACAGTACACATTATATATATATATATATATATATATATATATATATATATATATATATATATATATATATATATATATACACACATACACAGAAAGAGAGATTTTGCAGATTTGGAGGATGCTATGATTGTCCAAAAAACCTGCAAGAGACATGAAGAATGGAAAGATGTGGTCTTTCCGAATGCAAAGGTCACACAATATACAAGCACACTTAATGGTCTCATTGGTGACTGAGTAACCCCAGAGGAGAGTGTCTGTACGTGCATGTGGATAAAAGTCTCCCCCAGTCCGTTGCCAAGTTACTTCAAGGCTGCACAACTGATTCTCAGAATCACTAGATACTTTTCTGACGGACCTCATAATTACTAAACCATTGGACCAACTGAAAACTTTTAAAGCTGTATTTCTTTTTGCAGGCATATCTGTCCTTTGTCTCAGAGCCATAAAATTAAAGGCCATCAGATGGGGCGATATGCATGAATCAACCAGATTTTGTCAGTTGATTTTGGCAGCATGATGAAGAGATATGAAGTGAAAGTTGAAAAGAAAATTGAAGATTTCTTCACAACAAAAACTAAAATTCCTTTCACTATCCACATAAAAACCAATATGCATTTTCTTCAAATCTTAAATTCATATGAAAAAAAACAAACTGAATGCCAATATCAAGGGAAATAAAATTAAAATCATTCCTCGCCCCTGAGGTGAATTTTTAAAAATTTGTTGAAGTCCAATACACAGAAGAATTCTAGTTTTTAATATTCCAGTCATCAAAGAATTCTACTCTCAATTACAAGTGGTTTCAAGTGGTTCATGAATTTAAGAGTTGAAATGCTTAACATCAGTCAAACTCTACAGATAATCTCTGCATTGTCCAAGACTCAAACTGATGTGAGATGAGACCATCTGTTGGTGTCACTTGCATAAGGGTAGTCTAAAATTCTGGGAACTGCTATCCCTTATATAAGTTGACTATTAGAACTAATCACCAAAACAGTCAATATAGATTCCTTCAGTTTTTAAGTTGGTCTGGCTAGCTCTCTAAGCATATATATATATATCATGCATACAGGCAGCACTGATGGGGCTAGTGGGCTGAAAATTTAAACTTTATTATGTCTAGAAAGAAGGTTTTGTCCTTTCAAAATACCTCTTAAAATAATTTCTTCATCTCCAGCAGCACTCAGATTTTTTCACTGATTACTGCCCATCAGAAGGTGAGTGGAATAACTAATACATTGATCACTCCTTCATCAAATTTTTAATTGATCATCCCAAACACAACATGCTGCCGAAAGACATTGGTCTTGTGGAGGTTTCTTTTCAGTGACTCACCAGATCTGTATTAATCTTTATCGGTCTTACTACCTGGCTGCTGTGTTTTTAGGCATTCTCCAGATCCATGCTTCATTCAATAAGCTTCAAAAGATTTAAAACGAAACCCTTTACTTTATTCATGGAACCATGATGCTCTAATCCCTCATTTGTCAAAATAAGCTCCCCTCAGAGAAGCTGATTTAAAAATTCCACTTTTTCTTGATCTCTGTCAGGCCAGATTAAGCCTAATGAGGCCCTTAGGCACAGGTCAGCTTAGGGCCCCTCAACCCTAAAGACATATATATATATGTATGTAATTAGGAAATGGATGTATATGATCTATCAGAATGTCTATAAATTGCGTTATATTATACAGAAAGTCTTTTCCTGCAGCAGCCTCATTCTCTTTATTTATTCTATTTATGTTGTCTAGGCCAAGAGATACATTTACCATGTAAAGATGAGAGATCATTTCAAATAAGAGTTTCTATATAACGCAATTCATGGTTGTATATATATATATATATATATATATATATATATATATATATATATGAATAAATATTGGTATGGATTATGGTTAATCCAACAATATGATATATATGTATATAACGAGAACAAATTTTACACACTGATTAGCAAGGAGGTACAAATCGGGTCTAGCCAACTATTGAAGACAAAGGGTTAATGTAAAAGAAAGAAGAAATTAGGAAGGCTATGGACTACCTGGGGCTCCTAAACTCTCCCAGGTGCCCATTAGAGTCTGGGGGCCTGAGGCCTTGGCTCCAAGTGCTTCATGGTTGATATAGCTCTAGATATAGTGATCTGCAGGTATACAAGTCCTAAAATTTACTGGAAGAACTAAAAAATTGGTGACTGGGGATAGTGTGGTCATCTAAGGATTAACATTCAAGTCTCGTAAGCCTTTGTTTTTGAGTTTACTTTGCTCAGTGTTCATTGAATCGAGTTTTGTTCAAAGGTTGAATTAATTAGTTCACCAAGTATCTACATATACCTAAAGGTATTCACCTTCCTTTGTCACAACTGACTATGGTTCTAGCAACCTTTTTTCTTTCATGGCCAATCTCTAATTTGGTAATTATGGAGAAAGTGGATCAATCTGACCTGCTTTCCTTCTTGCCATGTCCCACCTAGCTGCTAGAAATTAACCAAAGTAGATATTTGGGTTTCAGGAACATCCTGGCTTCATGCCTTCCCTGAGATTATTAGCATTAGATAAGATAGAATATAAAAGGAACTGCAAGTAATCTGTATCTCTATATTTAACAACTGACTCTGTCCCTACGTCACTTAAACATTGGCGTAACTCAATCAAATTTGGTATAACTGAGGGGACAAACTGGTTTTTCAAAAACAAAACGTTTGAAAGGTTTTAGAGGAAAGTTCTATTTACATGTAACTATGATGTGAAGCTGACCCCCTACTCTCTATTCCTTGGCAAAGCTGAAGCAAATTTTGTAAGCATTCTCAGAGACCTAAGGGATGAACTTGGACAATTTGGTTTTCATAAAATATAAAAAAAGAAAAGGATTTTGGTTGGGTTCTGTATTTACAATGTAATTCTAATGCTAAATTGAAGCCTTACTTTCTATTCGATGCACACATATAGATATATATATAGTAGCTGAAAACCACTCATTAGGGTGGTGTTCAGATAGTTTCTCTATAAAAATGTGTGTGTGTTTTAGACATCTTTATTAGAAAGATAGATCAATGCACACTGTCCATATCCCCCCCCCCACCGGGTGCTCTCTTTTTCTCATTCGCACAAAAAACCCAGACTTTGGTCTGCGATGTTACATATTTTTGTGTCCCCCAAATATTTTTTTGTGGATCATTTCTTCTCTTTGGATTAAATGTTTTTTAAGAGGATTTCCAAAACAAAACGGAAATTTTATCCTTTCCTTCTAAAAAATCCCCTCCTTGTATGCAAAATGCTGTGGGGAGGTAGACATGACAATTCCATTATTCCGTCTATCTCTTTTTATTCTCCTTTATTCACTTGAGCAATTTTATATAATCCACTTCCAGATTGCTACGCCTATTGAAGGTTTACTGAAGCCTCATCAACTGTACATTTCAAGATGTTCCCTACTATATCTGTTGCAAGCTTCTAACAATGCTGGACGAGAGGTTGCATTTTCCCATTTTGAATTCATGGCTTCTCATCTTCTCAACTGGATACCAACCAAGACTGAAGAGATTAGTCTACCCTACTATTTAGTAATGCCTTTATCCAAGGCATTAGTATGAAGTGAATATCAACAGGAATTCGAACTCAAATTATCGATCCCATTGGCTGCATTGTTAACTATTATACCAAATCCTTACTTCATGGTTAAAAATAAAAGTAAAGTATCTGTCTCCTAAGAGATGACTCCCATCAGAGAATAAAGTCCCGATATCCTTTGCTTGGTAGGATGCAAATCCAAGAAGGGACACTTGTACGCTAATTGCACAGCTTGGAGTGTACTCAATTATTGGGTTGATGCCAAAAAGTTTTAGTAATTTTCAACTTTGATGTTGATTTTGGAATAAAGTATTATTCAACTATGTTCATACAGTATACTATTTTAAAGCATGAATTTACTATTTATCTAAGCTGAGCGTTTGTTTTTTTCCACTATTCATTCTGGTTTATTTGAGGCTGTCAGAGATAGAAAAAGCCCCCAAATTCAACCAATTTCAAAATAGGAGTTCAGAATAGGATGTAAAGCAGTAGAAACAGCTTGCAATATCTACAAAGTCTTTGACCAAGAATCTGTCAATGGATGTACAGCTCAACATTGATTCTAAAAATTTCAAAATGAAGATGAAAGGCTTGGAGATGAGGAGAATAGTGGGCATCATCCTGTGATTAATGACATCCACTTTGAGGCCATTATTGTGATGCATCTATGAAAAACAACTAGAGAGGTTGCAGGGAACTAATCATGGACTTTTTGTCAGTTGTTCGACAAGTGCAGCATAACAAAGTTTGCTTGGTGCCTCTTTGTATAACAAAAATGATCCATTTCTTGATAGTATTGTGACAGTGATAAAAAATAGAATCTGTACCATGATTGATGATGTCTCATGAGGTGGCTGGATAGAATTGAAGCACTAAAATACTTTGCCAAACCTGAGTCAAAAAAGATGATGGCCACAAAAAATCAACTACAACTTCTTGAATCCTAGCAAAATCATTACAGCAAAGAAATATTGAAAGGAAATTGACAAAATACACCAAAAACTGCGATGTCTGCATCAAATATTGGTCAATTGAAGAGGACCAATTCTTTTCCGAGGCAATGCTTGACTGCATGTCATGCAAATAACCCTACCAAAATTGAACAAACTAGGCAACAAAACTCTACTTAACCCTCAGTCATTAGATTGCTCTTTGATCAACTACCACTTTTTCAAGTATTTCAAACATTTCCTGCAAATAAAGGTCCACAGCAACCAAGTAGCTGCTCAAAACTCGAAAGAGTTCATTGGTCCTAGGACCCCAGAATTCTATGCTTTTGGAATAAAAGGACTTGTTCCTTGCTGGCAAACATGTGTAGATTCTGAAGGTTCTTATTTTTATACATAACTTTTATTCTAAGCTGAGATGTACTGCTTTAAAGTTGATGGTGAAAAATCAAAATTATTTCTGCACTGACCAAATAGCTGTTGAGTCCTAATTTACAGTTTCACAACTCTCCCATCAGTATTGATGAGGTTCTGGGAACTAGATATGTGCTAATGTGTCTGTTGGTAGATATTGAACTTACAAAAAACTTAGAAATTGAGAAGTTGGCAGGTGTTGTAACCACCTTTCTATCCCTAAATACACAGGGAATCAAACTTGTGAATTTCCGCGGATGAAGCAGACGTGCTAATCATCACACTGAGTGGACTTACTACTTAGTTACGAACATGAAATCTCTGAAAATGAACCAAAAACTACATCCATTGACTCGTTTCTTTACCAAAAGTCTGGCAGTCGGCCATTAGTTTCATTTGGCTCTTGCTAATTTTATTACATCTTTGATGATGACAGAAAGAAAGACGTAAATGAGGGTCACTTGGCATGCTGAGAGGTCTTCTCCGAGACGTCCCTTCTCCCACTGCCCTATGGCTGCCTGAGTCAGTCAAAATTTATTTTCATGTGAGGTACCTCCTATTTTTCATCTTCTCACAGTGTGATAATGAGTGGATGAACTGAAACTGCCGACACATCCACCTTCCAACAATCTAATTATATGATCATCAAATGTTTGGGTGGTGACAAACAATTGTTATTTTAGAAACTGTTTCTGCCAATATCACACAATTTGGCAGGGTTTTTTTTCTTAGTTTTGTATTTAATCATTTTTTTTAGGTTTGGTTGAAGGATGATGATGATGATGATGATGATGATGAAACAATAATAAAGTTGAGATACCAAAGAAGAAAGAGAATAAGCAGAAAAAAAAATGATAAGAAATGGAGAAGAAATATAAGAATAAGAAAGATACAGTAGATTGGGCGACAGGACAAAAAAGAAAGAGTGTAATGAAAAAAAAGAAGAAGAAATGACAGAAATGAGGAAGAAACAGGAAGGAGAAAGACAAAAATGGAGAAAAAGGAGGAGATAATAACGAAGGAGGAGGAGTAGGAGACCATAATGAAAAATAAGAAAGAGGAGACAGAGAAGACAATAATGAAGAAAAAGTAAGAGGAGACAATAATGAAGAAGGTGGAGGAGAAGACAATAACAAGGAGGAGGAATAAGAAAAAGAGAATGATAATGAAGAAAAAAGAAGTGATAAGAAAACTGGAGATGAAGATAACATTGAAAGAATCAGAGAAACAGGAATGAAAGCAGCAGCAGATAGAGTAGAGGAAGAAGATAATGTAGAAGATAAAGATTTTTGAATTCTCTTTATATTCGCTATAAATGTTCTAAATATACAATCCTTATATGCCTTATGTACTATAGAAATTTTAGTATCGGTCTACTCCATCTATATGCTTTTAGTATTTGCTGTCACTATCTATCTAATTATCAGAGTGAATGAATGTTTTTGACGTATTTATTTAACAGTTCTCCCTGAAATATCATGGGTTACAGTGCTCGGTTTCAAATAGATTCCATTTGTGCTTAAGTCTCAGAAAATAATATAGATTAAGTTGGAAAATAAATTTTCAGGAGAATCTTTGGTGTTCTGGTTTTAGAAGCTAAAAACTAAAGAATATTTGTATAGCGTAAAGTAGAAACCACCTTGTAACCAACGTTTTTAGGCAGCATGCTCTGTTGGAGGGGTGATCAATTAGAAAATTGAGCAAAGGTGAGATTAATGAATAAGTTACTTTTCTCGCAATCTATTGGGGAGTGATCACTAAACTTAATGTAAGCTTACGTTGCAAATAGACCCCCCCCACTTTAAAAAACCATTATTGAGCAGAATTTTCAAATATTAAAAAAACTGCTATATCATTCATAACTATTTGAAATTACCTCTAATTATTAGAGGGAGAATGTGTTTTTGTTCTAGACAGTATAAGTAGAATAAACAATTAAAGAAAAGGGCTGCTGCAGGAATCGAACCTGTGATTGATAGGTGGCTGCTTTAATGTGGCATCACTTGTACCATTGAGCTAAGCAGCATGCTGGTTAGTTATAAGTCCAAATAACTACCATTCGTCTGAATCTCATCTTGTTCATTCACCACCAATATCTCCACTATTGTTTCTCAGCACGTACAATTATATCATTGAGAAATGGATAATCGGACAGAATAATTATGGATGTCTTATATTATTTCAAACAATTTGAAATGACCCCCCCCCCCGAAGAATGTATCAGTTGACATTGACAGCGTATAAGAAATAAACAATTAAAGAAAAAATAGGCAGTTGCAGGAGTCGAACCTGCGACCAATAGGTAGCTGCTTTAATGAATCGTCACTCTTACCATTGCCCTCAACTGCCTGCTGGCCAGTACATGTGACAAATACATGGATAGCCAGCCAATCAGAGCTACAGGAAAACTGTTGACAGTTTCTAATAAGTGGATTGAAATTCAATAATTTCTCAGATATTGGTTGGTAGGCAAATAAAAAAAAATGTGGCTAGGATACAATATCTATTATTTGACAGAAGAGAATCCATAATGGATGTATCTTGCATTCAAGTCAGATTTCTTTTCACATCCTTTGATGGTATCAAGCAAATTTAAATTCCACCATTTTTTTTCATTGGTTTCGATGACTTGATGAAGTGGGGGTGGGGAAGAGAAAGAAAAAAAAAAAAAACAAACTGATGGAAAATTCTGAATAAGTCAGTACTGGGGCTATATTTATTTTTAGTATGTATCATACTGCAAAATAGTTTAACTAAAAATCTATCTTGCATTAAATTATCCACAGTATGAAAAACACAAAGAAACAAACAAAAATAAATCTTAGAGAGAGATTGGAACAAATATATGAAATTATTACTTTATATAATTACATCTATGTGCATTCATATATATATCTATATATATATATATATATTTGTAGAGTGAAATGACAATTTCATAAGACCATATTTTGTACAAATGAGATTTCTTATTTCTTTGGCTTATTTTTTTCAAGAAAAGTATACTGGGGATACTGGAGAATTCCCATTTGTACAAAACATGATCTTCTGAAATTGTCATTTCACTCAAATATTGTCAGATAAAACATAATCCATATTGATACAAGAGTCATTTTGATTGAATATAGAAATTTGGTTTATATCAATGGTTCGATATGTAAGCTCATCAGATATTGTCTCTATGGAAACTATTGAGCACCATTGGAATAAAGATATTTAGATAAAAATATACTTATGTATATACTTTATATATATATAGTTAGGATGGTATGTTAGGCTTCTTCATCAGAGGTCATAGTGGAGGATCTTATAGGAGAATAGGGTGCAAAATAAAGATGATAGTGTGCTCTGCCTCTATAATGACTTGTTGGAAAACAATGCTGAACACTACTTTTTCTTTTTATCAATTTTCTCGAAAAAGTAGCAAAAAGAAAATTTTTGAAAAATGGGGACTACCTGAATTTGGACTCTTTCGGAAAAATTTTTTCTCCTTGAAAAGAAACTAAAAAACTCTTTCCAGTAGAAGAGTCTATCATTCAAAATGGTGAATAAGAGATGATTTTATTGGCAAGATTGTTTCTGTCTAGTAGAAGAGTCCATGGTTACAGACAGAGAACCAAGAGTATTGTGCTCCTCATTATATATATATATATATATATAGCAGCAAACCTTTCCATCTCATCCCTCCTTCTTTTGTCTGTTTTTTTCCGTCCTGTGTTTACTGTCTTACGGGCACTAGCTGGTTAGTATTTTACCCCATCTGTTGTCTTTTCTTTTTGCTAGGTGTCCAGCCTATCTCTGTTTTTATCTCTTAACTATTTGTTTTATCCTTCACAGTCCTCAGATCCATGTTGATCTTTTTCTCTTTTAGAGCTATCCAAAGGATTACTCTTTCCGCTATGCTGAGTTGATTTTAAGTTTGTTTTATTAGTTTCCATATTTTGCATCCATGCCTGTTACATGCTTTCTTTGCACCAGTTATGTTTTAGGAACATAGGCAATATATCTCTATTTATACCAAATGCTTTCCAACCAATCATTATGCATCATTTTATTTTGCTTTCATGTTTCTTTCTGACTTTATCCGACCTTTCTCACCCTCTACCTTAATAATCTTTTTGGGACTTTACCTCTGAACACAATTTTTTTGTTTGTTTTATTCATCTTCAACCTTATTTTTTTTAACTTTCCCTATTTAGACCACTCAAGATGTTGTGTAACTCATCTCATGTTTCTCATTGAAACATCAGCAGCAAATTTTAAATGGTTAAAATATTCTGTCCATGTTAATTCTTATTTTTTCCCCCATTCAGTTTCTTGAAAAGTGCATTCAAGGCTCACCATGAATAATTTAGATGATATTGTGTCCTCTGGTCTCACTCCTTTTCTGATCTCTATCTTTTGAAGGATTAGTATGTAATCCTCATTAACACCTTGTTCTAGCATTCAATTAGTAATCAGGCAATTGTTATCAAGGTGCAGATTATCACATTTCTTGTATAGTAGGGATCACTATTCCTAGACAGAAGTTTTATGGCACCTTTCTTCCCAGTATGCACGGTGTGAATTGCTGTGCTAGTTCTTTGTGAAAGATCTACCTTGATTTTCCAAAAAGTTTGTCATTTTGACATCCTCTCTTGGTGGTCATCTGCATTTTATATTCCATAGTGCAAACACTATTTGGTCTTCTGCTGTGTCTGGGACATCACTAGTGTCTATCAGAATATCAGTTTGTGGTACTGTTATTTTTGAAGTGTCAATTACAGATATTATTTACATGAGTCCCCATTACATTATGGGTGTTGGGGTCCAAGAGAGCCCACCATGTTATAAATGAGCCGTGATAACTGGGGTTCTCATTTAGCTATTTCGAGGCTAGATCTAGCTGGACTGTGTTATAATGTGGGCAGACTGTGTAATAGTCCAGGGTGAAATTTACAAAGGTAAGGAAGACTACAATGTTGATGATAATGAGAAGATATTAAAGAGATGATGATGATTAAGTTGAAGAAAAAGAAAATAAAGGAGTGATAAAAAGAGGAGGAGGTTAAAGGAGACAAGGGGGAGAGAGATAAATGGAGGGGAAGAGAGATAAATGGAGGAGGAGAGAGACGAAAAGTGAGGGAGAAAGGAGAGAGACAAAAAATGAGGGAGAAAGGAGAGAGACAAAAAATGAGGGAGAAAGGAGAGAGACAAAAAATGAGGGAGAAAGGAGAGAGACAAAAAATGAGGGAGAAAGGAGAGAGACAAAAAAATGAGGGAGAAAAGAGAGAGACAAAAAAATGAGGGAGAAAGGAGACAAAAAAATGAGGGAGAAAGGAGAGACAAAAAATGAGGGAGAAAGGAGGGAGACAAAAAGTGAGGGAGAAAGGAGGGAGACAAAAAGTGAGGGAGAAAGGAGAGAGACAAAAAGTGAGGGAGAAAGGAGAGAGACAAAAAGTGAGGGAGAAAGGAGGGAGACAAAAAGTGACGGAGAAAGGAGGGAGACAAAAAGTGAGGGAGAAAGGAGAGAGACAAAAAGTGAGGGAGAAAGGAGGGAGACAAAAAGTGAGGGAGAAAAGAGAGAGACAAAAAGTGAGGGAGAAAGGAGAGAGACAAAAAGTGAGGGAGAAAGGAGGGAGACAAAAAGTGAGGGAGAAAGGAGGGAGACAAAAAGTGAGGGAGAAAGGAGAGAGACAAAAAGTGAGGGAGAAAGGAGGGAGACAAAAAGTGAGGGAGAAAGGAGGGAGACAAAAAGTGAGGGAGAAAGGAGAGAGACAAAAAGTGAGGGAGAAAGGAGAAAGGCGAAAAGTGAGGGAGAAAGGAGAAAGGCGAAAAGTGAGGGAGAAAGGAAAGAGTTGAAAACAGAGGTGGAAAGGAGAGAGATGAAAAGACGAGGTGGAAAGAAAAGAAACAAAAAGAGGAGATGAGACGAAAAGAGGAGGTGGAAAGAAAAGAGACAAAAAAGAGGTGTAGGAGGAGGTGAAAGGAGAAACTGAAAACTACCCCCTCTGAAGAACAAGATAATTAAAAAGATCAAAAAGAAAATCTCAGCGTAAAATCACAAGATGATGATGTTTAAAAATAAGAATGCAATGTAGAAGAGAGAAAAGGATGAGAGAGAAGAAAGTGTGGAAAAAAAAAGAATTAATATTATAAATAAAATTAAAATGATGAAATAAAACATCAAAGATAATGCCAGAAATCTCTTGTTTTGTAGGTTGGACCAAAGAAGATGTCTGACTTCTGTATTAAAGAGCTCGGCAAATTAGACGGCATTCTGCAGTTTTTATATTTATTTATTTTGTCCTAACAGATCTCGACTTCAAGACAGACAGTAATAAAAAAAACAATAATGTAGCATCAAACATACCTGCGTCTGATTTTATTACAAATGGGTGTAAATGATGATATTTTCTTGAAAAAAATCAAGAACTAACACAATGTCTTTTTTTTCTTGACATTACTGGAAAAAAAACCCAAAAATATCCTGACATAATAAACAAAAACTCAGTAGATATTCAAAGTCACCTTGCTTGAATTATACAGTCAATGCTGTTTTTAGTTTAGAGGCAGGGTTCATGGGAAGGAAAGCAGACTGGTGGCTCTGGATGGTAATTTTTTTTTTTTTACTATGAGAGTTAGCTGAGTAGTAAGCAGCATGGAGATTGGGATTAGCAGTTCAAACACTGGCTGAGACACTAATGCCCTTGGGAAAGGTATGTATCTATTTCTTCACCCTACTAAAGCATCTCTGGCCAGCATAGCAGGTTAAGGCCCATCAAGCCCATTCTCATTTAGGGAAGGACCAACAATGGCCCTTAGAAGGCTGTGAAAAATAAATAAAAAACAAAACAAACAACAGATGCTGATGTTGTTCTATAAAATAAAAAAACTGATTTCAAAACTATAAATAATAAGCACGTAGGGAAGATAATAATTTTACCATTAGGTATTAATATGTTTTTATATTCTACTCGAGTAATGCCAGTTCCAAAGGTGCGTGTTTGGAAGGAGCTGGACTTTTAGGTGTGCGGAGCAGCTTGCTATGATTGCCATGAAAAATAATTTTCTGTCCATTTAATGAAACTAGGCCTTCATAGTATTCCAGTTACATCCCTTCAGTGTTGCCAATTTACATATATAATTTGAACTATAAAGAGTGTTGCCAATTTACATATATATGTAATTTGAACTATAGACAGTGAGACAAACTCAGGAGTGAAAGTGTATGGAAGTTGGGTTTATTTATCTGTAAATGTTTTCATTAATAGTCTCGACATGTTTCGGGAGGTATTCCCACCTTAAGTTGTGTGTGCTGTGAGTGTACCTTTAGAGATTATAAGTTTAATGAGGAACATGAGTCTACCATCAAGAGCTTTGCTTTGTGAGAAAAAAATGGTATCCCATCTGCTAGGGGGCATCCTGTTGTGTAAGAGAAAGTTCAGTCTGTGATGAAGTATTTGGTGTTAGCAGCAGTAGTGGGTCTTGGAAAAGGCATAAGGTGTCAGGGTAGGAGGGAAGTGTTCTTGTGTCAGATTGTGTGGTTAGGTTAGGGATAGTATAAATGGAGGGGTGATGAGATTGAGGAACTACATAGGTTTTAACCTTTCAGGTCATCGAAAATATGTTGGCTTTCATTTGTACAAGTGAGATGACTAAGGTAGTGGTTGTTATGAGTCTGAGTGACTTTGAAGTTCCCAGTATTAGATGTAGGGGGGGGAGTAGATGTTGATGTGAGGTTATCATTAGTACAAGGTTTATGATTTAGAGATCTGTGTGATTAAGGTTGTTGAGTTTTATATATATATATATATATATATATATATATATATATATTCAAACAATTCGAAAGAGCAGAAGTCAAGGGAGATGATTTAAGGATATAATGGAAGAAAGATCAATAATCTTAGAGCTTTTATTCATTTTTATCAGATTTTTCCTGGACAACTTCAAAGTCAACACTGCAAGGCCTGGTGTACTGACTTATATCTGATGAATGTCAACTTTGTACAATGGCCAGTTGTCAAGTTATTATGGTGCACATAGATTTCTTCAATGGTAGTTAGATATCAGCCAGGCCAGCAGTTAGCACTTGATAGCTTGACTGATCTTCATTATTTTCACTAAATATCTGCTCTATTATTGTGGCCCTGTACCTGACTTAGCTAAGCTTGTTAAATCTCATCTATTAGCATTATGGCAATGATATAATGGATGTATTGCTAAATAAAGATAATCACAGGGTAGTAGAAATGAAGGATATTGAAATATTCAAAGTCTGTTGTGCCAGTTCTATCTTGCCTGTGAGAAGATAAAGGACCTTATCTTCTTTGGAAATTCTGGCTGACTAAATATTTTATGGCAAAATGAGAGAACTTTGTCGAACAAGAGAGTTAGGATTGACTTCATTTTTGATATAGTGGTTGTTATCAATAATACTCAAAGATTGCTGTACTATATATCAAAGCAAGATCTCTGAACATTAGTCCAGCAGGCATTTAGTCTTAGATATAACAAGTGCACAGGTCTGGTTAGTCCCTCAATAGAAACTGTTACATGATGGACATCGTTTGGCAGCATGTTATATAGAAGGGTGATCATTTAAAAATTGGCAAAAAGCAAGGAATCAATGAAATGGTCACTTTTCATGTCTCTTCATTTGAGATGTAGATCTGCATTCCATTGGGGAATGCACTTTATATCAACCTTTTAAGTATTCTTGGCTTTTTGAAGGGTACTTTTCAACAGTTGCCTAAGGAATTCAAACCCTAGATATTGTTGTATTGGATGCATGTACTTTGATCCCTAAGCCATCTCTGCATAAAAAGAGAGAGAAGATAGAGACAGGTCTGGTTAGTCACTCAACAGAAACAGTCTAAGAGCCACCGTCTTTGGACAGCAGTCCGTGTAGAAGTGAGATCAATTGAGAAAATTGGAAAAAGGGGTGGGTAATCAATGAATAAGTCACTTCTCTCACCTCTTGAACTGTTGGCAGTTTTGGTTGACTGTTTCTTATATGTACTGTTATCAAATTTTTTTCCATAAAATTTCGGCTGAGCCAATTGAAATTGAATTGGAACAATCTCTATTTTTCATGTCTTCTGTTTAAAATCTGTAGGGATTAAATTACAATAAATGGAAATACTGTGTATTTCTAATCTCCTCTTACAGAAATGGGGGGGTAGCAGAAGTACAGCGTATACCTACTACTCAATTTCCAGATTTTTGTGTCCAATATCTAAAAATGGAGATTAAAGTGTACCTAATTTCCAAAACCTAGCCTCACCATGTACTCAATTCCCCAAACCCATCCCAGCTAATCTCTTCCAAAGATATGCATAATAGATACAATATGATTTAACTCTTAGATTCATAGACCGATTGTAACCACAGTGGAACTCTTCAAGGAATAGGATACAAAAAAATAGAATTCTTTCATGAATTGAATTGAAGAAAAATTTTTAAAAATACAAAAAGCTCAAGGGAAGTAACATTAATTAGACATTACTTCCCTCGATTTACTTTTTGAATTCCCTAGAATGAATTTGAGAGTTAAAAGGTTACTTATAGTTCAGTGTATTCAATGACTTCGTGCTGCCAAGCATACTAGGGAATGGGAACTGCATGTCACCAAAATCAGAGTTCTAATAGAATTAAAAACACAAAATATTTGTAATACATGATGAGCTTCTATGCAAATTATTCCGGTTATCTATTTGTGATGATCTTATTGGTTGATTTATCTCCCTATCATAGCCTTGAAATGAAAGTTATTTCCTAGAAACTCTCAAGATTTTATGTCTGATCATCATTAAAACAGCTGGAGATGAGTGGAGACATAAAAAAACTTAAAATTAGGATATTTGAATTATTAAAAGTAAATTACCTAATAAAATAGCTTTAGGCTCCTCAGTGCCAATCCATATATAAATAATCACGTCATTTCTGATGGGTATATTCTAGTTTGTATAATAATTGGGCATCATATGATGTTTCAAGGACAAGATGCGATTTGAGGTACCATTTTGCTTCAAAGTTTAATGTTTTCTAATATTCTGCCTCTATACAAGGAATGTGATGCAAGAATGGATCAAAAATGTGATAATGGTCAACACAATAGAAGTTTGACAGCATTTGGATTGTACCATTAATAATAATATTCAGGGGTGTAGCTGGAGATTTTGGGGGCTGGGGGGGCTTGAGTCCTTGACCTTCTTCCCAACACTTACTGAGGTAGTATCCAACTAAGGGCTGTAAACTTGAGAGTCCTGGAAGGTAAGAAGGCAGACCTCTCAAAAGTCAGAAGTCTGTAAGCTTGTTGGGTTGGCAGATTTTTCAAAAGCCTAGCTAGAGCATAAGCATCACCATCACATTCAAAAACTTTTGTGTAAGGTCTTGAGGATAACCTATTTTTTATTTCAAGTTTAACCTCTGGTTTGATAGAAAGGTTGCATCCAGGGCCTCTGAGAGAAGGGTGCAGTTAGTAGATTGCACTGGAGCTAAGACAGCCAGAGGGGGGCCTGAGAATCAAACTTCTGAGTCGATAGGATATATACATTATCAAAATAGGTTTGCGAATGAATAAAGTATGGCATGCTTAAAGGGCTATAGCCAAGGATTGGAATGGGGAGTATACCGTGGTAGAGCGTATACCTACTTCTACAATCCTATGTACCTAGTTCCTGAAATTCATTTCCATCACTGGTTGTAACGAATGAAAACTAAAAGACTAGGGTGTTTGTGAAGTGTGCATATGTGTGTGTGTGTGGGGGGCTAAAACAGCTTTGTACCGCTTTATAAAATTCCTCTCAGAGGCCCTGGCTGTATCTCGACAGATCTCTTTCTCAGAACGAATTGAAATTTTACCAGCTTAGTTTTGTACAGTACAATACCATTCCAAAGACATCTTATAGTACTTAGGATGAGTTTTTCAGGTAGATATGAAACCATTCAATAACCTTGGGTAAAAAGGAATTAAATTATCTGATTGGCAAAGGGCAATTATCCAAGACAGACATTGACAAAGTGGACTGGAAAACTTGTTAGAGGTTGAGATTACCAGACACAAACAAGAAGAAACAGAGGAAGACATTTGAGGATAAGATAGATGTCTGAAACTCAAGTAGACAGATATTTGAAAAAAAAGAGAAGCAAATTGTTAGTTAAATAGGTTGATTAATAGATATTTCTGAAAAAGATTAGCATTTTCGTCACACACACACACACACACACACACACACACACACAAAGCCTGTCCAGGAGGTATCCAGACAATTTGAATATCTAGAGAACCAGTTATATAGTCCTGATGGAACTTGGCATTCAATTAAGGAGAACCTCACTGCAAATGCATGAACAGATACTCCCTTCTAGGGTTACTCAGTCGGCAGTGAGATGCTATTGAGTGAGTTGTGCACTGTGTGATGATCATATTGACAGTGAGAAAGAGAGTCACTCTTTAAGTCTCATGCACGGTTTTTTCCAGCAAAACATTGCATAACCCACATTTGCAAGCCTGACTACTGGCTATTTCCCCCAATAGATTTTAGACCACAGATGAGATTAAGAAGAATGCAACAAGTTAGCTGGTAGCGATCCTAAATGGGAACTTCCCAGATTGTTTTGTTAAGTGTAAGGGATGCTTGGATGAATGTGTTCCAAGGGAATTACTTTGAAGGGGTTTAAGGCAACATTGCCCTAGGTAGGCTATTTTTTTGATGTCATTTAATGGCTGGATACTTTCTGGATAGACCTCGTATCTCTCTTTATATATATATGTATATATATATTTGGACATTTAGCAAGCTATCCATCTTTTTAGACCCAATATCTAAATATTGAGCACTTTTGATATAGATGAAGCAATCCTTAAAAACAATTATATGCTAGCATTCTTCAAGAAATCATGAATCACTACCATTCTGTGTTAGAAATGATCAACTAAAAAGTAGAAAAAATGGATGATCTGTGAATGTTATTTCTCTCACCTTTTGTTGGGCTGTGATCACAATGAATGTCATAGATTCAAAGAAAAACAAGCACGCACAAACTAATGACCAAGTTAGCATAAACTTACATTGCCTATTGACCTCCCCCCACACTAAAAACCTTTTTAGGAGGGCAGATATCAATAAACAAAAAAAAAACTTTTTCCCTGCTCATTGAGAGGACTGGGTGTGCAGAATTTCAAGTTTCTAATATAAATGTTAAGGGCTGAGCTATTCTCCAGATGTAAATGTTATATATATATATATATATATATATATATATATATATATATATATACACATATATATATATACATATATATATATATATATATATATATACACATATATATATATACACAAATGTATAATTAGCTTGGTTAATTGGTGACTCGAAGAGTGTATTGATCTTTTTCGTTTATCACTTTATATCAGTGACATAATTATGATGGAATGATGCCAATGGGGAAGGACACTAAGAATAGAAGTAAAAGCTTCCAAAAGAGGATCATTTTGAATATATAAAGACAAACAGAGAGAGAAAGTGTAGGTAGGGAACAAAGAGAGAGAAAGTGTTGGTAGGGAACAAAGAGAGAGAAAGAGTGGGTAGGGAACAAAGAGAGAGAAAGAGTGGGTAGGGAACAAAGAGAGAGAAAGAGTGGGTAGGGAACAAAGAGAGAGAAAGAGTGGGTAGGAAACAAAGAGAGAGAAAGAGTGGGTAGGAAACAAAGAGAGAGAAGGAGTGGGTAGGAAACAAAGAGAGAGAAGAGGGACATAACAGAGGGAGGAGAGGGAGTTAACAGAGAGTGATACAGTTCTATTTCTATCTCATCAGGTGGCACACAATCTTTTTTTTCAAAAACTTTTTACAAAAGTTTAAATAATCTCAAAACTGATAATTCACATAAGCCTTAAGACAGAGTTTGACCCTGATGCAGCCAGTCTTGTTCCTACATAGTTTTTATATATCTCCAATTCTTATCACAACATGCAAGCCAATTTCTTTTTGTCTCTATTTCAGGTTAGAAAGAGTGGAAAAGGCAAGCTCAAGGTTTGATAGCATACAAAATATTTATTTAAAACATTACCTGAGGCAAATGGTATGTCATTTATGAAGGTTATACACCAGGAACTTACCTGAAAGAAGAAAGGAAAATAAGATAATGAATTCATGTGGAAAGGAGCAAACAAGCTAAATGTCATGTTTATTTACTTTGAAACTTTACAAACAAATTAAAACGGTTTGGTTAGTCACTCAATAGAAACCATCACCTGACCAACGTCTTTTGGCAGCATGCCCAGTTTAGAGTGATCAATTATAAAAAATTGGAAAAAGTTGTAATCTATGAATGAATGACTTCTCCCACATTCTGTTGGGCAGTGATCACTAAAATGTCTGAATTTTCAAAAAACAAGTGTGTATACTGCTAAGCACAAACTTACATTGTAAATAGACCCCCCCCCCGCTAGAAACCTATTTTTCAAAAAAAAAAAAAAAAACTTTTTCGTAGCCATATTGAGAAGTAAAATGGTAAACTTGAGCCTGTATGCATGATTAAGGTGTTTAATTTTCCAAGGGCAGGGGTAGAAGCAGGGTTGTTTGAAAGTCACAATTTAATTAGCAGGGAAGCTGTGTCAGAATGGGTGGTTGGGAAACTATTGCCACCAACACAATTTAGTAGAAGTGGTTTGACAAAGATATATAGTAAGAATAGGCTAGGCTCATGGGAAGTACTAAACATATATTATTGGCAGGATGAAGAAAATCCTTTTGTTAATTAGTTCAACCCAGCCCCCCCCTGCGTTTAATAGTTTATAGATGGGAAAATTTTGACAAATTTGTTGCTGACATTCCTCCCCTCCCCCACCTGACCTCACCTCAGCTATATTCGGGGAGGACGGTGACTGATAAGATTTGGGAAAGTGGAAGATTTTTCCAAAATTAATTAGCAGCATGGGGGATGGTAATTAGGTGCCAAAGAGTACATATACAGCGAGCCAGCTAGACCAACTTGAAAACTGAAGAATTTTATGTTCATAGTTTTGGTTGACAGTCTCTGATATGTCTCGACTTGCCTCCCTCCAATAAACCACGGAAGGTAAGACTTTAAAAATGCATAATTTTTGCCAAAATAAATCTGACACCTCCTCCTCTACTCGTGTTATCACGCCACTATCTCCTAGTGATAACAATTAAAGCCGAGACTGTAAACAACATCTTGAGTGAAGGTAACAAGACCGCTGACTACAAAAACAGACTCAACAGAGTTGTTGGCTTATTATTGTTATTGGCTGGTTGCTTGCATACTTGGATCAAGGGAGGACGTTCATCCCACCTGCGTTGGCAGAGAACAGCTCGTGCACACTGAGTCCACTCTTTAAGCTTGGTGCCCTTCCTCAGTAGCTTCCTTACGTCAAAGAATTTTAAACTCCTGTGTTCAAAGACATCATTAGAAATAGTCATTCAAATTTGTCGTCAAAACTGTCAACATAGGCTCCTTCAGTTTTCAAGTTGGTCTAGCTTGCTGGATACTTATGTATGATTATATCACACGTGCAGGCCGTACTGATGTAGCTAGAGGGCTGAAAATTTGAACGTTCACTATTCATTATGTCTTGAACATAGTTTTTGAATTCCTCCATGAACTAGGTTTTTAGTGGGGGTATTCAATCTACAGTGAGAGTTTATGCCAAATTGGTCCCTCAGTTTGTGCCTGGCAGCATTCACGATTGCTTTTGAAAAATTAAGACTTTTTAGAGATCACTGCCTAACGAAAGGCGAGAGAAGTATCATTCATTGATCAGTCATTTTTCAAATCATTTTTTATTGATCAGTTTCAAAACTTCATGCAGTCTTAAGACATTGATTGCATAACGGTTTTTATGGTGTGACTAATCTTATGTGTATTTAGGATCATTACAAATGACTGGTACAGATCTATCACGATTGGTTTTCTCTACTGGAGGCATTTTTAATCAAAGTCTCTTTGATTATTCATTACTTCTTTGCACATTCAGTTCTAGTGTTTAGAACTTACTTTTTGAATACTGTCGTATAATGAAAAATTATCATACACTTTCTTTCGGATGAACCAAAGATTTCTTTTTTACAAATCCTCTCAAATTTGTGCATGTTTTTTCTGGATACAGCACTTTTGTCTAAAATCACATTTTCTATACAATGTCTCCAGAAGTTCTCAATGAATTTTGATGACATTTGGTTGAATTGTCACCCATGGACTAAGAAAGAATTGATGAAATTTAGAGGTAGTTTCGATGAATTTTTCTTTTCTTTCTATTTAGAGGAAATAAAAATCTGTCCCAAAATTCAATCTCTCTTTGGCTTTTGGGAACTACGTACTTGGTAATATCTCCATTTGTAGACACTGAAAGAAAAACCAGGAAATTGAGAAATAGGTATATACCATGCCTCATCATATTCCCCACATCCAATTTCATCACAGAACCAGTCCACAACATACAAATTCTCTATGAAAGACTATTTGTACGACTTGATTATTTTGTCAGTGTTTAAGAGAGGGGGTAACATGATTTTGATACTTATGAATGAACCCCAATGAAATAATGTATCATATATACAAAAATTTGATATGGCAGAATAGTAAATCAACAGTTTTTGGAAATATGGCAAAGTTTATCAGAGAGACAATTGGTCAAAGACATGATGAGATTAAAAATTCTTCAGTTCTGACGATTATTCTTTGATTATTCAATGGTAGCTGTGATATCATGATAGCAAAAGACGGAATGGAGAAAAGAGATTTGTCAAGGAACCATTTGGATCTGAAATTGCTTTGTAAGGGTCAAATCATGCAATATGATCTCATAAATTTGGAGATTGACAATGATTACCCCATGAGACATTAAAGAGAAAAGAAGGAGAAAAAGATCTGGTTGGTTACTGAGTAAAAACCGCCACATGGGTTCTGTCTTTTTGCAGCAGGCCATATTAGGTATGATCAATAAAAAAAATCAGAAAATGGGGTTGGTAATGAATGATTCACTTCTCTTGCCTCCTGTTGAGAAGTGATCTATAATAAGTCTGAATGAAAAAAACAAACAAAAAGAACATGTGTAAATGCTGTTGGACATAAACTAAGACAAGTTTAGCATAAACTTACATTGCAAATTATTCCTCTCTAAAAACCTACTTAGAGAGCTGATTTTCAAAAAACAAGAGATACGTTCTTTTACTATATATAACGAGGAGTAAACATTGGAATTTCCATCAGTGCTGCCTCTATGGTAAAAACCTATGGTTAGATTTTTGGTCAATGGTTGGAAATATGAAAATAAAAGAAAGAGAAAGCAAGAAAAATTGTAATAAAGAAAAGATGGAGATAGAGAAGTAGTGGAAAAATTGTACAAGGAAAAGAAAGGACAGGAATGGAGAAAATACATGCCTGTCTAGCTATAACATTGTTCGTTATAGTGTGGTCTGTGATATAATGTGGACCCTACAGTAGTGGGCCTCAAGATATCAATCTAGATACAAAATAGTTATATACTGCTCTAAAATAGCTAAATGGGCAACCCTGGTTATCGCTGCTCAGTTATGAAGCTGTTGGTTTTCTTGGACCCCAGCAACCGAATTATAATGGAGCAGCTTGTGTTGTACAAAGCAAAGAAAGAGAGAAAGAAGAGTAATAGAAAATATTTAACATAGAAAAGAAAGGAAAAGAGAGACAGGAATGTAGAAGAATATTTTATATATATATATATATATATATATATATATATGTATATGTGTGTGTGTGTGTGTATATATATATGTACAAAAGTAAAAGAGAATATTGTTCTTAAGAAGAAAAAGAAAATTCCCTGAGTAAGCTGACTTGTAGACAAGCAACAGAACCCGGTTTCGATATGCAGGAATTTTCTGTTCTCCCAGAGTTATTGGAAGACTGTCTATAGAAGCATTGGTCCTGTCATCATCAGTACGTCAGTTGGCGCCAATGCAATGAATAAAGTTAAAGGTCTGAAGAAAGAAGAGAAATGTATCGATCCACAGACGATTCCTCATAATGGCATGCACATTTCTGAGATGGAAAAATGGGCTTCAACGGAAAGTACCAGTTTGCTGGTTGCCTGATCATCTCTCCGTCAGTTTATCAGTTAACAAACAAAGAACAAGGCAACGGTTCAAAATGATAGCTCTGTGATTAGGGTTGTAGGATGGTACTCATCAAGTCCGCAGTTCAATTACTTCAATGATTTGTAGGTAGATGCTTGTTATTCTATTGTATCTCGAACTGTGATTAAGAAATTTGAACCCATAACCCACAAAGGGAAAATTTAAATGTAATAGGAGGAAATTTTGAATTTGAATGTTAAGATTGAAAAGTATTCTGTGGCTCAAAAATGAGACATCTTGACAGAATGATCCCCAATTTTACAATACAATTAATAAATTATTTCTCTGCTGATTCCATAGTAACTAATTCTAAGCGCCTTAATATTCATAAATCAGTATTTCTTTTCACAAAGAATTTGTTTCTTCGCAACATGCACAAGAGAGAATCAAGCTCAACCACACATGCAGAGATCGCAAGACTGCACAGTATATCAGAATAAACACAGCAATCTGAGACATCATAAAACCAAATGAAAGCTTAAATGGCAATGGGCTGGTCATGTTGCAAAATTGTCAGACAACTGCTGGACATTATGACTTACAACGCAGATCTCCAGAGATCACATGCAAAACTAGTGCCAACAAAATATAAGATGTTCTGATAAACTGTATAAGTTCAGAAAGTATTTGCTCTATGACTCCTACAATAGAGAGGTCTGACAAATCTTGGGGAAGGTCTATGTCCAACAACATTCGCTAAAAGGTTAATGATGATGATGACCATTTCAACACCAAATTTGTTTTATTATATCAAAGGGCACATTTTGCTATTTGAGCTGTTGGGTTGGGGCCTGGAGTTAAAATGGTTGAGAACTACTCGTCTAGAAGATACAAACATTATTCAGAAAATAAAGATAATGTTCTGAAGACTTAATGCAACCCAAAAATCAAGTCATAATCATTAAAATGGCACATATTCCAATACATATATCTATATTCTGAAATAACATTAATTACCTCTGCCTATTGAGTTGTACATAAGTTGATAATGTATTCACCGATGCTTGTTTGTCCACACAATACTTCCAAAAGTTCTATTGATTTCAATGAGACAATGGGGAAGGATGGGTCAAGGCCAAAATCAATCGATCAAAATATAGAGCGGATCCAGAGTTTTTTTCCATTTTGTTAACATTGTGTGGTAAGACACGTTTTCAGTCCTTTGAATGTAATAATATACAGTAGAGACATCATCATTATGGAAGTGTGGTGTAAAGAGAAATAATTATTACCACCTTTTGCCTTGCTCTTGGATCTGTCAGCTGATAGTTTAGTTTTTACCAACAATAGCATTGGCTGAGATATTCACTCAGGGTCAGGCCTAAAGTTTCTGGCACTAGCAGCAAGCTGAATTTCGGCACTCTTTAAAACATAGTATTGTCTCATGTGAATATTTGCTAACCCTAAAGACCAACTATAAATGTGCAGAATAGGTTAGCAGCTCCTGCACATGTCAACATAACTGGTTATCTCCCTCTGATATTTTGAATAATTTGAGTATAATGGAGTTTACAAACTCAAACCAAATATTTACCCCATCTGACTTCACATCAGGGAATTTTCTTATCTTTTGTTTTGCTTAATTTATTCATGATTGCATTTTTCCATTTGTATTCTGGAAGTCCTACTGTCTTGGACACATGACTGACACCCCTAGTACTTTGCACCATGAGTGACTGCCCATGTTGCCAGTACCTTGGGCTGGCACTGTATGCACTCTCTGAGTGCTTTCTAGTTTGTCATCTATATTTTGTATTCAATTAAGAGCTCTAGATTCAAGTATTTTGCTACATTGTGCTCCTTCAGAGGTAATAGTTCAATCTTTAGTGTTTTAGGCAAACAGCATTGTCTGTACTGCAAGATCAGCATGGCTAGCCTTGCAGGCCATTCAGAATGAGTTTACGGGCTTCTTTACTGTTTTGGTCTTCTGGCAAACTAAGCTGAGAAAAAAAACTGCTTCCTCTATTTTTCTCATGTGATTAAGACTTAATTTCTTTGTCAAACTGCTATTCTTGAGTTGACTATTCCTGTAGTAACAACAATGACCCTAACCAAAATTAGAACCCTCCAAGGTGACTGAGGGGGTGGAAATTCGGCATGCGACTTTCCTTCAACCCCACTTGAAGATTTACAAAGAAAAATTGGGATCACCTGATCCCTCTTCCCTTATAAGCCACCTTTCTTCTCAGTTTATATCTAACTATAATTGTGTCAAATCGTTTCTAGACCTATCCTGATTTTCATACAATTTATCTAGAAAAATATCTAAATATTGTTTTATTGTCCCTTTCCATGGCCTGATATAAATATCTTTTTCAGTTAAAAGGAAAACTTAGTTGTCATTTAAGCTTCAGTCAGAGCAGAGTTTGACTCTGAGGTAGGCAGTCTTGTTTTTTTTTGTTAACAAAATACTCCGCTCTACTGTTTGCTCTTGATCTTTCTCTCAGGTAGATTTGTTTCAACTGCTCAGAACTAAGCTCTCATCTATACAGGGTCTGAGTTAGAAAAACAAGAAGATACCAAAGTGTGGGCTGACATAAACCTCATCATTTGTTCTGCCATCATAACAGGATCTTGCAGTGGAGCATCTGTCAATATCATTTTTGCCACAAGTCAAAATCCTCAGAAGTATCTTACACTTTATCATTTTTATTTACTTTTCGTGAGATGAAACATTATTAACTCTTATTATTATCATCAATTTCTGACAAGTATTTTTCATTTCTTGTTTTCTTAGTTGATTTTTACTGCAACTTTACTCTGGCTGTCAAATATGGCCGCGAGTAAACAGTGCAGATCGGGAATAAATTGACAGCCAGAGTAAAATTGTGATGAAAAAATAACCAGGAAATTGAGATGGAAGAAAATACCAGTCAAAAATTGATAATGATGATGATAAGTATCCCTCACAGTCAATAATTAAACAACTGTTGCATCAAAATTTGAAGTCACACAAAAAAAAATTCCATCAGAGAATTAACATGGTCGGAATAAATCCTATTTATGACATGACTGGTGTTTTCCACAGGAAAATATCTAAAATGGTTGAGACTTTTCTAATATTAACCTGTTCAAAGGAATGGTCTACTTTGTTTGATTTTCCTGTTAGTTACTTTCTAAGAGATGATAATAGATTCTTTGAGATATTTCTGGTGCTCTTAAAAATGTCAGTAGCGATGATAAGCTTGCCAACAACGTGTTATATTAATGGAGAAAAAAAATTAACTGCCTTTTTTTTGGACAAAATTTTGTCTTGTATGAAAATCCTGATAGTTTAAACATAAACTGAGTGGATATTGGTTTGAACAACAGGAATCTTTAAATCTGGATGGTAATTAAAATTCTCAGGCCTTTTTAACACATTTTAATTAATAAGAATAATATATACATTTCTGGAACCTCAAAACTAAAGCCTTTGGCAGAGCAAGCTCAACCCTCAAGAACAAGAAAATTCCCCCCTCATTAGTCCCAACAAGAAGGGTTTACAACCAACGTGTCCTTCTGATAGTTATCTATGGAGCTGAAACATGGAACCTAACCAAGAGGTTGACTTGCAAACTGAGAACCATGCAATGTGCGCATGAAAGAATCATGCTCAACCTCACATGGAGAGATCACAAGACAGCACAATATATTAGGGAAAAAAACAGGAGTCCAAGACATCATAGAATCCACTAGAAAACTCAAAAGGTCATGTTGCAAGAATGGCAGACAACTGATGGATATCACGACTCATAACATAGATCCCCAGAGATCACAGTTGAGGCCAGCAGAATACAAGATAGACAAAGTAGACAAATTCAGAAAATATTGGCTCTGCAACCTGCGATGCCCATGATAAAGAGGTGAGATGAATCCTGGCGAAAGTCTATGTCCAACGACGGATGTTAAAAGACTGCTGCTGATGATGATACCAAAGATGCAAAGTGTATTCATTTAATCGGTTTATATAATTATGGAAGTCTGGAAATATGAAAATTATTATTTTGGGTTTAAAACGTGCTAGAAATAATGTGCAATGATAGGGTAACTAATCATTTCGTTCCACTACTATATAGCTGAAACTCCAGTGCCTCGAAGTTGTGTTCATAGACAAGTTCTAAGGTGAAATTATCTAAATCTCAGGTGTTAATAAGAGCACCAAGTTCATTGGGACACTCATCATGCTGACATTAGAATATTGTAATTAAAATTTTGAACACTACTCTTTGTTCTATCCTAAGCCAATGTTGACTTTTACCTAATATTAAAATTTTCCCGATGATTATTGACAATTTGACAACACAATGTAATTTTAGATAATAATCAATAGCTAAGTCCTTTGAAAGCACATGATTTATATATGTGCATGCACAGAGCCAGCCCTAGGATCCCTGGCGCCCTTTAAAGATAGTATTATCTTTTATTCATAAAAAATCTGACTTCATATCAGGGAATTATCTTATCTTACTGTCACAGACTCATAAAAAACGCCCCTTAGTACTTGGCACCCTGGGCAATAATTCATATTACTGGTACCTAAGGCCATCGTTATGTATATATGTTCAAAACTCACCCAATTTCTTATTTAATTTGAGCAAAATTTATAAAAATATGAAGTTTACATGTCTCTCTGCTCTGTTTTTATGACAACCTCATTGGCAGGTTACAGGTCTACAAAAGCGATACCTCCATCCTGATAATAAAGCTTAGAGAGTACTCAATCAGCTGATGAGTGCATAGGGGCATTGTCCTAATGAAGAGTTTTCCACACTCTTTGCTCAAACTTGAAATTGAACCCGAGTCTTTCTGCATGTGAGGCAGATGTGCTAACCATTAAACTATCAGTGCAGACATAAATGCTTCTCTGCTTTCACATTAAATGTACTCAGTTCTGTTAATTCTTCTTTCATTTCAATATTCCACTCAATTACACATAGTTATAGCGAAAGTAAAATGGAAGCTTCTTTGTTTTAGACTCCAAGAGACTATAATAAAACTAATTCTCTTTCCACACTGTCCTGATTGCCAAACAGAACTAATTATGAACTCTTGAATTATTCATTTGTTGGAAAGATACCCTCCTCTACTCCAAACAACAAAATGCAATTATTTGCCTATACAATCAGAGGGAATTCTATTAAATATGAAATTGTGGTACGTGGGGACATAACTGGGTATGGAGAATGCTCCCTACAATCAACCGGAAGATAAATTAGGATAATAAGTAGCAATTAGAGCCCAATGAGAAAGATTTTTGATAATTTAAAATGATAGCAGAAATTAGGGCAATTCGTGGCCTGAGTTCTGGAGAGCACGTCATACAATAAAGCCAGGAAAACAATGGAAAAGATTTTGGCAGAAATTAGGTTATCAACAACGAAGGGAAAGATTTTGGATAATTATAGCAATAGCAAAAATTAGGGCATTATGTTGTTATATTCGGGAGAAAACAATACAACTGACCTAGGAAAATAATGGGGAAGATTTTAGGTGTCAAAGGATGTTTAAAATTGATGCTGACGACCACTTCTGAGAGAGGCAAAGTGTCAGAAGCTGAAGGTCATTTGGGGGGTTGATGATTTATTGCTTTTGTCAGGATTTCCAATACAAGCAGAATGCCATAGAGGTGGGGTAGAATATTTTGGTGTGGTTTCCAGCTATGTGTTGCATCTTGATTATGCTAAGCAACTGTTTGAGGGCACAACAATCAGTTTTATAAATTCCATCAACTTAGAAAAGTGATCAAGCAATATCAATCTCCAATCAGAAGGTGACATAGCCAGATAATGCGCTAATTGCTCGGGCTTGTTGACTAGATGTTAAAAAAAATCCTCTGATCCTCCTTTGGGGATACTTAAATCATATCCCTCTTCTACACCATCTTGCAGGATGAACGGATACTTTGTCAAAGAACTAAATATCTTATAATATTTAAAATGCGGGACTTACACATTAATAAAATAGTGCTATTAGTAAGGTTCATTATACTGTGAAATTGTTGATATTACTGTCAAGTGAAACAATTACTGTAACACTAAGGTTAATAATATGAACTCCTTGGTCAAAAGAGGCTTGATTTGACAAATTTTTAGCAGATTAAAAACACAAATAATAATTTCCAATTAGGAGATTTTTTTCACCAATTGATGATACACAGTTAATACAAATCAAACAACACACAACTTGAAAGAAATATGGTTTTCTGCCTTTCTAAGCAGCAAAAATAACAAATGCCTGAAATTTGGGTTGGCAGATACCTGATTTTTCTGTCTCATACGTCTACGAATATGGCTATTAACTAGAAGCGTCTTAGCCTAACAAATATCTGTTACATTGAAAAGCAAAAATACCTGTTTCGGTGCAATGGTTAGAAAGGTTAACAAAAAAAAAAGTTGAGGAAATATTTAACTGTTCTATGAGAGAATCGGAAATTCTTCTTCAACTTCCTGCTAATCAAACTAATTGTAGATGGTCTTCTTTAGAACTTTCCAAATGATTGAAGTGATTAAAAACTGTGACAGGGGTCTTGCTAGAGGGGGGACATTTCAAATTGTTCACTGAGCCTCTAAAATAGAAAGGCTACTGAAACTTTTATGAATAATAGTTCATCCACTGTACATCAATACAATAATACAATTACAAATCTAACTAAATGTTGGTGGTGGGTGGCTCTTCAAAAGGCTCAGTCCCTCAGTTCCCCTGGATTGTGATCTCCATGTTTATCGTTTTTATGGCAACATTATGGGTTGTGAATATCATTTCTATTAACCTTCAGGGAATTTGGGAAGGATCTTTCCTTCCACTTATGTGGTTTGGAGATCATATTCTAATTCTTTGAATATCAAGCCAAGTGTTCTTTCAACAGGATGAACTGAATATCTGTAACATTGTTTTCTTTTTGGTTTATTTCTGTGGACACCTTGTGGAGTACAGGCCTGCAACCATCTTGCAGGGGTTTCAGTAGCAAGTACGTTTTTTGCCCCATGAGTAACCCTTCCTCTTTATCCAGGCTTCAGACCAGCTGTGGCAACTGCCAAGGCATCATATCTTTTTCTGTCAGAGTAGCCTTTTCTTGCGTGAACTACCTCGAAGGGTTAAAGGGCTCTAACTGCCCTGCTATTTACCCATAGCTGCACAGAGAAGTGGATTCATACCTCTTCAAAGGGCATTAGTGCGGAGTGAACACAACTTCAGGCAAAAATCATATTTGGTTTGACTGATTCTGTTTTCTCTGTGAGCCTGCATCTCCTCACGGAACATTACACAATGCATAAAAGTCAAAGTGTAATCTGTTTAGAAACCAAAAGAAATCATTGAACTATGACAGTGATGACAAAGCAGTGACATGCCCTGAGTCTTTAAGTGACATGTGACGGACTTTGAAGACAAGATAAAACTCAATTTCATTTTATTTTACTAGTTTTTTAAGTATATTTTATCAAACTCCTAGTTTTATAATACATATACTAATAGAAATAGGTAGCTCATCAGTGAGCATTTACCTAAAACGAAAATATAATTATACATGTAAGTGACATTCTAATAACAGGATTATTAAAAAAAATTGAGTTTTGCCATAAGTGAAATATGATGATACCATTTTTTGAGATCTGAATTTTTAAGAATTTTTTTTAATGAAATTTTTGATATTTTCCTGCAATCGCATTCACAAAGACTGAAATTCCGGTCAACATAGGAAATCTGCTTTGAGTATTTTCCCTGAGAATAGAAATCAAAACAAAAACTGAACAGCCTTGTTTTTGACAAGTGTTGTATGAAATCCAAACCATCCACTCCAAAATAGAAAGTGTTATTAAAGGCTTGCAGATGCAGTGAACAAACATAGCAAATCATATTTGCCATGTGTCAGAAACCTGTTTCAACTTAATTGAAGCTTAAACCAAACTCAATTCATATTCTTCTTTCTGTGATTAACTGAAAAGTTTTGATGGAAAGTGAGGGTGGATATTCATATTTAATCATCAGCTGAGTTGTATCTCACCCCATCCCCCCCAAAAAACATTCACCGATTTCAAAATCAGAATTAAGGAGGTTTTCCAAGACCCCAGTATTTTTTATCTGTTATGTGCACACAATTTGGAAGAAAATCTTTTCAGGAGTCTTATATGAGCTCAGCATCTTGCATTTTTCAGAACACGATAGAAAAAGAATAACCCTGATCATTTGAAATGAAATAGTAAGCCATGGAGTTAATGAATGTATATATATATATATATATATATATGTGTGTGTGTGTGTATAATTAATGCATTGGTATGGGTTGTGGTTATCTAAAATTATGAGTATAAAATAACAAAATCAAATATGTATCCTGGGGGCCTGTGAGATAGCTATCATTTCTCTGAGTAATACAATTATTCAAAGACCAGGGTGATTTAAACACAGTCCGCTTTTAGCAAAACAAATCTTTAAGAAAAACAAGTTTTCCATATATGATATTAGTCCCTTCAATAGATCACTTTGATCCACCCATGACTGCAGATGCACATTTTACTCAATACTTACATGCACACAGACACATCTTTCATAAACAACTGATGTTCCTAATCAGAGAAAATTCATAAATAGTACCATAATATCTAAGTATGTGTGAAACACTAAAAAAAAACACCGATGAAAATTACAAAACATCAATATATATTGGGAAATAAGTCACTGATATGACACAATTTTTAAAAAATGTGTTTAGTGGTTAAAGCTGAAAAGCTTTCTAGACTACATATATATATATATATATATATATATATATATATATATATATATATATATAAATATATATATACACACACACCAATCAGTGTTGTCTGTATTTCAGTGAATGTATATCTATAATTTGAATGGCCATTCTCAAAGCAGGCTGGATACGTAAAAATACAAATGCTCTACATGACTACCGAATCCATTTGTGCCTGACAACATCTCAGTATTTTAACAGTCATTATAGTTGTGTTCTGGTCAATTCAGTACTACTTACTAGATTTATATATATATATATATATATATATATATATATATATATATATATATATATATATATATATATATATATATAGTCTAGAATGCTTTACAGCTTTAAACACCAAATATATCAAAACACTATTTCCAAAAATTTATGTCATTTCATATATATATATATATATATATATATATATATATATATATATATATATATATAATAGGTGAACATAAAAATTTCAGTTCTTCATGAGTTTCACCTATTTACATGTACATGGAAGAAAATCACATAAATTGCATGAACAGGTATCGGGAAATAAGTGACTGAAGTGACGCAAAAAAAATTGAAAATGTTTTTTGATGTTTAGTATTTAAAGCTGTAAAGCTTTCTAAACATATCTTTTCAAAGTATACAAAGTGGGTAGATGTGAATGTATATGTGTGAGTGTGTGTATATATATATATATATATATATATATATATATATATAATATCCAATAAACATATATATATATATGTCCTATGTGTTTGTCCGTATAACTTTCTAGACATATCTGTTCTAAGTGTATAAAGTTGGTTGATGTGCATATATGTGTGTATGAGTGTGTGTGTGTTAGAGCATGTGAGTGTGTATATATGTGTATATATATATATATATATATATATATATATATATATATATTGGATATTATATGTCCTACGTGTTTGTCCATATAAAATCTCAGGATGCTTTTCTGAACTTCTTTCTTGTTATGAAAGAGAGTAATGTCATGACCCAATCTTTCACAAAGCCAGTTTTAGTCTCTTTTTTCCTTTTTTTTTTTTTGCATCATTGAAACACTAAAAAACTGGCAAGGTGAAAAAAGTTGCGTGACCTTAACCCTACCACACAATACAGCACATCATCATAAAAGAAAGGTGTGACATGTACAATCACTTTTATTTTCTATTTGCTTCTCTTATTTACAGCCTATTGTCCAAGAAAAGTGCTTTTCTTTTTCTTGGCACATGGTCAATGCATAACTATAAAACTTGTAGGTCTCATATTCACTTCTGCTTTCACTTTGCCACTTGCAATATAGTAGTAAAATTATCAAGTATTCGATAAGGGGATGTATACCCTGCATGCTGCTGCCTTTCATTTAATCTATGCATCGATCTGAACAATTAATCTGAACAACTGAATTATTTTTCATGAGCCTAAATTAGGAAAATATTAGAGTTTAAATATTAATCACATGTATTCCTGGAAATCATGAAACCATGAAAAAGATCTAATAGAAATTGTATTTACGGTATTTCAGAGGAAATGATTACCTGAAGCTTGGCTGTGCTAGGGCCAAACTCCCTTGCTTCACCAAGATCTAAAAAGCTTAACAAACAGAATTCAATTCTCCATACAATATCATTTCAAAACTATGTGATCCATTTTGACTCCTTTATTAGTAATTCCTGTAATAAAACAAGTCAACCTGAGTCGTGGGAATGAAATCTTCATCAGTTTTTGTGTACACAACTCTTATTGATGTCACTGGTTTTTAGTGGGGTCATTGCCATTACTGTGACAAACAAAAATAAAGTCTAAACTCAACAGTAGAAGGTAACCGATATGAGAAAGAATGGAAGATACCTTTATTTCTCAGAGTGACGAATAGTTCAATTTTTCGATGAATTATTTGTCTAATACATGATATTATAGATTATGATCAGTGAGCTTCTTTTTTTTCTATAACTGAATAACTTATCATATAGCAGAGAGGAATCAAACTTGATTAAATCTGTCTTGATACTGGGCCAGTAATTGGAAAAAATTGTAATGACAAAAACAATGACACAAATCTGTGTGTGTGTATATATATATATATATATATATATATATATATGTATATGTATATATATGTATATACACATATACATATTAGGGTGTTCAGAAATGTAATTATTATCAAAAGGGAGATAAAAACAAATGATAGTGAAGTTTAATTACATACTATTTATCAATAATGTAATCAGCATCATTGTCAATGATAACAGCCCATCAGGAAGGCAAACTTTTGATTCTTCATGTTGTTATGTCTGATAGGAAAATGTATTAAATCCAGAGGTTGTCTCGTTGTATTTAACCCTTGTTTTACCTTAGTTGTTTTGCTTATAATCTATAGCAGTAAAATACGCAATTACTTTCCATATATATATATATATATATATATATATATATATACGTTGAAATTTTCCCAGCATTTCCAGTGCCTAAATAGACATTTCACACACATCTCTTGAAGTCACTCCAGCAAGAATTAAGAACTTCATTGTAATTAATTTTCGAGGCAGTCATTCTGTCCCTCAAATTTCACAAAGATTTGAGCTGCACATTTAAACAAATACGTACATACATATGTATTAGTTAGGATTTTGTCAGGGATGAGGGGTTGTATATCTCATCATGCTCCCTATGTTGGATCGAGGATAGGTATATATATATATATATATATGTATATATTAGGGTGTGGTTAGAGTCGGTTCCTCTTGTTTTTCAATTTAAGGGAAATCCACTGAAAGGGTCTCCATTCAATTTAGATTATCTTGCTGATGATGTAGGGTCAAACCTTATTGACCGGCTGTGAATACCTATTCACCCAATCTGTGTTCTGTCATTATCTATAGAATTTTTCACTCAATATATATGTGTAGGTGTATTTAGTGCTTTGGTGTACAAATTAAACTGAATAACTAATTAATGTTCTGAACGATGGTCATCATGATTGTTTGAATAAATTTAACCTTTAGGATAATTATTCTTTTCGCCTGAGGATTATTTTTTTACGGACTCCAAATTGTTAAAGGGAAGTAACTCTTATTTTAGTTGTTATAAAATAAAAGTGTACTGAGTCAAAGGAATTACTAGGGAGACTCATGACCTTTCCTTAGTTTATGTACTAGAAGTATATTACTAAAGGAAATTCCTTTGTACAGACAGACAAGTCAAGTCTCAAAAGTGTGTGCAGTTTGATAGTTCTTGGTTAATTAAACTGAAGCCAAAACACTTGAATTGTCAGATCCAGTTGTGACTGATCAGAGCTGGTGTCTGTAACAGAGAATGCTATGCCATGTTTATTACCAAAGTGAGACTCTTTCAACAGACAATGGTAAACAATCGTGAAGACTGTTCTAGAATAAATAACAGTGCAGATGGAGAAGGGTTGGAAGGTGGGGATTGACTGTGATAGAAGGAAATGGGGAAAATAGGACAAAATAACGGAAACAGAAGGAAAAAGGAAAAAAAGAGAGAGGAGCAAAGCGTGCTTGACGAAATGGAGAGACTTGAAAGATACAGAACTTAGCAGCCTTAACTCTTAAATTTGTATAAAGGAACCTGGAAGTCAATTTCCAGAAAAATAACTTCTGATTAAAATCATCTCCTTTTGATGAGTCTATTTCATTTATTCAATTCATAGATTTGGACTGTTTTTTGTGCTGTCTATTACAAGTGGTTTATGAATTTGTGAGTTAAGGAATGATTCAGAAGATGGGCGGTTAGAGACAAAAATAAGATACGGAAGGAGGGGAGAAAGGAAATGAGGAGGAAGAAGAAAGAAAGAAAGAAATAATAACGAGGGAGTAGAGAGAAAAAATGATTGAGAAAAGAGAAAGAAAAATGAACTTAACAGACAGGACAAAATTTTGAGAAAAATGGCTGTGGGAGATGAATAAATTTAATCAAAACAAATGATCTGATTAGTCACTTAATTGAAACCGTAATATGACCAATGTCTTCTAGCTGTATATCGTGTTGGGGGTGATCAGTTAAAGAAATGGAAAATGGATGATCAGTGAATAAATAATTCTATTGCCTTTTGTTGTGCCACGATCACTAAAAAAGTTAAAATTTTCAACAAAAACAAGCATGAACACAACCGGACACAAAATAAAGGACTAATTTAGCATAAACTCACATTGTGAATTGAAGCACCCCGAAACAATTTTCCTAGACATAATGAATTTAAATTTTGAACCTTCTAGTTCCATTGATAGTGTTTCAGGTAATGAACATATTGTTGCAATTTACAAACTAATTATTGATAACCAGCCAGAATCACTTAAAAACCAAATGTAACCTAAATTGACAGTTTGGGTTGATGGTTTCTAATAAATGAAAGTGAATGAAAGATTTGGGAAAAAATGAGAGAGAGAGAAGCAAATAAGTATTTTTTAGACACCGAGTGAAGAGTTTTTAATACCACACTTTTTATTCTACACTTTTATCATATACTTTTATTTCATATTTTTATCATTAATTACGACCAGTTTCATATTTTTGTTGTTTTCAATCCCAACAAATGCAATGTCTAAAAATGATGTTAGCAAAAGCAACAAGAAAGATGTAAAAAATTATGAAAATTTAAAAAAATATGTGTAATGGTGGATAAAAGTTTATTCATTGGATTTAAATGTAGGTCATGGAAAGAAACTGCTTTCTCTCAAATTCCAACGGCTTCAAGGTAATGCCATCTTTTATTCCAAGAATCTTAAGTGAGTATTAATGCTATCTTTTCAATTTACATTTTGATATTTCAGGTAAAAGCATGCTATCAGACCAAGTTTTCATATAGTTTTATGACTCTCTTTGCTTGTAAGTATAATTCTGCGCAGGTCTTTCTCTCTCTAATCCAGGTTTACATGCAAATATTAGTTAAGAGTGCGGTTTGAGATGAAGGAAGATGAAGATATTTAACTAATCTTATATATAATGAGTGTGTGTATGCATGTGGTGTTTATATCTCATATAAAGAAATAAATAAGAGATGTAGCTCTAATTGGATATGTGTCTATTGCTCCAGGTTTTGTATTTATCATTAATAACTGGCATTTTCTATCAATAAATAATCTATTAGATTACCTGTGCCTTCAAAAATGACTGCTTGTTTTGAAATACATAGATATACCCATTGCATTTTATATACGTGGGTAATCGAGATTTGCATTGCAGTGAGCTGGAAGAATAGCCTTCTATAAACATTGCGTTATATATATATATATATATATATATATATATATATATATATATATATATATAATAGAGATTTGCATTGCAGTGGGCTTGGAGAATAGCCTTCTATACACATTGCATTTTATATACATAGATAATAGAGATTTGAATAGCTGTAAAATTGGGGAATAGCCTTCTACACACATTGCATTCTATATACGTGGATGATAGAGATTTGCATTGCAGAGAGCTTGGAGAATAGCCTTCTATACACATTGCATTTCGTATACATGGATAATAGAGATTTGCATTGCTATAGACTTGGAGTGTAGATTTCTATACACATCACTTTTTCAATTCATGGATAAAAAAGATTTGCATCGCGGAGAGATTGGAGAATAGCTTTCAACACATATTGCATTTTATATAGGTGGATAAAAGAGATTTACATTGCAATGGGTTAGGAGAATTGCCTTGTATACACATTGCATTTTATATACGTGGATAATAGAGATTTGCATTGCAATGAGATTGAAGAATAGCCTTCTATACACATTGCATTTTATATACATAAATATTAGAGATTTGCATTGCAGTGTGCTTGGAAAATAGTGTTCTATTGACCACAACCTTTCAAAAATATTCATCATTCTTAATTCAGCATTTTTACTACATCCTTAGAACAAAAATTTCATTTTACTTCATCAGTTGCGTTCTTTAGTATGATAGAGTACAAAAACACACTGGTAATTATTATTGTCCTATTTTTTTCTCTGTTTCTGCATTTGTACGTTATACTGTTAAATATCTGCTGTGAAAAATAACTCTTGCTAGAAAGCAGCCATGGTCATTACCCAAGTTAATTAAACACCATTATAATAAGATTTAGAAAGAAAAACATTAAATGTTTAAATAAAGCATTATTTTGAGGGAGTTATCACATAATTAAAAGAGATTTGTTGTGTGATGTTTCTGACAGCATTTAATCTTTATCATAAAAGTGTTTAATCAAGTTCCAGGTAATGTACATATAGTTGCAATTAACAAACTAAATTTCAATTTATTTTGGATATATTATTTCAGTATGTACGTATGCATATGTTAGAAATGCACATGGGTTTTGGGAACAAAGTTTATGGTAAGTCTGGGTTTTGTGTATTAGGTATATGGTAAAGTTTTCATTAGTAAATACTGAACATGCGCAAAACCAGGAAATGGAGAAGTATGAATACTCCGTAACTCTCCATTTCCATTGCTGGTGTATGTATTAAGGGAAAGCTAAGTTGGTTGGAGGAAACAGATGGACTTGAAAATAGTCTTACAAGAGCATTCCTGATGGGAAATAAATATTTCAGAACAGACCAGAAATATCCCGTGATGAGCAGAGCAGTAAATTTCTTTGAGAGATGAGAAATATCACACATGAAAATAATGATAAATATGTTCGTTTAATGTACATCTTTACTACTGAATGATAAATGCTTGGAAGAACTTCGTTGTGGGCAGAAATTCTGCTGGGGCAAAATTATACGCATAAAGGAACTTAGACGAGGGAAGCAAATATAAATTGCTCTCCTGAGCTCCAAATGGAGTAAGTTACTTCACTCAGCCTTTTATTGTGCAGTGATCATTAAAAAAGTCAAAATCTGGAATAAAAAAGAAGCTTGGATTCTGCTGGACACAAACTAATCTAGCATAAATTTACATTGCACATTGAGCTGACTGAAAATCTTATTAGGGGAAGAATTTTCATAGACATTATAAGGAGTTGAAATGTTGAAATTTCCAATCCTCTAGCTTCATTGATGTGGCCAGTCTGCATGATATTTACACAGCCAGCCAGACCAACTTAAAAACTGAATAAAATTATATTGGCAGTATCCAAGGACATAATATTTCTGAAGATGACCTCTGGGTAAAAGGCATTTCTCTCTGTGCAAATTGGACAGTTCATATCATGATGAGGATATCTCTGAGGTACTGATCAATGTTTGATTTATATGATTAATAGAGAAGCTTTTGAGAGACTGCATTGACACAGGAGGAGATTATGTTGAAAAATGAGCATTTGTTGCGTAAGATCAATATTTACTTTTCATCATTAGACAATGGACTCAGCAGTATGCCTTTGCATGTTCCATTGGTTCATTTATCTACGAAGGAGTATGTATTCTTTTTCCTTTCCACCATGCTGACATATACACACAAGCTTATCAGATTATGAACAATTTCCTATGGATGTTGTATGCACACACACACATATATATATATATATATATATATATATATAAGAATATACCCATCCAAAATAATGGTCATTTTTGTATGGATTGTCACTAAAGAGCCTAAAGCTATTTATTTTTTGGTAAATAAGCTTTTCAAAGTCTCAACTCAGCTCACACTTTTTTAATGTGTAGCGATCAGACATGAAGTGTTAAGAGTTCCTATGATGTAATTTTCATTGTCATGCCATAAAGAAGATGTCTGCCAGTGAGTACAAACATTTAAGCACAAACAAACAAAAAACATCTTATAATTTGGTTATATATATAATTATGTTTGTATTCTATAATTTGAAACTATGTTAAAGTGGTTTCCTCATCAGTTGCAGATTTGTTTCCTACAGCAGCCGCATTTTCTTCAATTGTTTATTCTATTCACACTGTCTAGGCCAAGTGACACATTCTTTGTATGATAATGGGAGGTCATTTCAAATTAGGTTTCAACTAATATAATGTATTCATAATTATTCTGTCGAATATATATATATATATATATATATATATGTATATATATATATATATATATATATATATATATACGTATGCATGTGTGTGTGTGTGTGTATAACAATGCATAAGAACAAAATTGCCAAACTGTTTAAAAAATGAGACATACACAATCAATGTACAATAGATACCACCTTTGATGTATGGATGCATGGAAACTCACAAAACGACTCCTAAACCAAATTAGAATCACACAGGAATCGATGGAAAGAGCAATGCTAGGGATAACTCTTAACAATAGAAGATCAACATAGACCCAAGAGTGGAGCAAGGTGAAGAATTTTGTGCAAATAATTAAGTAACAGAAATGGAGATAGCATAAAGCTAAACCATTGGTGCCTGTGGGTCAGTAAATGCAGCAAGAAAAGATCAGATGAGGGATGAAAAGTAAGACATGCCAGGAGTTAGTGTAATTATAATCATTATGGAGGGAAATAGGAAAGGCCTTTGTCCTGTAGTGGACTCATAATAGCTGATGATTATATATATATATATATATATATATATATATATACATATATATATATATGTATATATATATATAATAATAATAATAATACTTTATTTGAAAATGATATTAATGCTGTTGAATTGTTAAATGACCATGAAACATCTGTCAGGTGTTTTTTCTCTCTAATCTTGAGTATATATATATATATATATATATATATATTATCATCAACTATTATGTCCACCTTCAGTTTGTTTCCTTTAGTTGATTTATGGCATGTAGGTGGTCTATTGTTGAGAAGAAACTTCTTAAGCCAACCTGTTTGCATTGTTGATTTTCATCTCAGGCGGCTGTGAGTATTTTTGTGAAGTTTATAAATGTTGGCAATAGTGTAATAGGGTGGTAGTAGCTGTGGTCGCTTTCATCTCCTTTTTTGTGCAGAAGGATCAGTATGTATCTCTCTTTCTCTCTCTCTCTCTATATATATATATCCTAAACAATAATCACGTACATTTCCACACTAAGACTCACAACTGTGCAAAAAGGTTGCCACCCAAGAAACAATTACCAAAAGAAATAAAAAGGTGTTAAGAGAAAAAAAGCGTAAAGGCAAAAATAGATAAGAGAGTAAAATAAAATAAATACAAATAAAAGAAATAATAATGAACCGTCAAGAAAACTGGGGAAAGTGACGTTAGAAAAGAAATGGCGATTTAATGTTGGCAAGTCTCGGCAATTATTGACCGTCAACCCAATACAACATAGTTGAGCAAACAGGACACTGTTGGTCAATTAAGCTTTCCCACACAAAAGTGGCTGAATTGAAGGCTTGAGTGTTTGCACAATGGACTTTATTTTAATGGACAGCCGGGAAAATGATGCATCCAATCCTGGCCTGGTAGGGAAAAATAGATAAGCTGTAGAATTTTAGATTTTACATCCTGCGTACTCTGCTTCACTCAGGCATATAAACAGTTATATATTTGTAGCAACAGTTTCTCACGTGGCTTCAAGCTTTTGAAAATGCTGGCAGAACCAGCAAAATGCACCAAGCCTGTCCTTGTGATAATAAAAAATTTTCAGACGCAACACTTGTTTTTTCTCATGTTCACATCTCTCCTACTATAATTCACCAAGTGTGTGTCTGTACCTGATGGTGTAACGCAGGAACAAAACTACATATTTTGTATGTCCTAATAAAATCCAAGGGGAATTTTCAAAAAGTTAATTCTTGAAAGTTTTTAAAAAAAAAGAAAAATAGTTGGTGGTCTGCATTTGCACTCACCCTGATAATAATGATCTGATTTCCATCTATCTATCAATATGATAGTAAAAGTCTGATTCCGTTTATCTATATGTGATCTTCAAGTTGGCCAGCTGATTGTATTGTGGCCAGAAGTATTGAATTTAACTACTCCAAAAATGTGCTAACTTGAAGAATACAAAAAAAGTTCTGGTGATTTGTAACTAAATAATTATCATGTGGGGTCTGTGTTGTGCTCACCCTGATAATAATGATCTGATTTCTATCTATCTACCTACTTAATACTCAGTCAGCGTATTAAGTAGAGAGTCTGTCATGCAGCTGTAAAACTGTCATATCTATTTTTAACTCTTGAATTCATAGACTGCTTGTAACCATTGTAGGACTCTTCAATGAATAGCATTAAAAAATACTACTCTTTTGTTTTTTGAATTGAAAGAAAATTTTTAAAATTACCAAAAAGTGCATAGAGGTGACTTTTATCAAAAGTTACTCCCCTTGAATTCATTTTTTGTTTTTTACCTGAATGAATTTGAGAGTTGAGATTTTCCAAGTCAGTTGTCAATCACTGATTGATGATCTGATGACTTCTTTTTCTATTTCTTTTTAATTTTATGGAAATTGTAATTTAATTATGAGTTTATTTGAAATGACAGAGAGCAGAGCAAGAAATAATACAATTTACTCTGACAGTCTTTATAACTGTCTGTAAGAGAACCTTAGAAGATAACTACGTAATCTTGGCGATCCATTGTCGGCTGAGATATCAAAAGACAGACAGCAAATAATTAAAAGAGCAGACTGATTTTCTCAAACAGAATTCCTTTTTCTTTTGCTTCTACAGGATTTAAAAATAGAAGTGATGACTGCGTCTATGTAAACATTTCAATTTTGACAGAACTGTGTCTGGCAGTAGTAGAATAATGTCAGCCAAGCCAGAGGGAGTCCACTTATTCACATCATAGTGCAGATAATGTGTCATTAGAAATTGTCAACCAAAACTGTCAACACCAACAGATGTTTTTTTCAGTTTTTAGCTTGGTTTGACTGGCTTGGCTATGTTCGGGTGTATCATACATTCAGGTCGCACCTATGGAGCACTTATTATGAAATTTTTTTTTCCAAAAAACGTCCCTAATAGATGTTCATTTGTCAATACTAGCCAATCCTAAATTATCATGTCTAGAAAAAATCATTTGTTTTTTGTCTAATGTTCCCCCCCCCCAAAGGTTCTTAGGGGAAGGGGTTCAATTTATTGGATTTTATATATTAGTAATCCCACTAGTCCTGAAAAGGAGGGTCTCAAACCAATGCATCCACCCAATTGTCACCTATGGAGCTGAAACCAGGAATCTAACCAAAAGATTGACCTTCAAACTGAGAACCAATGTACACAGGAGAGATCATTAAACAGTACATAGGAGAAAAAAGAACAGGTATCACAGATATCATAGAATCTATTGAAAAAAACTTGAAGGCTATGGACTGGCCATGCAAGACAACTGCTCGACATCACGTCTCTCAATGTGGATCCCCAGAGATCTTATGCAAATATGTGGCCTGCAAAATATGAGATGGAGTCGACAGATGCTAAAAGGCTGATGATGATGATGTTGAGAAAATTTTGGAAAAAAAAAAAGAAAAGAATTCCTCCATCAACAAACAAAACTGTCACCTGACTAGCTGGCTATGTTTGTAGGCACACACTTACAGGATTCATTAATGGAGTTAGAGGGCTGAAAATTGAAGTTCAAATTTCTATTTGGATTTTATATGCAATCAAAAACTTGTATCTGATTTGGATTAGAACATGGTATTTTTGTAGAGGTATGAATCAACTAACTTCCTACTTATATCAACTAATAGAAATCTCCAGGGGGTCATATTGATGATTGATTGGAATTGTAGTCAAGGTTTTGTCTTTAGAAAGACATAGAGATAATGTTTATTTTTTTTCTTTTGTCTCTCGGGGAACCATGATGATTCCCTGTTTGCAGAAACAGTTTGATTGTATTTGGATAATTTTCAAAGATTATTGAACTCCTAGTTTACTTTGGTCTCATAATGTTTCACCCAATTCATTCTTTGGCCTTCTTCAGTTGTAATATTTAATATCTGGTCTCTTTCTCCAACAGTGTAAAGTAGTGAATTATCCCTTTTGGGTATTGTACATTACACCTGGAGAAGGCCAAAGAATCAATCAGCCAAATCATCAAGTGAACAATGTAAACAAGACAGTTTGATGGTCTGAAAAACTCTTTGAATGTTAATGACCCATTTCAAAATCATCAGCAGTATCCTGGGATGACCGTTACTTAAACATTCTCTTTCTAGTGGTGCAAGAAGAGTGTTTGTTATGACTTTGTTTGTCACTGAGGAGAAGGAATGGTCATAAGAGACAGTCTGTGTTTATATGATTTTTATCAATAAGACAACTCATGATTTTCCTCAGAAACCAAAACCACATTGGTTTCTCTTGTCAGAACTGCAAAACGGGAAAAAGAAAAGAAAATATTCAAGACAAGCTTGGTTAGTCACTCAATAGAAATTGTCACATGACCAACGTCTTTTTGCTGTGGGGGTGATCAATTAAAAGATTGGAAAAAAGGCAACCAATGAATAAGTTACTTCATTTGCTTTTTAAATTTGCTTGTCTAAATTTAAAAAAAAAACAGTTAGGCATAAACTCAGGGATCAATACAGAATAAATTTACTTTGTAAATTGACTCCCACCCCAACCTGCTAAAAATGTAGGGGGGGGGTAAATAAAACAACAAAAAATTTTTTGTTAACAAAATGAGTAAATGTTTCAATTTTCAGTTATCTAGCTTTCTTGGTGCGGCCTACATGCATGATACAAACATAGCCAGCTGGATCAACTTGAAAACTGAAGAAACCTATGTTTACAATTTTTATGACAGTTTCATTTGACAGTTTCTAATGAAGAGTTAAGATATTCAAAAAACTAATGTCAAATAGAAACTCCTATTAATAGCTCTTAATAGCAGCTTCCATCAGACATAACACTTTGAATACCATAACTCTTTATAAGAAACTGTCAACCATAAGTGCCAACAAAGGTTTCTTCAGTTTTTAAGCTGGTGTATGCATATATGTATCATGCATATAGGCCCCATCTTGGAGCCACAGGGCTGAAAATTTAAATATACATTCCTTATTAGAACTAGAAAAATTTAGGCTTGGTGGCCTTCTTCAAAAAATATTTTCAAATACCACCCCCCAATAGATTTTTATCAAGTGGTTGAATTTGCAATGTGAGTTCATGCTAAATTTGTCTCAGAGTTTGTGCCTGGTAGTGTGTACACTTGTTTGTTTTTTTTACAAAAATCAAGTGATCTCTTCAAAAGGTGAGAGAAATAACCTATTCATTAATCACTTTTTTTTCCCAATTTTTAATTGATCACCCCAAACACAACAAGCAGCTAAAATTGTTGGTCACATGATGGTTTATACTGAATTTTTTTTCTCTTCATGGTTTTGATCAGTAATGAGACTAGTATGCGTCTGTATCTTATAATTCAGCCACCTTCAGTGCTCAATAGAGGATTCTGTAAAATGTGCGGCTGACTTGATCCTGCAGGTTATTCATTCTAAGAAGGAGAACGATTTCACAGAGATTCTTTTTAATTTGAGAGCGGACCTTCAAATTATTCATAAATTCTAAATTATACAGACAGATTTAATTTACTGATAGTGCCTGTCCTATAGGTGTATGTTTGGGAGGTGCCAGACCTTATGTTGTGAGGAGTAACCTGGCATAATAGTCATGTGAAATAATTTTCTGCCCCATAGTATGAAACTATGTCTTTGAAGTATTTTGTTTATTTCTCTTCAGTGATCCAAATTTGGATATATTAAATCTAAACTCAGATCTGCTGCCAATCTAGATGTGTTATATATAAATTAAGATGTATAATTTTTTATAAAAAATCTATAATCTGTAATTTTTTATTAATTTCTAATACATTTTTTTTGAACAGCTGATCCAAAAAACTTTGAACTTGACACTGCAATGATGCCTTGTGGACTGACTAATCTATCTGATGAATGTCAACTTTGCACAATGGCCAGTTGTTGAATAATCCTGTTACACATATATATACACAGATTTCTTCAGTTGTTTAGGATTGCTAATTTGAAGTACTCAAAAAAAATGTGTGAAGTTGTCTTATCTGATAACTGCATGGAAAATGGATCCTACAATCAAAGTTCTAATCTCGGCGGAGGTAGTTTGGATCCCTTTGCGCCAGTACCACTGGGAAAGACATGAATCCACTCTTCAGATCCCAGCAATGGGTAAAATAGTGGGGCAGGAAGGCAGTGCATCTAAGATAAGGCTAATCTGAGACAAAACCTACAGCTTGGCAGTTACCTTTGCCCTCTTGGTCTGCAAATCTTTGAAGAAGGGCTCCAAGCTTAAAGAGTGGATCTAGTGTGTGTGAGTTGATATTCACTTAAAAAACCACTGGTGCAGTGAGGAATAAGACAACAATAAAACCCTCACATTTCCTAATTTTCAACAATTTTCTGGAAAGAAAGATTTTCACAAGTGTACAACAATTTTCTCTCAATTTTGATATTGGACCACATTTGTCATCATTACATATCAAAATAAACATTTGTTATATATATATATATTATGTAGTGTAGGCCAAGTGATATATTAACCTGTGTAATAACGGGAGATAATATAACATAATTCATAATCATTCTGTCAGATCATATATCTATTTCTTTACAACATATATGTATATATATATATACATATATATATATTACAATTAACTCTCCCTTCTTTAAGGTTGAGAACTCTTAGGTAGGGCACTTGTCGTCTATAAGCTACTATGCAATGCTCTTCCAACTCTGGTATGGAGCACTGGTAGATGAGGAATCATGCGTAAGTAAATACATCGCTTCATTTGGTCCTACAGGCTCATCTGCCTCTGGGTTTGAAGTGAAGGTTTTGACCCAACCAATCGATACTGGATAGTCTATAGCCACACTGAAGGGTTGTTATACAATGAAACAGCTGTCTGTGGATGACACAATTGTTAATTTTATACATATATATATATATATATATATATATACATATATATATATATATGTATGTATATATATATGTATATATATATATATATATATATGTGTATATCATCTAGGATGCTTGTATATGCAATTTTCAGTTTCATTTGTTTTCAATCTAACCATATATCTAATTCTCAAAACCTATTTCCATCAATGAAAACACACACACACACACATATATATACATATATATATGTTCATATTTTAAGGCATATGATAATGATACAATTATTTGGGAAAGTATTCTCAATGGGACTCCATCTAGAATTGTAAGCAATTAAAAAAAAAACTAAAACTAAATTAATTCAAATTAGAATAAATATTGAATAATTCTAAATCAATATTATGAACTAGAATATAACTTTCCAAAATGGGACAGTTATTCATGTATGGATCGTCACAGAGGAACATAAAGATATTTTATGGAGTAATTCATTTTTGATACTTGAAGTATCCAAATTTCAAGTATTGTTTCAAATCTTGACTCAACTCGAACAGTTTTAATGTGGGATGATCAGACATTGAGTCTTAGGAGTTTCTACGATGTAATTTTTGTTGTTATGTCATAATAAGAAGGTAAATCAACCAATGAGATCATCCCATTTGAGTGCAAACAAATAAAAAAAAATTTGTATATAAGCTCATTATACAATTAGATAATCAAATCATCGTAGCCCAACAAATGGTCCAATCAACTGGGCTACTCTCTTTAAATGTCTGTGCCTATCTATGAATGTATGTATTTTTCTGGGTGCTCCTGCTCTCATTCTTAGGGCTACAACCTTAAGAATTTGCCTGAGCACATGACTATGCCCTATGGTCTTTCTTTTTTTAAAAAGTGCTTTTTGGGGTCTCTGTTTTCATTATGAATCAATAATATCCCAATCTTGTGCTGGTATTTTAAAAAAAAATTTAGATAAAAGATCTATTTCTTCTTAGATAATTTTTATTGGTGATTAGTTCTGGTTCAAGTGTGGGCTACGGTGGATCATCAATGTTAGGTACAGATATTTTCTCTTGATTACACAAATTTTATAGTTTTTAAGAAATGATAATGGAATATTTGGTGATCAAAGTAATCATTGAATTAAAAACTTTCCAAAGTGAATAATTCTTATAAAGTATTCAAGTTGAAAGTTTTAAATCTACTGACGACAAGTTCATGCAAAGCTGGTTATAGGCTCTGGTCAGGTGAGAAATATAAGCTCTATTTCAAACTGCTCATTAGGTATTTTTGTAATCAATGCAAAATTCATATAAGTTACTGGCAACTTCTTTAATCTAAGACATTTTCGTCTTCATTCAGGCCAAACATTCACTTGAAAAATTTCAATCTATTTCAGTCAAACATATGAGTTACAATTATTATATCATTGATTTTTGAAGCCAAAACAATGGTAATTTTACTGAATAAAATATGAAATTGACTTTCTGAGAAAAAAATTATCTAAGATTTTAAATGAATACCTAGGTGGGCCACAGAATATCTAGCCTATGGTTTTTCATGTGTGGCTTGCATGATGAATAGAATGAAAAATAGAATAATTCATAAAAAAGCAATTTTTCTTAAAAATAAACGCTGACTTGAAAAAAGTAGACCACTACATCTACCAGGGACAACGAAACTCCATGAAGTCCAAGAAAGAAGAAATCAAGCAAAGAATCACTCTAGAATTTCAAGCTCATGATAGAGCGAGCTCAACTTTCAAGAACAAAAAATCCCATTAGTTTCAAAAATAAGGGTGTACATCCAATGAAGACTCCTAATAGTCACCTATGGAGCTGAAATTTGGAACCTAACCAAAAGATTGATCCTCAAACTGAGAACCATGTGATGTACACATGAGAGAATTATGCTCAACAGCACATGGAAAGACCACAAGACAGCACAGTATATTAAAGGAAAAACAGAAGTCTGGAACACTAAAAAAACCATTAGGAAACTCAATTGACTGGTCATGTTGCTAGAATGGCAGACAAGCGCTTGACATTACGACTCACAACGTGGACCCCCAGAGAGCATATGCAAAACTCTAGCTGCCTATGATGGAGACGTCTGATGAATCGTTGGGAAAGTCTATGCTCAATGACAGATGGTAAAAAGATGATGATGATGATGACTATAATAAGAAGCTGTATATACAATAAGACAGTCATGCTCATTCTGTATTAGGAATTTATGTGTCATTCTGGCCTGATTGGCAACTATGCAAGCCAATAGCATTTCATTGATCGCTCATGGCATGTGATAATACAATTATTTCGGAGTATATTCTCATAGGTAACACCTCTAGAATAGGAAGCATATATTTGTTGAATTGAGAGAAACATTAACTTTGACATTGTGTTTATCAAGTTTTTAAAACTGTATGTAAAATCCAAAGCCCTTACTCTTGTGATGTCAAAACTAGTCATCAGTAGAATGGAAACAGAGGGCTACTTCCAGGATCTTGCTATCTAGAAGCATAGGTATATACGCCAGGGCAAAACAGTGTGAATTTTGGGGCAAATAAAGCCCCTCTTAACCAAAGATTTCCCATATGCCCATGCAGAGGAAGAAAGCAGGGGTATGGCTGAGGAAGAGGATGGAGGCTGGGATTTTGAATCTCATCCTGGGTCCACAATGGAAGAGGGGGCAGGAGCTTTATGAATAGTAGTTTGCCTTCTGCATTTCTATGAATATTACAAAAATCTCACTTCAAGGAGCCTATCCATCCTGTCCTGGCCCTCAAATCTTTAGCAGTATCACTGCTTTTGGTAATTTTCATTTTATATCTGCTACTAGCCAACAGACCTCAGTAATACTTCTGCGGACTCCCAGAGGTCCATGGACCAAAGGTTCAGAATCATTGCACAAGTAATGGAGATTGGGGCCCTTCAAAGAGTCAAGCCATGCCTGGACCCACAAATCTCAAGCTGCATCCCTGTTGCTACCTAAAAAGAGGAAGGTAGAATGACTTTCTAGCTTTTTAGGGTTGAAAATCAAGTTCTTAGAGTAGAATTTTCCTAAAAGACTTTTGAAGGGAGTGTCATTTGATGTATACATCATCAACAATCTAAAAATAAGGATTCTTTATTTTCCATGTGTTTTGAAACATTTTGATTTTAAGGAGTGTTTGATATGATACACTCACACATATTTAATACCTAACTTATAAATAAGTGCAAAATTGAACAAATTAATAAATAAGCACATGCATATAATGCATCATAAATTAACGCACACGCAAAAATAAAATTCATATAAATAAACTCCCGTATGATTATAATTATTCTTGCTTACAGATCATCAATGGTAGTCATTTAGTTTGATATCAAGTAACGTCCTTTTATATAATTTATATTATAATGATTTGCCAAAAAATAGATATGGATAGTATAATTTACATCTAATATACCTGGAGTTATCTACCTTGAAAAATTGGATCATTATGATATTGATTATCAGGGTGAGTGTGATTGAAGACCCCACACTATTACCAAGTTGTAAATTAGATTGGGGATTGTTTTATTCACCAAGTCAGAGAATTTCAATTGTATAATGCTAACAAAAATTGTGGTACAATGTGCCATTTTTGCTGTGCTACAGTAGCAAACGTACTGAAATTGGATCAGTATTTGCACAGTCCAGGTTAGACACTTAAAAGAAACCGTCACATGATGAATGTCTTTTGGCAGCATGCAGTGTGGGGAAAAAGGGGTGATCAATAAATCAGTTATTTCTCTCACCTTTGTTGAGCATTGATCACTAAAATGGTTGAATCAAAAAAAAACAAAAAACAAGTGGACACAAACTAAAGGATCAATTTAGCATGAAGATACATTACGAATTGAACCCCCCTCCCTGCTGAGATCCTATTCAGAAGAGGATTTCAAAGAAAAAACATATTGTAAACATAATGAGGAGTACATATTTGAATTCCCAGTCCTCAAGCAACATTTTGACAGTTTTTGTTGACGGTTTCTGATATTTGTATTAGAGAGCATAAAAATTCAGATGGAAAAAAAAGAAATGAAAAATTATCAATTTAATTCAATGATATCTGTGAAATCATGATACTTTTATTTCATCAAAAAAAATTGTTTAAAAATACATAAAAATTCTCTATAAAAGTACGTAAGAAATAATCTTTATTTTACAAAATAAAAGTTATCATTATTTCAAGGGTATCATTATTTCACAAAGCAATTAGTGATTGTTTTATTTCTTCTGCAATGTTGATATGATTATAAACATACAGAAATTGGATCATTATTATTGGGGTGAGCAAGAACATGGATCCAACATTGATATAATCAAGTTCATAATTGGACTGGAAATTTTCTTTAATTCTTAGTGCATTTTGATGGTATTGTGTTAACAAAAATCTCGCTATGATGTGCTTTTTTTTGCTGTGTTATGGAAACCAAACCATAAAGAGAAATCAGGTTATCACAATACAGATATAATAGTCATATAATTGAAGAATGGTCCCCTTTCTGTCTCAACGGACAATGGATCGACACTTGTGTGTCCCCTCCAGGGAGCACACCCGGGCAAAACAAATGGAGATCCTCAGGTGTCCAGTCATCAGAATCCTGCTCCCACCCTTGCTAATGTAGTTCAGATATCAAATTGGGCATCAAACCGCCTTGTTTGGAATCAAAGTTGCCCTACTCTTATATCATTTGCTTTTATAAGGCTTGAGCACAATATGTCCTGAAAGCTGATATGGCTATGCCAATCACACCCTCTTATAGCTAAAAATGTAAATGAATATAGAACAGTTATATATATATATATATATATATATATATATATATATATATATAGTATGATATAGCTACTTCAAGTCTTTAGTATCACAGATTTTACAAGTACAAAAGTCGATTTTTCAACTGAAAGTGGCTTGAAATATGTGGCCTCTCAACAAAATGATTAGTTCAAGAACCCCTGTATTCATGATTTGGCTTTCAAAAGTATATGTGTAGAGATGCTATATGAAATAAATTTAGACTAGATCTGGCTGCTTCAGGGTCAAATTCCACTCAGGTTTCAGTTTTTACTTTGGAAACATTCAATTATTTCAGTCACTAAGGTAAATTTTGAATTGGAAACTAAAGAGTAGTTTCTCCTACCTATTGGGGGGAGTATGAATGCAAGATTTCAAGTTTCTATTATGAACAGTTAAGGCTGTACAAGCGACAAATATATGGATAGAAAAATGCAAATATTACAGCCACTAAACCAAATTTAAAAAAAACAAAAAATGAGAAAAAATAAAACAGTTTTTGTTTGACTGGACAAGAAAAAAAGATGAGTGTTTAGAAACTGCAATGTTGTAGACATAATATCTGACAACATTTGTTACTGTAATAAAACTATTACTTTCCAGTAAAGTTTGGAAGTCAATCTCCATTAAAATAAATGATCATTGCATCAGAAATAAAATGAAAAATACTGTCCAAGATGTGACATAATTCATCGGAAAATGAAAAAATCATAAATATAAATATGAGGCGTAAACAGTGTATAGACTGCTTTCTTTCATTCTTTCTTGAACTATCTGTTTTTAGAGAAGGAAGAGTACGACATAGTGTAACAGAAAGAGAAGAAAATACTCCTCTTTCTTTGCTGTAGCCTTCTCTCTTTATCAATGCTTTCTCTCTCTTAATACCACCCCCTCTTATTAAGATGATAGCTCTATTTCTTTGTTATCCAATGCTGTCTATCTCGCTTTAACCATTCTCTCTTTGTATCTTTCAATTCCTTACAAGCGCCAATAATTTATTTAAATCTTGCCTTAAAATAAATTTTTCCCGACCTTAGAACTGTCAACTTGAGTTGGATTTAAAAAGATCTTTGAATTTGGCCATGGAAAAGGAACTTGATAATTATGTATCTTAGATATTTTCCTTGATAAACAGCACGAGAATTTAGATAATTCTAGATGTAATATGAGGCAACTTAAGATATAAACAAGAAAAAAAAGCCTTGAGGGGTTCTAATTTTGGTTAGGGTCATTGTTGCTGTCATCATCATTGTTGTTGTTGTTACCAAGGGAAAATAAGGTCAATTCCAGAGAAAGAGAGATATTCTTACATTGATGTAAGAAAAGGGAAGATCCCATTTTCATTAATGGAGGCCAAATATAAAAGCAGTCAAAGAAGGAAGAAATATGAAAGGAAAAACAAAAAAAAAGACAGAACTGATCGAAATCATACGTATAGAAAAAATAACACGAGAAAATGTCTTTGAAAATACTTGAGTGCTAGAAATAAGCAAAAGAAATGGTGAAAGAAGGAAGGAAGAGAAGAGAGAAGAAAGGACGAGAAGAGAGAAGAAAGGAAGAGAAGAGAGAAGGAAGAACGAGAAGAGAGAAGAAAGGACGAGAAGAGAGAAGAAAGGACGAGAAGAGAGAAGAAAGGAAGAGAAGAGAGAAGAAAGGAAGAGAAGAGAGAAGAAAGGAAGAGAAGAGAGAAGGAAGGAAGAGAGGAAAGAAGAAAGGAAGAGAGGAAAGAAGGAAGGAAGAAAGGAAAGAAGAAAGGAAGAGAGGAAGGAAGAGAGGAAAGAGGAAAGGAATAGAGGAAAGAAGAAAGGAAGAAAATATAGAAAAGTGAGAAGAGATGTGAGAAAACAAAACAAGATAGAGAAAGCAAGGAGAGAAAGATATATATAGAGAAAAATTGATGAAAAAAAGAGAGAGAGAATGAGAAAAGAAGAGTAAGGGAGAGTGAGTGAAGAAAAGAGTAAACAAGAGGAGAGAAAGAGAGAGAGACAGAGGGAGCAAGAAAAAAGAAAGATTAAGAAGAGAAAGACAAAGAAAGAGAACAGAAAAGAAAGAGTGAGAAAAAGGAAAGGTAGAAAGGGAAAGAACAAAAGATCAATGGAAATACTTTGATGTAAAGAGAAAAAAAAAAAAAAAGAGAAAATTTGAAGGTCCTATTTTGGTTGTTGTCTAAATGGTTACCCTAGTTACCAACGTGACGTCAGATCTTTATAGCAGGATGCATTCTTGCCAGGGATTATCACAAATACCCAGTTACAAAGGTACCATCCACAACATTTGTCGATACAGCACTGCTCCTCCCTTACTTCATACCCCTTATTATTTGCCCCCCATTCCACTCTTGTAATTCCTCTATAAAGAGAAACACATGTCTTTCTTTTATGAGAAACTGTCAACATAGTTTTCTCCAGTTTTAAAGTGAGTCTGACTATGTATGTATTGACCAAGGTAGCTGAAAATTTACTCTTTAATATGTTTAGAAAAAAAATTGTTTTTTTTAGAGATTTTTCCCCTTGCAAATGAGATTTACTGAGGAGGGGTTCAATTTACAATTCAAGTTTGAGCTAAATTGGTCCCTCAATCTGTGTCTGACACATTCACACTCGTTCTTTTTTTTCAAATCAGACTATTTCAGTAATCACTGTATATCAAAAGGCCAGAGAAGTAACTTATTCGTTGATCATCCCCTTTTTTCCAATATTTTTTCAATTGATCACCCCCAATAGGGGTTGCTGCCAAAAGACGTTGGTCATGTGACTGTTTCTATTGAGTAACTACCCAGACCTGCCTCTATCTTTCTTCCTCTTTTTATACTGTTAATCCTCTGCTACTTGTACATTCCTTACTGCTCTCATTCGCAATGTCCCATTTGAATCAAATGCTCACAAATTGTTCTTCCATTTTGTTTTTCTCATCTCCTTTGATTGTCTCCATGCCAAGCTGAGATGGCTCAGGGATCAAAGTACATGCATTCGATACCACAATATCTAGGGTTCAAATTTCTTCAGCAACTGTTCAAGAGTAGCCCTCAAAAAGCCGAGAATACTTTACAGGTTGATACAGAGCACATTTCCCAAAGATTAGACAGGTTAATAACAGATGGGGGTGCAGATCAACATCTCAGACTGCTAAAATGCAAGGAATTTGGGCCCTGAGATGCTAGGAAATTTGAAAAATCAAATTTTCCTGAGCTTCGCCCCAACAGCATCATTTGGATTGGTTACTCTTTGCCCTCCTCACTCCAAACATTTTCCCCTGGGTATGGGCCTGTTATGAAACGTGACTAAATACTAGAAGGTCTATCATTTAATTTGTGGTGAGAGAAAAATCCCAAGAATTATGTTTGATAGGATAGCTTGGTTGTATACTAAACTTGAGACCTTGAAGTTTATAGATCAATTCCTAGCTCAAGCCTAGGGGAATTTGGTTCAGTTGGGTCATTTTGGCCTGGTTGGATAGCTCAATGGTTATGACATGAGACTTTCTATTTCTCCAAGAGAGAGAGAGAGAAAATAATCCACCGTATCTGATGGCATATAAGACCTTCCCACCTTTATTTCAGCAGCAAATATAAGGAATAAAATATATTTCCATTTCTTTTCATTTATCGTCCAACTCCTCTTCAAGATTTGGTCAATGTATGGCTTGAAAACAAAGGTTATATTTACTTTTGAGCCATTAGGAAATGGCAGGAGGGAGGATGTTCATATGTATTTATTTTTATTAATTATGCATTTACTGTCTACCTCAATGATTACAAGAATCAATTCATGGTCTGGGAGTTTAATCACTTGATTCACATTATTTTCAACTTACAAAAAAATAAATTGAAAATTAAAAATTAAAATTCAGTATCAATCAATATTGAAGGAAGAGCCAAGAGTGAGAAAGCTGAACTGGTGACCACAAAATCTGTAGTTTAATTAAATGGTGAATGATTCTGGGTATTTATAAAGAGCTCAAATTATTGAAAGGCTACAACAGAAGGGATTTTGAATTTTATCAAGTCAGAGATTCTCAAACTTTTTCATGTAACATATCCGTCCATCCTATCTGGCACTGATAGAGAACCCCTTGTGCAGAATATAGTGTAAAATGTACGGATATCATAGAACAGACATAAGACATATCATATTTGTTAGTAATTTCATTTGATTTAATGTTGGATTTCCAATGAGATGTATGAGCTTGTCTCTTTCCAACAAGTATTTCAATTCTAGGCAATGTTTCAGAGAGACATGTCCACATATCATTCTCAATTGACAGTCCCCAACAAAGTTTGATTTATATTAAACAAGTCTAAAAGTCAGACTACAGACGAACTATTTCTTTCCTTGTGTGAAGATCTAGCAAGGACAGTGTTCCCAACTTTATTTTCAAGTTTACAACTGAAATTGAGTCAAAAACATTTTGAAACGTCGAGATACACATCTAAAATATTGGAAATATATTTCATGTTAATAAATTAATTGTGACTTTAATCTTTAACATTTATTTCATTGAAACATTACTAAATTTATTACAAATATTACTTATCTTAAAACTATGAATTAAAAGAAATACTACTTATCTTATCACTATGAGCTAAATAAAAATCTTATTACTATAAAATAAATAAAAATATTACTATATTTTTTCACTATAAATTCAATAAAAATATTGCTTCATTTCTACCATATCAATCAATACATGAAAAAATAATGTATTGGAGGATATAAGAGACAAAGTTCAAGAATCAATTTTCATACCAGCTCAGTCCTAAATTGGCTGGCTGGCATGGCTAGACCCATTGGTAAACAGCATATGTCTCATGATGTTATTCAACTCTTCAGTAAATCTTATTTAATGGTGATAGAGGTATTCAAAGGTATTATTTTATCAATATAAATCAATGAAATATTACTTATTTTACTGGAAAAATCCTCTAAATAACAATGTCTGACTTCTAAACATTATTGAATCATCTAAATTGGCTACACTGAGCAAAGGGCTGAACTAACACATCAGGCAATGATGCCCATCAGCGAATCTAAAAAGATTGTCCAAAGCATTGACAAAAGTCAAAAAAGTTGATATACATACAAATCTGAGATACTTGAATTTTGGGAGTTATCCTCTTAATTCGTGCAGTATTTCTAACTGTATAAATATGAATTCAATATGTTGTTTCATACATGTAAACCTAGAATAATTTGAAACACTTTATGAATTAAAAAGATAATTCCCTAAAATCAAACATCTCTAATTTGTATGAATATCAACTTATATTTGTGTTTCATTGGTTGTAATTACTCTGAAGTATCAGTGTTTTTACAAACCTCACATACCCCAGTAATTTCCCTTGCATACCCTTAGAGGTATCTGTATCCCCATTTGAGAACCCCTGCATTAGGTGAAATACAAGGAAAAGAATTCTTGTGCTATCTGGAGTCCAATTCTTGGTTATTCAAAGGTTAAAGTTGACTCCAACAAATGAGAGAAAATTTTGCGGTATTGTCAAAATCCTACTCTGGAGTTTAAAATGATCTCACCAAAATCTTCAAAGCTCCTGGCGAGGCTGAAATTTCAAACTCATTTCAACCCATCAGAAGATTTTCAAAGAAAAAATTGAGTCACCCAATCTCCCTTCTTGCACAGACAATCTTATTTCTTTGGTTTACAAACACAATTATCAAGATTTCCATTATCTAGAAAAATATCTAGATATCCATGCCTTGCATAAATAAATCACAATAGCAAGTGTGTGCACTAATTATGAAGAAAAGAAAATACCCGAAAATGATTTGGGCATTGTGGCTTCAAAACGCTTCAGTGATTCAATATTATTTTATCAAGTCCCCACCGATGGCCAAATTCAAAGATCTTTTTCACTTAAAGGAAAACTGTTTTACAAAAGTTGGAATACTTCAAAACTTATATGCTAAGTCATTTAAGCTTCTGTCAGAGAGCAGTTTGACCCTGAAGCAGCCAGTTATATAAGGTTTTATCCAAGTTTTTATCTTGTCATGTATGAGATGGGTTTTTGCTGAAGCATATGCTTTTCCTGTGTGCATGGCAGTTACAGCCAAAGGACTGTCAACTTTAAAGGCAATATATTTCCATACCAAAGTGATTTTGCGAATATTTGATTTATGGACTCAGATGTTTGGTGACATATTTGGAGTAAACCTGGGATCAGGAAAGATTTTTCTTGAGTTTCAAATGGAAGGGCAATTTTCCATATCGTTTCAATGTTCATGCATTTTTTCTTCTTACATAAACTTTGAGATTTAACCTCAAAGATAATTCTTACCTGAGGCCCATGAATAATTTAGGAAAAAAAAAAAATTTTCTGAAAGAAATAATGTATAAACCTCTATAGCATGTTATTTTGTATGTTTGTTACCGTAACACACAAAAAACAGTACATCACAGCAAAGTTTTTATTAGCCCAGAACTGTTAAAATGCTCTAATTTGTAGAAACAATCAATTTCCAGTCCAATTTGTACTTGATAATAATAGTGTCAGGTCAGCATTCGCACTTACCTCAGTAATCTATATTACAATGATCTGATTTCTCAAAAGATTTGACTAAGTACTTTAATTACTAATTAAAGAGTAGTTTCCCTTATTTATTTGCAAATAATCTAAACATACAATAGGCACATATGCAAATTTCCTTCCTGTTTGCACTTGTGCACATTATAACCTTATATCGATTGTAGAAGCGATCCACTTATTACAAATGTTTCCCACGAAACACTGCTAAGATTTCTGTAGTTTTTTCTAATATAATTATAAAGCTTAATCTACATGTTATGCAGGTATTAGGTACTTGGAATAAATTTCATAAATTCAACATTAACGCCTTCTGAGTTTATGTTCCCCTTTAAACTGCTGAAGATTATTTATATGTAAGCAATGAAAACTATGTCAATACCAAAATAGTTAGGAGAATAATATATCATATGAAACATTTATTGTACTGTGAAGGAAAATATACTATTTGTACATGAAAGCACACATCAAATAATCACATTTACTCAATATCTCAGTCACAGATATTTGTGTGAGTGGTAGTGTAATAAATATAATTCTTTTTAAAGACATTTACATTTGTTGATAACACTACATGTCCTGGTAATCTATCCCATAATCCTACCACTCGGTTGCTAAAAAACGATTTTCTGATATTCAGTCTACTCCCATTCACTTCCAACATAATGGCATGACCCCTCAGTCCCTTATACTTATACCTATCTATCAAGCCTCTCTCTTTTTCTAAAGATGTCAACTTTAACTCCTTTGACATTATCCTCATAATTCATGCTTTTTAATTCTGGTATCAACTCAGTTGCTCATCTAAGGACTTTTTTCTGAAAGGTTTTTTCCTTCTAAAAGAACGATGACCAGGCTTGAACATGGTATTCAAGATGTGGACACACATAGGTCTCATACAATTTAAGAATCATTGGAAACCAATGTAGATGACTCCAGATGAACAGCTAACATTGATTGAAATTCATTGAAGTTGTCCAAGTGATTCAACGACATTAAAAGAACACATATCATCAATTGATTATTACAAAGTATATTTTTTAGATTTCCCCACAGAGATAAATGAAATAAGCAAGACACGTACGAAGTGGTGGCCTAAAAACAAATAAATTGAAACGAAATAAAAAAAAAACTAACAAAAATTTGAACCTATTGAAACGACAATGGAAATTTTATTGATGACAAAGAAGCGTTGTCAATGGTTGGGGGAATAAGTGCGGTTGGGGCTGGTTTAGAGCTTGCAAATCGATTTTGAGAATAATAGAAAACATTCTGACGTAAATGCAGAAAGATTAAGAACTGATTGGCTGGCTGCTCAGCCCTTGTGCTTGAAACACCTCAAATGATTTCCCATCGATACTGAATGATCATGGGAGGATCTAATTTGGTCCTTACTTCTTTTCATTCTTTCGTGATGGCTTTTCAGAAAACCTTTCATGATTCACCATCTATCTATCTATTAACTGTCAACCAAAACTGTCAACATAGGTATCTTCAGTTTTTAAGTGGTTCTGGCTGACTTCTATCTAATAGAAACCAACAACCAAAACTGTCAAAATAGGATTCTTCTGTTTTCAAGTGGTTCTGAGTGGTTGTGTATGTATGTATGCATGTATGGAGCATACTGACCACACCAATGGAGCTAGAGGGTTGTGAATCTAAAAATTTACTTTGTTTTGTCTACAAAAAATGTTCTTTCGTATTTTGAAAATCCCCCCCATCCTAGATTTTTTTGTGGGAGTTCAAATTGCAATGTAAGTTTATGCTTAATTGGTCTCTCAGTTTGTTTCCAGCATCATTCATGTTCGTTTTTTTTTTTACTGATCATGGCCCAACAAAAGGCAAGAGAACTAATTCATTCACTGACTACCTATTTTCCAAATTTTTTAATTGATCACCAACAGCACGGCGTGCTGGCAAAAGACATTTCAGAGGCATGCTGGTAAGGGGATGATCAATCAAAAAATTTGGAAAAGGGGTAGACAGTGGAAAAATTAGTTCTCTTGCTTTCAGTTTCATTGTATCATTGGGTGCACATTGAGAAACCTTGGTCAAAGCATCCATACCTTGCATAAGTGAATCACCATAGCCCTTGCATGTACCAGACCTAATTATCTGAAATTATCTCGAAAAAAAAATATCTGCAAAAGATTTGGGTACTGTTGGTGCTTAGTGGTGTGCTCATACAAATTTTCAAAATTGTAGCCCCCAAAATGTGACCAGGAATGCCCACACACACACACTATATATATATATATATATATATATACATACATACATATACACACACACACATATATAAATACATATATATACACACACATATATATACACACACACACATATATATATATATATATATATATATATAAGAGAGAGATAGAAAAAGATAGGGACACAGACACTTATGAGAGAAGAATATGTAACCCACTTTGCTGATTGGTAGAGCAATTTTGGGTGCTATGATGATTCGATAGCACTGAGTAGATGTAGAAAAGGTTTTATCTTTCCCCTAACATATGTAGTCTACCAGGGAAATATTTTAACAACTGCTGTTGAGTTGAGTTTCCTACCATAACAACATCAGCAACAACAATCCAAATCTAATTTAGGGGAGTAAACTCTTCCCTATTTGTCCCATCATGTTAAACCAAACTGATATATAAAAGTAACATTTCCCTACAGTGATTTAAAATCACAACCAAGTGATCTGCAGGTAGGACTCATGCCAACTGAGCCAAACTGGTAAATTGTACATATCTATGAAAATTCATGTGAAATACAACAGTTGTACTAATCATCTTGTCAAAATAGAAATGAGTGGAGTTTGATCCAGCAGCAGACAGGCTTGTTTGAAAAAAAGTTTTTGTGTCAGAGAGAAACAAAAAAAAAAACAACAAAAACACAGGAAATGTTATTTACTGATATAATGAAATGTTTCTATTCTCCTGATGAATTGTTTGGAGGACTGATTCTAAGTAGTAATCTGTGTATGTGGTTTGCTCAAGTGTACCAATCTACAAATTGGTACACAGTTCAGCTTTAAGGTAAGTGGTGAGCAAGAGGAAATACAGAGCAGACACATACCATTGAGAGATTCAATAGTTTTACGCTGATAATCAAGTTGGCCCAAAAAGAATGATGCGGGGGGAAAAAAAAACCCCAAAAAACAAAACTTGTCTATTGTGTTGCTTTTGGAATGAACAATAATTTGTCTGAACATTAAATGTTTCTTTTGTGCTATATTTAGATCAAGAATCAAAGAGACTTGCCCAAGAGATTAAAAAAAAAAATAGGAAAAAACAAACAAAATAAATAAGGCATACATTTATTTCGTCTAGTATTTATAGTTTGAGACTTCTGCAGAGTTAATGGAAGATACAATATTGGAATTGAGATAGAATTGCCTATACATCAGATGCTGAACTCTACCAAACAGGCATATATATATATATATATATATATATATATATATATATATATATATATATATACACAAGCATATACCCTTAAAATGACAGGGTTATTTATGTATGGATCAGCACTTGGGAGTGTAAAGCTAATTTGATTGGTAATTTATTTCAAATAATTCTAATATTCTAATCTTGAATTTTTTTCTCCAAGTCTGAACTCAACTCAACTTGTTTTAAAGGATGATCTGACATTAAGTCTTAAGACGAAATATTATCCAAGAAAAAATATTGTTGATTTTATGTTGCATGAAAAAAAATTAATTGGAAGAAACTTTTTTCATTGAAAATATAACTTGTTTCTTTACTAAAAAAGTTGAATATTATTTCATTTGAAAAATAGGAAAAAGTATTGTCAAATCAGGCATTTTTATTTAGCATTTACAGACTTCATCTCTTTTCTCCTATTTTAGTTCTGAACGTCTAGCATTTCTGTGATGTATTATTCATTGTTCTGTCACAACGAACCATCATATTTTACAAAACTTCAATTGTTTTTTAGCTCTTGAATCATTTTACATGGACCAATCTACTATAAATTATTACAGACATCCAAGCAAATGAACATACTAATTTGTATATTTGGCTCTTATGGATACATATATAAAGTGAATTGACACAAAAAATATTTTGGAAAGTTATTAGTATTTAAAACTGTAAAACTTTCTGGACTATATATATATACATATATGAATTTACCTAGCTCCAGCTTTCACTCTCTCACACATAAAGTAGAGAAAGACTAGACACAAGATAGAGGGATGGGATAGCGGTGTTTGTCAGTCAGACATGGCAGAGGTTGGCACAATCAAAGTCTGTATGGAAGGAAACCAGAAGGGTCTTTGTCCTGCAGTGGACTTAAAACAGCTGGTGCTCCTTATATATGTTTAGTTCATGCTTTTTCCAATTTGTAAGAATGCAAGAAATGAAACAGACAACAGATTTTTTCAATTAAAGATAATATCTAATCACAGTGTTCAATACTTATCAAAATATGTAGAGCTATTAGTATATAAAATAAAATTCACAAGGATGTTTGCCCAGTGGATGTCAACATTTTGTGCCCAACACATTCTTCAGCAATCAGAAGAGTTCAGCTCACCAGAATTGATATTATTGTGCATCATATTATTGAGGACAGGTTCCAGGAGTATAGCATTATCAATAAAAGATATTTTAAGCACCTATGAGACTTAACCTAACCTGACCTGGCCAGTGCTGCATACCAACATTTGTCCCACCCCTTGTGTATATATATATATATTTATATATGTGTGTGTGTGTATGCTTGACTTGTGTGTGTGTGTATGCTTGACTTGTGTGTGTGTGTGTGACACATGTACACAAATGAACTCTTCTTTTTTTCTCATCTCCTTCTCCAATAGATAATAGACTTGGAGAAGACTAATTTGATTGCAGTTTTCTTTGTATCTAATCAGAAAATCTATTTTCAAATAATTCTTTTTTTCAACTTTTTTTCAATGATGCAGTTAGAGGTAAAGAGTAAGTGCTTTTTTTTAAAACCAAAAACAAAAACATGACAAAAACCATCTCATTCACTAATTCTTCTGAAGATAATAACCTCTGTACATCTCAGGGTTGAAGACACTATTTTCTCTCAGAATAAGTTTTGAAAATCTATCCAACAAGCAGCAAGTCACTTTCTTATAAGCCTATTTTTTTTTTATTCTCAAAATAATGGTAGTCAAAACTTGGGTGCTTCTTTGATGCTGGGAAATATGGTATGTTACACTGAGAAAAAAATTTTCATGAATTTTCTCAGCATTTCACAACATAAAGAAAAGAGAAAAAAAATACCTGAACTTAAAAATGAACTTATTCAGAAGACTTATCTATGATAGAATTTTAAAATACAATAGTGGAAATTAACCTTCACAAATATTTGTAGGTAAAAAATAATGATAAACAAGAGAATAGTTGATTATATTAATATTTCAGTGTTTATTCACATCATCACCAGAACACTATGACTACTAATTTATGAGCTTTTGAATAGAGAAAATTCAGTAGGGTTTTGTTTAAATGTTCTCTTGAGTTTGCTTAATGATTTTATATATTTTTTAGTTTCATTAGATTTTGTGCCTTCAATTGAGTTTGATTTCCTAATAACTATTAGTGCCTTTTAATTAGACTGTTTTAGAGATGCTGGTAATAAACATTGCAATATTAACAAAATTAACAGAATCAGTAGTAGTGGAATTTTTTTCATTAAATAGTGATACTAGTGAAATATTCCTAACATGTTTTTGTCGCTTCTCAATTTTCAAGTTTTTTTCTGTGTTCAATGTCTACTAATCGAGACATTACTGTATACCTACTTCCAAAAACCAAGCTTTATTATAAACCTAGTTCCCCGAACCCATTTCCATTACTGTACAAGACCATGCAGATTTTGCGCAGAGGCAACTGTAATTCTCGTTGCAATGAACTGAGCCGTGCAATACAAGATGACCAATGGCACGTGTCAATATTTGATATGATCTTTCCATGATGAAGGTTTATGAAGAAATCATTTTGCAGTAATTCCTCTTTCTTGGAAGTTTGGCACAAAACTAATATTTTTGAGATAGAAGCCAAACAAAACAGACTTATGGTACTTTGGTTGGTCGGTGTCTTTTATCAGAAATAACAGATTTGTAATATGACACCTCCTGATTTATGCCAGTTGAGATTCTTGTCTTGCAGTATATGTTTTGTTTTTTCTTATTAAACCAACAGTGCCTGGGATTTCCATTGAGTGAACAATAATAATGTCTGAAACAAAAGCATAGAACAAGCAAAAGCATCTAATTTAGCCTGGAATTGTGATTAATCTACTATAATGATATGCTGTTAGTGTAACTGGATAAATTAAGCAGTTTTCCATCAGCATCTAAAGCTTTTCCATTTGTACAAAGAACAAGAACGACTGTTTAAAAAGTTACCTAATTTAAATAAGCTTTTTGATTCATACTATTAATTTTTTGGTTGAGCAAGCTTCACCTTTAAGAACTAGAAAATCTCACTTGTCTTAAAAAGAAGGGTATACAAGAAGGGCATCCCGTTAATAGTCACCTATGGAGCTGAAACATGGAACCTAACCAAAGATTGACCCTAAAACTAAGAATCATGCAATGAGCATAAGGAAAGAATCATGCTTTACATTTCATCTGCAATTGATATTATTTTTCATAATTTTATATTTATGTTACTTTTGATTGCTCAAGTTGAAACAACTCTTAAGATATAAATACAAAATTAAAAAAATGATATTAAGTATACTATAAATAACATCATTAACGTTTTCTTGATAAAGACCAGTGATCGTTGAAAGATCTAGAAGTCTAAAGCCAACCAACTTGGAAACATTTTTACAAAATTTCAATGAAGCAGATCCTGTTTCACCATATAGAAATGAAAGCAGATCCCTTCTCACCCTATGAAAATGAAAGCAGATCCCTTCTCACCCTATGAAAATGGAAGCAGATCCCGTCTCACCCTATGAAAATGGAAGCAGATCCTGTCTCACCCTATGAAAATGGAAGCAGATCCCTTCTCACCCTATGAAAATGGAAGCAGATCCCGTCTCACCCTATGAAAATGGAAGCAGATCCCGTTTCACCCAATGAAAATGGAAGCAGATCCCGTTTCACCCAATGAAAATGGAAGCAGATCCCATCTCACCCTATGAAAATGGAAGCAGATCCCATCTCACCCTATGAAAATGGAAGCAGATCCCATCTCACCCTATGAAAATGGAAGCAGATCCCATCTCACCCTATGAAAATGGAAGCAGATCCCGTCTCACCCTATAAAAATGGAGGCATTCTGCTTATCAAAGAATTATTTATTCAAAACGAAATTTCTATTATGGATATTAGAATTTTTATTCACTCTTGGCAAAAGCTTGAAAAAAAAAAAAGAGAAGAAAAAGGCACCAACCTGGTAATTCATAAATTCATAAAGAGTCAAAAATCTTATCTGGAACTTACCTGGAAGAGAAAAAGAAAAGAATTTTTGAATAACATAAATCATGATCAAAAGGAAAAAAATTCAGTTGTCATTAAAGAATCCTAGAAGAAAAGCATAGATATAACTGCAACTTAAACCATCAAGAAACTTGGATATGAAATTGGTAGAGAGTGTTATTTCATTTAAAAGTTAGCTACTGAAATTAGAAGCAGGATTTCCCAACCAGAACTCAGAGAACATATTGGATAGTACAAATATGTCTGTTGTCAAGTTAGTGTTTTGATTAGGCTGCCTTTGTCTTATGTTGGCAGTGTGTCCGATGAAAAACAAAGCAAAGCTCTCAATATTTACTCACTGGCATAGTACCTGACAAATATGATGAGATTATTTACATATTCATCTCTAGGATCAGAGTGTAGTGACTTTACATTCAAGCGGACAGTATTAATACAATGACAAAGTATAGAGTAAGAAAAAGATGGTGCCATGTTATGAAAAACTACTTCTCACTTCTATATCTTTCCTGATCACCTTTGTTTAATATTAGTATAAATACATGCTAGTTTTGATTCAGATGTTTTTCCCCAAAAATGTTATTTTCTTTTATCTAAATAGAAATATGTAAATTCATCCATTATCCTGTCGCATATAGGTACATTTCAAAATTTCACTCTCTGGTATAGAAAAGCAAAGCTTGAATGGAATAATAACCATTTTCTATACCTTTTCCATTTCATCATTGTCATCATCATTTTTCCTCGTTTAGACACTTTGTGCCTTTAGAGTGTTTTTGCATATGCTGATAACACTGATATTCCAAAAACATGAACTTTTATTACTCATTTTCGTTTGTATCTCCATGTTAGATAAACCTAATATTGTCTCAATCTTTGGCCATGAATTTCTAGAAAGTTTTTATCTTTCATTGGTAAAGAACAATCGTTTCTGAATGGAAGACTTGGGTAGTCTTCTTGCACAGGCTATACATTTCAGACATTATCACAAATAATCAGGAACAGACACTCAATACCCAAGAACAAAAAAAAAAACAAACAAAAAACGCCTTGCACATTATTATCATTATGGATTCATAAGAGTAGACATTGAATGACACTGGAAGATTGAGATGAATAATTGTATGACAGATGGGCAAAGAAAAAAATCTAAATTTTAACAGTAACTGAAAATCGAGTGAGTAGGTGAAACCATTACAAATTGTCACAATGTATTCCTGTTTCTGAAGGTGTTGAAATATACATCAGATATAAATTGAAATTTTGATGAATGTGCTGGCAATAAAATGAATTTTATTTTTCTTCTTGAATCATGAAAGTGGTTTCTTGTCAATTACAATGAACAGGTTTGGTTTGTTGCTCAATAGAAATTATTACTCCATCAATGTCTTTTGGGAGCATGCTATGTTGGGGTGGGGATGATCAATTGAAAAATTGTAAAAAATGGAGGGGCTGATCAATGAATATGTTACTTCTCGCGCCTTTTATTGGACAGTAATCATTTAAAAAGTCTGAATTTTCAAAAAACAAACTGGCACTAACTAGTAACCAATTTAGCATGAACTCACATTACAAACTGAACCCACCCACTAAAAACGTATTGGTTTTAAAAAAACAAAATAAAAGCAAAAAAGTTCTTCATAGACGTAATTAGGAGTAAATGTTTGAATTTTCAGACTTTCTCACTCCATTGTTGTAGTCTGTACACATGATATGTACATGCACGCACAGCTAGGTGGACTGACTGGAAAACTGAAGAAACCTATTTTGGTGACAATTTTAATTTATGGTTCCTAACAGACAGCGATGTATAAATATCTATATTAGATCAGAATGAGAATGGGTTTTAGGGGGTTTCAGTTTACAATGTAAGTTCATGCTGAATCGGTCCCTTAATTTATGTCTGGCAGTGTTCATGCTTGTTTTTATAAAATTTAGACTTTCTAATTCTCTGACTGGCTATCTCTCTATGAACCATGATTGCAGGACACACCAATGGAGCTATAGGGCTGAAAATTTAAACATTTGCTCTTTATTCTGTCTAAATAAACAATTAAACATTTTTTTGCGGTCAAAATTGTTGGTCAAATAACGGTTTCTATGGAGTGCTTAACCAGACCTGTCCGTATCCCATTTTAGCCTTCATCTTCTGCAGATAGTGATTCTTCCTTTGAAAACAGTTTGGTGGGTTCTGTGTGTCTCTTAGACTTTACACCTTAGTTCATCCTTAATCAATATTTCTATTGACTCATTGTTATATAATTGCTCTGCTTTTTTTTCATTCAATTCTATTTGTTTAGTTATTTTCTCATCAGTACACTCATATAAACAGGTAGGAAAACTTTGCTTCCACTTATAACAAAAACTTTCTATAGTTTTGAGAAGGATCATTAACAATCAAAAAGTTTTTTGGTATGTTTGAATATGAGTAGAAAGTGAGGCAGTAGGACAAAAAAGGAGCCCTGGAGTGTTGAAGAGGCCCTAAAAGTCAAATCATATCACAATGTGTCCATTAGTAAAATAATTTGATTATCATTTACTGGAGAGTGAGTATTGGATTGGTTAAAAAGGTTAAAGTAGATGAAAAGACAACACTTAAAGGACGAGATGGTTTGTGTAGTGCATATGTGCTTGTGTGCAAGGAGGGAAAAACAGTTTTGCAAAGCTTTATAGAATTCCTCTTGGATATTCTGGCATGAGTAAACAAAATTATTGACAAAACTATTAGCTAATCCAAAATTGATCAATTGAATAAAGTTCTATAACTTCTACAGTCTTCAGTGCAGGGCCCCACCCCAACAAAACAACCATGGTCCTTTAGTCATACTGTTTTCATTTGCTATGACTCTTAATACGCTATACAACATTTGCTCGCCAGTAAACAATTGAATCAAGCTTTTTCATAAATTGACTGCTCTACGGAGGAAACTCTTGGGCCTACCTTAGCCCTCTAGGCTTTGGTGTAATGCTCTAGCTGCACCTCTTTTCAGAGGCCCTGCTGCAGAGCGCATCTTTCAGAAATGGACACAGCTGTTTTGATTCCTGTGGAGCAAGTTGCACAACATCAATCGAATGGAACTGACTTTTAGAATTGCTACAAGCGGCACTTCAATAGACATGTTTCTCTTGATTTGATTCCCAGCAGTCTATCAATAGAATTAATGATGTGTATAATATGCCCCCATAGATTCTGACCCTGGTATTGACATATTCTTTAGGCCTGATAGATGATTTGTGATTGTCTTCAACTGCTAGAGTACTTTTGGTTGAAATTCAGTTTAGGTTCAAAGATTTAATGTTCTCCCCATGCTAACATAATAATGAACAAAGAAATAGCATCTAAATCCATTCAGCAACTGCCAACATATGTTTCTCCTGTTTTTAAGTGAGTCTGGTTAGCTGGCTGTCTATGTATGTGTATTGCATATGGGTTGCACCAATGGAACAAAAGGACTGATAATTTGAACATTTATTCCTTATAATGTCTTGAAAAAAGCTGTTTTTTTTTTAAAATAAAAATTCCAATTCCCCCCTGAAATGGGTTTTTAGAGGAGGGTTGGGGGGGGAGTTACCATGTAAATTTTTTTTGTGGCCTTTCTTTTCCCAGTCCCTTATTTTGTGTTTGGCAGTGTCCATGATTTTTTTGTCTTTGAAATTCAGTCTTTCAAGTGATCAGCCAACAAAAGGTGCCAGAAGAAATTTATTCATTGCTCATCATCATCATCATCATCAGTCTCTTAATGTCTGTCATTGGACATAGACCTTCCCTAAGATACGTCACTCTCCTCTATCATGGGCGTCGTGGAGCTAGTACTTTCTGAATTTGTCTAGCACATCCCTCCATCCAGTACTCTGCCTGCCTCAGTTGCACAGGTGATATCTGGGGATCCATGTTGTGAGTCGTGATGTCCATCAATTGTCTGCCATTCTTGCAACATGGCCAACCCATTGCCATTTGAGTTTTTTAATGGATTTTATGATGTCCCTGACTCTTGTCTTTTCCTGGATGTATTGCACTGTCTTGTGGTCTCTCAAGGTGAGGTTGAGCATAATTCTCTCATGAGCATGTTGCATTGTTCTCAATTTACGGGTCTGTCTCTTGGTTAGGTTTCATATTTTAGCTCCATTAGTGACAATCGGGAGGATGCATTGGCTATACACCCTTCTTTTTACGATTAATGGGATCTTCTTATTTTTGAACGCTGAGCTTGCTCTGCCAAAGTCTTGCCATCCTAGTGTGATTCTTCGCATGATTTCTTCTTCTTTTGAGGGTCTCATGGAGAATCCCAAAACTGCATGCAGCCAAAAGACATTGGATACATGACAGTTTCAATTAAGTAACTAACCAGCCCTGTTTCTGTATGCATCTGATGGAACTGCAGAATGAGATATATTGTGTTATAAGACGAGGTTGTCCGGGTGTACATTGATAATAATTGGTTAAAATATCTCGAGAGGAGCCAGTGGTTTGCCAACATCTAGAGTTGGGACTAAAACATAAGAAATATGAACGAGAATACTGAAATTCAGTAATTGTGTGTTTGTAATAAAAGGTTGTATTAGTATAGAAAGGTAAGGACTTCCTATTTATATACATATATATATATTTATCTTTCAGTGTGTATTTGTGAGTGTGGATGAATAAAAATACAATCAAAAATAAAATCTATTACACTTTATTTAACATTAATTACATTTTCTTGATAATGACCGACGATGTTCAATTAAAAAAGCAACATTTTGATCTAGTATATATATATATGTATATATATATATATATATATATATATATATACACTAGAAATTTTCACACTAAACATTAAAAAACTTTTACTAGATTTTTTTGTCTCACTTCAATTACCTATCTCCCAAAATCTGTCAATGCAATTTATGTAATCTTCCAAAGCGTTTTTTTTCTCCTTGTTTCCCCTATACTTTGTTGTTATTGTAAAATGTATAAATTGTATCTTCTTGGGATCATCAGTTCTTTACCATGTAACGGTTTGGGAGATTTTAAAAACAAAATAGTTACTGTAACATGGTACTCGAGCAATGTTGATCAAAAACCACCTCCTTTTTCTTACTAAATAGCTTATTAATTATGAATTAAAGTATTCTTACACATAGTTTTATGTGTAATATATATTGATATTTTTTACAACCTATTTATTTTTTGAAATAAGGCTCACTTCTGGAGGTTACCTTAAAAACGTTTTTAATGATGAGAGATCAGTGAGAATAACAATAGACATGACTTGCTCTTTGTGTCATTTCTATTGAGTGTTCACTCATATGAACATCAAATCCGTTGTGTTGGTTTTAATTTCAGACTGCATGCAAACCAACTTATGATATCATCTTCAAGAATACTTACTATACTGAAAAAACTTCGAGTCGATTCTCTACCAACATATTCAACCGAAGAATTTGACGATTATTTTCCATTAATCTTAAAGTTCATTTTTCCACATTGTATAACATCAAGCTTTCACCAAATATTTTTAAAAACACCTTTAATCATCAATTAAAGTATTCTTACACACATGGTTGGAACAAAACCATTTTCTAGCGGTTAGTAACACCTCAATAGTCGATTCCATGAATATACTTGAACAATTTGTTGCATGGCATTCTGTGTTTGATCTTCCAACTCTCCAACTACTTATCAGTCAGACAAATGGACCAGAGCCAAATGTTTTCCCTTTTCCCTGGTTCCAGTCAATACAATGAACTTCCACACTGACAAAGACTAGATCCATCTCTTTTGGTTACCTAATTCTGCTAACATTCATACAATTTTGTTTATTTTAATATACACTATTCATTTATTTGATTTTTATACTTTTGTCAACTTATTCTTTAATTTTCGTTATTATTTCACTATGGTCAAGCTGATAAGTTTTAAAGGAATCAGGATGTCTGATCGTAGCTTTGGTAAATTGTCTAAAAATCTTACTAATTTCACTGCCTTGATCAACCATTCTTACAACTCGAGAAATATTTTTTGGTATGAATCTTGAAGTTGGTCTTGTGAATCTCAAATATTCCGATAATATTATTCTGTGAAATATGTATGCAGGAATACTGCTTGTTTTGAAAGGATCTTTACTATACAAAACAGGAAACTATCTTGTTTATCAAACAATTTGTTGATAAACATTCCATCCTCGATTTTAATATCCAAATCTAGGAATGTTGCTTGCAGTCCTTTATGTTCACATTTTGATTTGTGATCTTTAGGATATTTTTATTTCCTATTTTTAAGTAACATTTCCCAATAACATGACTAACAGCCACCTTAAGGGTAGAGCACGTGAAGTAAGTGTTACTTTTTTTTGTTTTACTTCAGAAAGATTTAGAGTTTGTGAACCCAATATGTTCATTATTTCCTTCCGCAAATGCCAAATCTATCATTTTATTTTATTTTTTAATAAATCTTCAAGAGGAATTTTCGTGTAAAGAGTATTGAAATCATAGGTTGAGATAGATTTAACCCCTCTATGGGCATTTAAAAAATCCAATTTTTTCTTTAAAAGGCATAGAGTTATTCACTATCCAAAAGAGATTTAAATTACTATACATATATATATATATTAGAGTAAATATAATGAAATGGAGTGATTTTATTTCATGATAGCTACATGTTCCTGCATATCAAAATCATTTAGAACCACAGAGCAGCAAGTATAATTATCTTTCACTATGACAAAATCTCTTTACTGTAATGGATAAAACCGTCAGTACAACTGGGTAGTAAGTGTTATATTTTTGATTGTTTCCGTCAAGGATATAGATCTGAAACCAAATTCTTACCTATTTTTGCCCTTGGGATAGCCTTCAAGTATGTTTCCTGAGCTATCTGAGGCAAAATAGGTAAATTACAAAATATCAATGTTCTGATCAAAAGAACAAAGTTTGAAGGGACTAAAAGCCATTTTATATACTTAGACATGAGCAATCAGAAGGTAACATTTCTCAACCAGGAAGAAATGAAGTGAAAAAAAACATTGCATAGTGAACCAAACTGTTCTTCTCTTATCACTTGTGAACCTGCTGTTCTATCAGCAGGCCAGATTTTTGAACTTGTATCAACTTAATCATTTGGAATTTATGGACTCAAATAATTCCTTATTGTCCTTTTTTTTCTGTTTTCTCAGGGAAGATTCAAGTGTTTGTTTTGATGGTTGAAGAAATAGCTTGCAAGCCAAAACTTTTCGAATCATTAAAAAAATTGAAATAGCAAACTCCTAATATCCGAGAACAAACTTTATGTGATCGTGTGAAAAAAATACCCAGTAGTCATTTCTATTAATTTCAGACAAGTATTTTCTTTCTGCTTAATTTTTTTTCTGATTTTGATTGCAACTTCACAGCAGACAATAAACAGAGTAGATTAGTAGAATTAAGAAGAAAGAAAATACGAGACAAGAGATTATCAGGTCTGGTTAGTCACTCAATAGAGGCTGTCACATGACTGACGTATTTTGGCAATATGATGTGTTGTTGGTGATCAATTGAAAAATTACAAAAAAGGGATAATCAATGAATCAGTTACTTCTCTCACCTTTTATTTGGCTGTGTCAGATTTGAAAAAATAACAAGCTTGAACAAAGCCGGACACAAAATAAAGGACCAATTTAAAATAATCTTATAAAGAAATGGGTTGAATTAATTTGGCCTTATTTTATCTGACTCCATCAATTACCTTGACCCTACCTTGTTAAGATTTGATATTAAACTAATTACTTAGTTTCAAAGGAAATGAAACAAATGTTAACAATTATAGTAGCCTTAGTAATAATGACAATCTTCATATAAGCAAGGCGTACTGTCACTTGCTGCTGCAATTTTCCAGCATGGCCTGTGTCACACCTTTAAAAATTAATTAGATACAAAAAGGGATTTGTATTTTTCCAGACAATGTGTCTACAATGAATATTATATTACTCTATTTTAGAGTAAATGAGGCTAGAAAGACTAGTGTTATTGGATTGTACTTGTGTGCAGATGAAAAGCTTTAGGGTATTCCAGCAAAATGTGTTTTTTTTCTGTTTGTTTGCTTTCACTTTGTGACCTACTTTGAAAGTGATATGTACTTGTTACAAACTTATATTTTATATGGATATAGAAGAAATCATAAGAAATACTATACAAAAATTTGAGTGTATATGTAACCATATCTACTTTGGTATATATGTACGCATTTTTACACAAAGGGATATTAGTGGTTTTGATGTATAAGAGTACTGCATATATTGGCGTGTATACAATACTTCTCTTTAAACATACATATACATATATATATATATATATATATATATATATATATATATATATATATTCATATGTATATACAATACTAATCAAGAGTATAATATAATGAAATATCTGATGTACAATGGGTTTATATCAAAGTGCTTGATGCGTTCAACAATGAACATCAAGTCGAGTTAGAGTAGAGCTTGAAATATAATGAAATGAAGGTTCATGATTCTGCCTTGTTTGGGCTTCTTCAGGCTGAAGAATGTGTTTGTGGGGCAAATCCTATATTTCATCATATTTATATATATGTGCATGTAAAGTCTGTTTTTATGAATGTGTCATTATGTGATAGTTTGTGTTCATTTTGTGTGTGTGCAAATATATATACATAGAGAAATATACACACACATATATATCTAGAGAGAGAGAGAGAGACAAAGGGAGAAACACAAGCACACACACACACATATATATATATATATATATATATATATATATATATATATATATATATATATATAGAGAGAGAGAGAGAGAGAGAGAGAGAGAGAAAAAGGAAGCACACACACACATATATATATATACAGAGAGAGAAGCACACAAACACAGAAGAACACACATATATATATATATATATAGAGAGAGAGAGAAACACACACACATATACATATATATATATATATATATATATATATAGAGAGAGAGAGAGAGAGAGAGAGAAACATACATATATAGAGAGAGAGAAAGAGAAAAACACACATATAAATATATATATGTATATACAGAGAAAAACACACACATACATATAGAGACACACACACATACATACATACATACATACATATAGAGTGAAACACATACATACATGTAGAGAGAAACACTCACGCATACATATTTTTGTTGAGAGAAACACTCATGCATACATATTTTTGTTGAGAGAAACACACACACATATATAGCAAGAGAAAAACATACACTTACATATATATACAGACAAAAACACATATATTCATACATAGTGAAAGAAAAACACATATATTCATACATAGCGAGAGAAAAAAACATACATATACATATATATAGAAAGAAAAAATCATACATACATATATATATATATAGAAAGAAAAAACATACATATATATATATATATATATATATATATATGTATATAGAAAGAAAAAACATACATATACATATATCCATAAAAAGAAAAAAACATACATATACATATATATAGAAAGAAAAAAACATATATATATATATATATATATATATATATATATATGAATAAAAACTACTGTTTCAGACTCTACTACAGTAGAAGTGAAATTCATGAAAGGAAGCCCACTTCCTCTGAATCTTCACCACATTTACAAATTTTATAATGTGGTATGAAGCTATTTTTAGCCCCACACACCGACATAAACAGTACACAGATACCCTCGTTCTTTAGCCATCCAGTTTTAATATGCTGCACTGTGTGTGCATGTTGGTAAACAGTAGTCAACCTACTTTATCAATGGATACATCATATCAACTTGAAAGTTCAGCACCCATGCCACCTTCAGCTCTCTTAAAACAAGCCGGGGCCCCTAGGCCATCCGGGCCCTGATGCAACACACCTGCTGAACTCTCTTTTCAAAGTCCTACCCTCTACCATAACAAACAAAATCATTTTTTTTTTTTTCATTTTACCACATATGCACTTGAATAGCATCTGAACAGGCAGGTTTATTTTTTGAAAGCATGTTTACCTTTGTGCATCAAAGCAGACAATAGACAAACAGTATTTTGGTTTTGGAGGCTTTTAATAATTTTTATGCAGAAGTAACCTAAAAAAGAAGTAAGAATCAGAATAATAAACTGTATTTCTAGCTTCTGCCTTTCATTCTTACCCTTTGGAGAAGGGTGAACAGGTATTTGGTACTTGCTATTTTCACACTTCCCCGAATGAGAATTTCAACTTGAATATTCTTGACAATTAATTAACAGGTCTGGTTAGTTGCTCAAGAGAAACCGTTACCAATGACTTTTGGCAGTTGGCCGTGTTAGGGGTGATTAATAAAAAAAAAAATTGGAAAAAGTAGGGATCAGTAAGTTACTTCTTTTGTTGGATCAGCCATCATCATCATCAGTCTTTTAACATCCATTGTTGGACACAGACCTTTCCCAGGATTTGCCACACTTCTCTATCATGAGTACTTCCTGAACTTGTCTGCCTCGTCTCTCCATCTAATATTTTGTCGGCCTCGGTTCTACATGTGATCTCAGGGATCCATGTTGTGAGTTGTGATGTCCATCGGTTGTCCGCCATTCTCTCAACATGGTCAGCCGACCGCCATTTGAGATTTTTAATGGATTCTATGATGTCCCTGACTTTTGTCTCTTCTCGGATGTACTGTGCTGTCTTGTGGTCTTTCCATGTGAGGCATAACTCTTTCATGTGCATGTTGCATAGTTCTCAATTTACGGATCTGTCTCTTGGTTAGGCTCCACGTTTCAGCTCCATAAGTGACTATCGGGAGGATGCATTGGCTATACACCCTTCTTTTTACGATTAATGGGATCTTCTTATTTTTGAACGCTGAGCTTGCTCTGCCAAAGTCTTGCCATCCTAGTGTGATTCTTCGCATGATTTCTTCTTCTTTTGAGGGTCTCATGGAGATTCGTTGTCCAAGGTAGATGTAGTGATCTACTTTCTCCAGTTCTTTGTCCTCGATTTTGATCTTGGTGTTTTTATCTCCGATGTGGTTGTTTCACATGATCTTTGTCTTGCTGAAGTTCATGTGTAGGCCGACTTTCTTGCTCTCTTCATTTAGTTCATCTATCATTAGTTGGATATTGTGTAGGTTCTCTGCAAAAAGGGCAATGTCGTCTGCAAATCTGAGGTTGCTCAGATACTCTGTGTCTATTTCAATTCCTTTACTCTCCCAGTCTAGTCTTCTGAAGATCATATCAAGGCAGGCTGTGAAGAGTTAGGTGAGCTGGTATCACCTTGTCTTATTCCCTTCTGGAGCTGAAAGGGGTCCAAGTCTTTATGTAACCTGATAAAGGTGCTGCTGTGATAGTATATATGTTTCAGCACTTCAACATATACTGGATCTACACCTTGTCGAGTGATAGCCTCCATGACCTTAGGGATTTCTACTGAGTCAAATGCCTTTTTGAAGTCAATAAATGCTACGTCGAGTTTATATTCTGCTGCTTTTTCTTTCAGCTGATTTATCGAATGCAGGTGGTCCATGGTTGAGTAGCTTCTTCTGAAGCCAGCTTGTTTACGTGGCTGGTTTTCATCAAATGTTTTCTTAATTTGGTTGGTGATGATCTTTGTGAAAAGTTTGTAAATACAGTTGAGTAGGCTTATAGGCCTGTTGGATCAGTACAAAGTCTGAATTTTCAGAAAACAAGTGTATTTGCTGCCTGACACAAACTAAGAGACTAATTTAGCATAAACATGCATTGTAAATTATCCCCTCCTTTGAAAAAAAAACCCTAAAAATTAATTTTCTTGGGGATGAATCTTAAAAAGAATAAAAATTGTTTTTTCCTGGACATAAGGAGTGAATGCATAAATTTTCAGCCTCTTGCTCAATTGGTGTGGCTTGTACATGTGATATTTACAGCCAAAAAGAATCACTCAAAAACTAAAGAAATCTGTAGACAGTTTCTACAGTGTGCTGAGAATACAAAGAATTGAATGAGAATTCTTGTACTTGCTGGATCACAATCAGTGGAGATTAACTTATGAGTGGAAGGAGAAGACTGCTATTATAAGGATGCCTAGATCAATCTCAATCAGTGAAACATTTTCGATAGAGACAAGCTGATTACTGTTTTGGGTCAATAACCAACCAAACTAATGATATATTTATAAAGTACTCCAACTAATTTATAGTTTAAGTAGCTGATGGTTTGTACCACTGATTTAATATTCTCAAGGGACTCTTTCTTGTTTTATTAGCTGGACAAATCATTCAGTCTATTATTCTATAATCAGTCTGATAACACAAATTGAAACATCCAAAAATTGGCCTGTGTAGATAGGTAGTGTTGACAACATTTTATGAGGAAAAAATTCTCCCTTGAGCTCATAGTTCATTAAATTTAGTCACACATCACTGATCATAATCGGATGTTTTTTAACAGAGCCAAATGTTAGATTTAAGATGTAACCAGAAGCTTTAAAACAATGAAGAAATTTTTCTAGACATTTTGAGAAGAGTGCTTATTATTGTAAGTATGAAATTAGATGATATGTAGACTTGTCTGGAGAATCTCTTTTGATACAGTTTACCATTGAATATAAGGAAGGAAAAAAAATCCCAAAACAAAAATAAAAACCACCAAGATAGCATATAATTTTGCCAATGCTAAGCACTAACTCAATTGAAAAAGAATTTACAAGTGAATGAAAAAAAAAGAAATAGAAAAATATCTTGTAATCAAAAACTATCCCTGGATCTGCCCCCAAATCTAATCACTTCTTCCACCCTTCCGGAAAATTTAATTAAAATTCATTGACAATATTTGGAGATATCAAGTGGACAGACATGAAAGATACTTATGTGAATAAAAAAAAAAGAAAAAAAAAAAATTTGTGGATCTGCCCCCAAATTTGACTAATTTTCGCCCACCCTTCCACAGAATATCATTGAAAACTTTTGAAGGCATTGTGTAGATGAAAAGACGAACATGACTGAACAGAAAAAAAAGAACAGACTCTTTTCCAAACCTAGAATCTGTTTCCAATCAATTTTCCAAGTTAATCCTTGTTAAAACATCCAAAACAAAAATAAATAATCATTGCATCAGAAGTAAAACAAAAAATATTGTCTGAGATGCGACATAATTCATTGGAAAATGAAAAAGTTATAAATACATAAATGGAATGTATACATTAGTTATTAACACTCTACAGTCTACATTTTTTCTATTTCTTTCTTTCTTGTACTATTTCTTTTATCTTGGGAATTGGATTTTAAAAAAAAGGAACAATATGATATAGAGTGATGAAAAAAGAAAAAATATTCCTTGTTCTTTGCTCTCCTTATATATCATATCTTTTGATCTTTATCAACACTTCCTCTCTCTTATCTCATCATTATCAAGATAACAGCTTTCTCTCTTGTTGCTGTCTGTCTCACTTTAACCACTCACTCTCTGGGTCACTTAATTCCCTACAAACGCCACTAACTTATTTGAATCTGGTCTTTACAAAAAAATCTCAGCTGTTTTTAGAAACCAAGACTAATTTACGTCTCAGTTAAAAAAAAACAAAGTCTTCTTAACCATTTTTATCACCAGGAAGAGCAATGATATAATTACCAGATGTCCCTGTTCAAGCTATACAAATATTCGATAGAATATAGTATCAAGTAAATTCATTTAAAGCATTCACCTGATTAGTCAAAGAGACCTGTGGTTGATATCAAAGATTCTGTTAATTAAGTAGATGAATGATCATCATTTCATCTTCACCTGCTATCATTTGTGTTAATGCAAGGAAATTTATTCATAAATATCAAATCATCGAAAAGATTTTGAATTGGTAAAGTAGGTGTGAAAGAAACAGGATATAAATCTATGAATCTCTCCAAATTAAACAACTGTCTCCATCTATCACTGTGTCCCCATCTCAAACATTGGTACAGCTAAAACAAATTTTGAATATATACTTCGTGGGTTGAGGGCAGGGGTTTTGAAACATGGGTCTGGGGACCTCTAGTGGATGGGGTCGTTCAACTAATAAAGCCTGGGGGTGTGCAGCAGTGTTTCCTTTAAACCTAACACTTCAAATCTTGTGCCAGGGAAATAGTGTCATCCATTTCACAGCAAACAAAAACCATAAATATTGTGCACAGACGTGTACCATTTATTAGAATTCTAGAAAATGTGATGTACATAGAAAGAAAAAAAATGTTTATAACTGTAGTTCATTGATTATAGTCCAAAAACTAAAGGCTAAAAATAGGGATCCAACGGAATATTTCCTTTATTGAAAGGGTCCTTGAGTTTTCAAAGTATCGAAAAACCACAGAGCTAAGGGAAAAATATGGTTCATCAAAAAAACAAAACAAACTTTTTTGAGGGTTTTAGCAGGAAACCACTTGATAGGATGGGTTTTCAGCTATTCTTTATTGAGGCCTATATCACCCTTGCAGAGAGAAGTGGGAAGTTTTTGCAGGAAGCACAGTGTTTAGCTAGTATTTGGATAATTTGAAAATCCATTTTTTGACATCTTGATTCGACAGAGACAAACTCAGTCTTCTTATATGCTCACTCCTTTTCTACCCTCATTATTTATTTGTTGGTCTCAGCAGTGAAACCTTCTCCCCATTCACTTTTGATTATTCCTGATGTTGTAAGTACAGAATAGGTAACCTTGTAGGTCATTCAGTGTGTCTACCTTGATTTCTTAATCCTCAACAGGGATAGAGAATTATATTCATGATTAATTCATTTTTCCCTCCTTTCAAAGATCAAATGTTTAAGATAGTTTAGCTGCCCTGTAGATTCTTTTTTTAAATTTTTTATTCAGGGCTGGGCAAAGCAGAACTTGATTGGCAACCCCCACCCATTGCCTCTTGTGGCCCAACACCTCCATTTGGCACTACCTCGCTCTTGGGGCCCCTTTGGTGGCCATGGGACCCTAAGCAGTCACTCAGTTCACTTATTCCTTGGGCTGTCTCTGTTTTTAATAATGAATATTTATGATCTGATTAATTCCTTAAAGCATTCTTTTAGTTTTAAAGGTTGAAAATAGGTTGAAAACTATGCTAGATAGAAACAAAAGGGTTGCAAGATGGTTTGAAATAAACAAGAAGAAAATATGAAATGTAGAAACAAATGAAAAGAGAAAAAATGAACAAGTTTTCAAAATTGCTAAAAGTATAAAACAGCTTGTATATTTATATCATGATTTTTGAACATCATCATCAGTCTTTTAACATCTGTCATTAGACATAGACCTTCCCCAGGATTCACCACACCTCAGTATTGTGGATGTGGTGGAGCCAATACTTTCTGAATTTTGTCAAGTTTGTCTCTCCATCTTGTATTCTACTAGCCTCAGATGCGCAAGTGATCTCTGGGGATCCACGGTGTGAGCCGTGAAAAGTGTCACTTGAACTTGGGAACAGGAAGATAGTTGTGAATGATATAGCATTTATAAATTTATGAAAACTCCTGACATATTCCAGTCTCTTTACGTCAATATACTTGAGGAAAATGGAAACCTAAGAACAGACTGAGACAAGATTATCGTGCGTGCCAAAGAATTTTACCAAAAACTTCATTCGTCCAAACAAGGACAACAAAACAATGAATAGGATATGTAAGACGTGAGCAATCAACTTGAGGAATTCCTAGAAGAGATGAAACAAGCCATTAAACAGACAAAGAAAGGAATGGCCCCTGGACTAGACAACATCACCATTGACCTACTCCAAAAAGCAGGTAAAATTGTCACTAGGAAACTGGCCATCGTTTTCGACTTATATCTACAACAGAGTAAAGTTCTAGATGATTGGAACACTACTATCATAATGCTTTTACATAAAAAAGGAAAACTGAAAGGCCTCAACAACTACAGGCCTATAAGCCTACTCAACTGTATTTACAAACTTTTCACAAAAAACATTACCAACCGGATCACAAAACACTTGAAAACCAACCATGAGAGCAAGCTGGCTTTAGGAGAAGCAACTCGACGATGGACCACCTGCACTCGATAAATCAGCTGAAAGAAAAAGCAGCAGAATATAATCTACCACTTGCCGTAGCATTATTGACTTCAAAAAGGCGTTTGACTCAGTAGAAATCCCTAAGGTCATGGAGGCTATCACTCGACAAGGTGTAGATCCAGTATATGTTGAAGTGCTGAAACATATACAATCACGACAGCTCCTTTATCAGGCTACATAAAGACTTTGACCTTTTTTAGCTCCAGAAAGGAATAAGACAAGGTAATACCAGCTCACCTAACTCTTCACTGCCTGCCTCAATATGATCTTCAGAAGACTAGACTGGGAGAGTAAAGGAATTGAAATAGACACAGAGTATCTGAGCAACCTCAGATTTGCAGACGACATTGCCCTTTTTGCAGAGAACCTGCAGATTATCCAACTAATGATAGATGAACTAAATGAAGAGAGCAAGAAAGTCAGCCCACTCATGAACTTCAGCAAGACAAAGATCATGTGAAACAACCACATCGGGGATAAAAACACCAAGATCAAAATCGAGGACACAGAACTGGAGAAAGTAGATCACTACATCTACCTTGGACAACAAATCTCCATGAGACCCTCAAAAGAAGAAGAAATCATGCAAAGAATCACACTAGGATGGCAAGACTTTGGCAGAGCAAGCTCAGCGTTCAAAAATAAGAAGATCCCATTAATCGTAAAAAGAAGGGTGTATAGCCAATGCATCCTCCCGATAGTCACTTATGGAGCTGAGACATGGAACCTAACCAAGAGACAAACCCACAAATTGAAAACCATGCAACGTGCGCATGAAAGAATTATGCTGGGCCTCACATGGAGAGACCACAAGACAACACAGTAAATCCGGAAGAGACAAGAGTCAGGGACATCATAGAATCCATTAGAAAGTTCAAATAGCAGAGGGCTGGCCATGTTGTAAGAATAGTGGACAACCGATGGACATCACAACTCACGACATGGATCCCCTGAGATCACATGTGGAACTGAGGCTGGCAGAATATTAGGTGGAGAGACGAGCTAGACGGATACAGAAAGTACTGGCTCCACGATGCCCATGATAGAGAAGTGTGGCAAATCCTGGGGAAGGTTTGTGTTTAATGACGGACGTTGAAATACTGATAATGATCATACAATTAATGTAAAATTTAGTAAAATTTTATCGCATAAAACTAAATGAAGGAATGATAAAATCATGCACCGGCCCTGAGGGTAGCTAGGCCCCAAATATTCTGGGTTGAGATATGTGGCCAAATAAATTTGGGAAATCCTGACATGAACTACTTATTAGAATGTTATTCCCTTTGTTTTGTTTTTTTTGAACAGGTGGCACTTAAATCACAAGTATCAAAATGTTATTTATATCTGATTAAAATTGAAGAAATCTCTGTCTGTGTGCGCATGCCCATGATACGGTATGACTTATACAAAGTTGACATTCGCCAGATATACCAGTTACCACACAAAGCAGTACAGTGTTGACTTTGAAGTTTTTTTGATCAGCGGTTCTTGAGAAATGTAATAAAAGGTAGCATTCCAAGAGAAATTATAAATCATCTCTATCCATCGAAGCTGGGTTGGGGGTGATCCATTAAAATGTTGGAAAAAAGGCTGATCAATGAATTAGCTAATTATCTTGTCTTGGGCAGTTATCATAAAAAGTCTTAATTCAAAAAAAAAACAAACGAGCAAAAATTAGAGACAAAATACTCCAAAGACTTTGTACAATGGATGGGAAATCATTTCATATGACAATTATGGCAGGCGGCTCTACAAGTCCGACTCCTTCCAAATGTACACCTTTGGAACAGGGCACTGCAGTGGGGTCTGAAGTCAGGGAAAGACTTTATTCTCACCCTGTATTTCCTGAACCAAGTACATTCCAAAGCCATGAAAAATATTACCTGATTGTTAAGAGGTAGGTTAGGGTTGGGGGCAAGAAAAAAATGGAAAACTCATGGTGCTGAGAGAATTAATTGGGATTATTTTTATAGAAAATAACTTCTCTTACTGAGGATGATTCTCAAAGAAAAAATAAAGTGAGGTGAATTAAATTATTATCATTACAAATGTTATTTGGGATGAATAGGAAAAAAGAAAATGAATAAATATATAGCGTAGAATAAGCATCTGACAAATACCGAGTTATTTCGATAACTATACGTCCAGGAAGAAGGAAATCCATATACGTCCACGTTACTCATTTATCTACCGTGAGGAGAAGGACAAAAACAAACAGATATTTGGGCAAGATAAATGAAATCACATTTTGGCACTGTGTAATTCTTGCAGAAACAGTGAGTGGATATATATTCACATTTGTGTGTGTGTGTACTTTATAATGTGTATGTCTGTGAATATATATATATATATATATTATATATAGTACATATCTCTTATGTATATATTTATTTACATAAATATATGTTTACATATTTTTCGATGACTCATATCGTTTATGCATATATTTTTATGTATGTATATATCTATGATTGATGTCTGCTTTTATACATATATATATATATCTTTATATATATGATTCATATCTGCTATATATATATATATATATATATATATGTAAATATGTGTGATTTCTATCTGCTTTTATTTGTATATATATATATATATGATTCATAACTGCTTTTATATGTATATATATGATTCATATCTGCTTTTATATATATATATATATATATATATATATGTGATTCATATCTGCTTTTATATATATATATATCTGCTTTTATATATATATATATATATATATATATATGTGTGTGCAATTCATATCAGCTTATATATACATATATATATATATGTGTGTGTGTATGTGATTCATATCAGCTTATATATATATATATATATATATATATATATATATATATATATATGAATAAATGTGTATGTGTGTGTGCATATGTGTGTTATTCATATCTGCTTTAATGTGTATATACATATGATTATTTAAAGCAAAAAAACAATTACCATAAATTCATGTAGGAAAAATTTGGTGCATTCCCAGACCCCCAAAATAACCTTACATAAGATTTTCACTATGTTTGCAGAAAAGTATGACTTTCATTTTGAAAGAGCACAAAGGTTTGCAGGATGTTTTGGATGCCTTCAATGAACTGTAAGTCAGAAAAATACGTGGGGCTAAGCATTCAAGCATAATGTTATATTTCAAGTTTTCCACATCAGCCACAGCAGATGATAAATCACAACCTTCAACCGGCAGACGAAGAAGAAAGTTATTTTCTGGTCTACTACCTGCTTCTTCACACTACGCCATTCGGAATAGCTGTGGAAACTTCTAATAACGTAGATCTTTCGTAAAATGTATAATCATATTCATAGTAGCATTGAAACATGAAACTTGGAAAAGCCCCAGGCAAAGACGGTACAAAGACAGACTTTTTAAAAGATGAAGGAGAGGTCTTTAACAAAGGACTGACACAGCTATTCACTCAGTGCATACAAAAATGAGAAATACCTCAAAACTTCTACCTAGAAATAGCGATTCTACTTCACAAGAAAGGAAATAATTGTGACTTTGGCTACAACAGCTCTATTACACTATCACCTAACATATATAAAATATCCACAAAAAATATTTATGAATAGAATCACCGGCACTTCAGATGAAAATCAACCACACAAGCAAGTAGGCTCCAGAAGTAGCTACTCAACAGTAGACCAAATAAACTCCATAAATCAACTAATTGAAAAGTCAGAATATTACAAACACTCCGTTTCGGCCTTTGTAGATAATGAAAAAGCATTCACCTTGGTAGAGCACGCAGCAATCTTCCACTCAATGTAAGAAGAATGTCTTAATGAGAATTACGTACAAGTCTTTTAGAACGTATACAAAAATGGCACTGCAGTAATTAGACTACAAGAAGATACAAACTAGATAAAGATAGGAGAAGGAGCAAGACAATGGGATACAATATCACCTAAACTGTTCACAGCGAGCTTTCAAAGCATCTTTTAGAAAGCCAACTGGCAAAGGGAGTAAACATAGACGGAGCATATTTAAACCACTGGAGATTTGCTGATGACATTTCCATGACAACAGAATTATCGGAAGAACTGCAAAACATGTTGAGTGATCTAAATAGGGAAAGTAAAAAAAGTCCCAGCAAAGACCCAAAATAGAAGGTGAAACTTAAGAGATTGATGAATATCTTTGTCTATGTCAGCTGATAAAATTAGAGAAAGGCCATGAAGTGGAATAAAACAATGTATAATGGTTGCATGGAAATATGGTACATATTGGAGAGCACCTTGCTAGTGTACTTGAAGCATAAAGTGTACAATGAATGCATAATACCAGCTATGATGGATGTGAAACATAGAAATTAACAAAACAAACTGAGCTTAGAATTATAGAGCTATGGAAAGAGCAATGCGAGGAATAAGAGATAGAGAAAGATCAACATGGATCAGAGGGAGGACTAGAATAAATGATATTATATAAATAATTAAGGAACAAAAATGGAGAAGGGCAGGACAGTTAGCAAGAGGAAATGACAACATGAGGAACAAAAGGTCAACTTATTGATGCCAACGGGTTGGTAAATTCAGTAGAAAAAGACCAGACAAGATGGAGGGATGACAGCGGGTAGCACATTTGCAGTTTTCATGGAAGGAGATAAAAAAATCTCTGTCAGGCAGTGGACTTATGATGGCTTCTGCTGTTGCTGATATACATTCACACACACTCTGGTAAATATGAATCATACATATACACACATGTACGTCATATTCGAGGTTGAGCACTCTTTAAGTGAGGTAACTCATTCATTGCTTATGCAATGCTCTTCCAACTTTGGAATAGAGCACTCTGGTGGATGGGGGAATATGTGCGTGAATTAATATATAGCTCAAATTCAACTTCACTGACCATCCAGTTCTGCGCAGCGCAGAGATAAGATGCCAGCCTCTAGGTCTGAGGCGAGAGTTTCGATCCTACCTTGTGGCACTGGATAGGATAATGGATAGTATATAGCCACGTTGAAGAGTTGTAATACAACAAAACAGCTGTCTGTGGATGACATATATATATATATATATATATACATTATTTTTATATCAAATTTGAGTCCAAGACTGGACTGCGCTGGCAGTTGGAGGTAATCCGAAGACTCCTTTCAGTTCACTATTCTGCTTTTTAATAGGGAAGGGCTTGACTTCAGTCCCAATTTCTCTTCTGTTAGCTGCTAACTGCATAAGGAAATTAATCCCAACCAAGATTTTTTTCACACTCTTTGCTCATACTGAGAATAGAACCTGAATTCTTCTGCATATGAGGCAGACGTACAAATCATTGCACCATCTGAGCGGAAAATGTTTATTTAGACACTCAAATTTTCATGTGTAACTGCTGATGAAAAAAGAGGAATAGATATTCAATGTATGCCTTAGCCCAAAACCATTTATATCATATAGATTATCATTATATATATATATATATATGTATATATATATATATATATATATATATATATATATATGTATGTATACATATATATATGTATATACATATATATATATATATATATATATATATACATATATTAGAATATATATATATATATATATATACATATATTAGAATCCATGGACCAAAACTGTTCTCAAAGTGTAATAATAGATTTCCTGATGTTTAAGTTGCTCTGTCTGGCTGGCAATGAATGTCCTATGTGTCCAGGACCCACCACTAGAGCTAAAGGGCTGAAAATTTTGCATTTACTAATTATCATGTCAACTAGACTTTTTTCTTGAAGAAATTCCTCCTCAAATAGGTTTTTTAGCTTGGGGGGTTTAGTTTGCAATGTTTATGCTAAATAGGTCCTCTTGATAGTGCCCACTCGTTTTTTGGAAACTCAGACATTTTAGTGACGACTGAACAACAAAAAGCAAGAAAACTTGTGCATTTATCATCCCTTCTTCCAACACGGCATGTTGCCAAGAGATATTGGTTACATTCGGACGGTTTCTATTGAGTGACTAACCAGACCTATATATTTATATATATATATATATATATGTATATGTATATATGCACATACCGCACAATACAAATTAGGAAGGCAATATGATATGACATAATACAATATCTGATGGGTTTATTTCATAAAGTGCTCGATACATTCAAAATTGAATATTAAGTTGATTTAGAGTAGAGCTTAAAATATAATGGAGCAAGGATTTGTTACACAAACACGTTCATGTTAGGGCTTCTTTAGGCAAAGAGTCTTGAAAAATAGATTTACCATAAAACGCATCTACAATTAAGCTCTCTAATCTTTTGTGATATATATATATATATATATATATATATATATATACACGTACACACGACACAAACTTACATGATATTTGTAATTTGTGTATCTTTGTTATCTTATCTATGGTGAATTGAGTGATATGCCACTTTAGGTGCTTGTCGCCTCTTCGTCTAATTCCCACATCGCAAATCTCGAAGAACTAGCTGAGATAGAGAAATTAATGTTACGTGAAGCCCATGCAGGGACAGCTGAGGCTGCAGTCAGCATAAGGGCGCTACTTTTTTTCCCCTTTTTGTTATCTTGTGTACATGAATTCATTTATATTTACATACATCTGTACATAAATCTTCAGTAATCTATGCACATGTATATCAATGATATTAGTTCATGATAGTTAATTAAACCTGATAAATTGACGTCTTCTCATATTAAGCCATGAAAGTAAAGAATTAATTGCTTATCACAAATGCAATACTCGCATCATCATCTCAGGATACTTGTCAGGGCATTAATCTTTCAGGAAGGAGACCCAAAATAACTAATGGAACCTTGCCCAGTCGTAACTTTTCCTGAAATTAACTTCCATTACTGCTATCTATTTTAGCTGAGGGAGGGAGTAAGATTTAGCCCCCAATAGAGAGTAGGGTGTTGTTCACCTATTGCATTTCTACTTGAATGGTGGAGGAGGTCCCTCAAGTATCCAAGCCCGCCCCCCTAGGCCCCCAAATCTTGAGCTATGCCCCTGACTGTTATCGTGACCTTTGATCATCAATAAACGATCTATAGGTTAATATCCTTGGAGGGCCCAAGGACGGGGGCTTGAGATTTCCTCGGGTAGAGCCATTTACCAAAAATGTAATGATCATTATCAATTGGTTAACATGCATGCATACAGGGCTTCTGAGAGGCAGTGTGCAGCCAATGAATCCCACTTGGGCTTGGTAGGCCAAGGGGGGTTTCAAGGCCCAGGATGGGGGCACAAGATTTTCTTGGTTTGAGCTGTGTATTAGAACTTCAATGCCCATTAATAAAATAGGCTGACTTTAGCATTTACTAAAGAGTGAATATATTATGGTGTGCTAAAAGGGTTATAACAAATAAAAACGTGATGGCTACAGGACGAGGGTGTTTGCACAGTGCAGATGGGGTGGGGAGAGTAAAAGCTTTTCACTGCCTTATAAAATTTCTCTTGGAGGCCCTGCTTGCAGATATCTAAAGGCATACCAATAGTGCATATTCCACTTTCAATTTTCTTATTAGAGACATGTGTCTTTGAAAATAAACGTTTTGATATATTTTTCTAAAACATTGATTCTACTGTTTCAAGTCACCTTATTATCCACAGATCCATGGGTGATTTTAATGGTATGAAAAAATTACCAATGCCATTATAAATTTGATCATTGCAACTGTAGGATGCTTGGCACCATCAGATTTCTGTTGAGAAATGAGTTCAGTTGGGTTTGAAGGGTTATTTCACTGAGAAATGTAGATGTAGAAATTGGTAGAAGATAAAAACTGAAGAACATAAATCTGCATCTCACATGAATGAATCACCGTAGCCTGTGCGTTTACCAGAAATAATTGTGTAAAAAGTATCCAAAATTATCTAAAAAATGGATTTTTGAAAAAGAAATACCAGCACTAGATTTAGGCAGTGTTGGTCTAAGATGACCATCGAGAACCTAAAGTGCACTTTTATTACAAAAAAAAGAAAAAAAAAGTTTCTAAATGGTGCCCAGTGGTGTACTTATATAAATTTTCAAAGTGGTAGCCCTAAAAATGTGACTAGCAGCAGAGGGAGAAACCCGTGGATGAGCAAAGAGAGAAGAATCCGTAGCCAGCTTGGCTTGTTGGGTGGGCAGGCAGGCCATTTGTAGGTTGATTTGATAATGAATTTATTCCAAGAAGATACAACATAAAATCAAGTAATGCATGTAAGATGTGAGTAAAGTTCAAAGGTTGATTGAAAGTTCTGTTAAATAAGTGGAAGAATGTTTAGTAAAAATAAGACCAGACCATGCATGGAGAAAAACAATTATTAAAAAGAGTGAGTAAGTTGGGCTGTGCGTTGTTTGAGTGTAGGAATAAGCAGTACAACATGTTCATTTCATTCGGTTAAGGAAGTGTTCAGGTTGGGAAAGCACACACATTTTCAAAGACTACAGGTTTAGATTGATGGAGCGGACACATGTCAATAGACATCACGGTTGCACCAACTTGATCTTTGCAAAGACAATTTAGAAAAAAGGGCAGTATCAAAATCTCCCCTGCGCCAATTTCAGGCAAAAAACTGGAGAAAATTCAGGTAAAAACGAGAAGAAAAAAAATCAAGCAAAGAAACTAAAAAGAACAACGAATTAACAATGATGGCAAATTAGCAAAAATGAATTGAAATTCATATTCATTCTTCTAACTCATATCAAAACTAGTATATCGGTGACATCCAAAATGATGACAGACATGGAATTGATAAATTGTATAGTCCTTATTAGAAGCCAGTCATTATTGACTACTGAAATATTTTTGTCTAATTCATTTTATTTTTAGAGCTGATGTAAAAATTTTGGATGACAGTGGTGGGGGAAGTTGTTTTTCTTCTTTCCTTTAAGCAACATTTGTGGCATTTTACAGGTGGATATGGTTGGGGAAGACCAGATGTTGTCTTTCTTTAACCTCAAATTGGTTTATTGATATAAAATGTAGATCTATCAATGCTAGGAGGAGTTTTTTCCTCAGAAATATCATCTAGCTTGAGTTGTTATCACTGATTAAAGGGAATCCATTTTTGGTTCCTCTGAAATCAATACTAACCTACAATATATTTCCTGGATGTTTTATATATACATATATATGTATATATATATAAAGAATATTGAAGTTTTTTTAAGATGCTTTTGGATGAACTTTAGGTGTAAACTGAAAATAAAGTAGTCAACACCAATTTAAATAATAGACAGTAACCTAATGAGTAAAAAGATGTTTTTTTTTTCTTGCCAATGCTCAGTGACTTTGCAATTACTCCAAATTCAAAAATCTTATCATAAACTGAATTTCTAAGAACTTTGAACTTCCTTTGTTCAAAAACAATATGATTAAGACTTTTATAAGTTCCTAGTGCGAACCTAATCCGATTCTGTTGCACACATTTTCATTCAACTCCTCTTTTACTCATTCATTACTGTCTCGTACATTTGTATTATTATTATGTGAGATAACACATCCGAAACTGTTCAACAAATCTTCCAATTTGAAATCTTTTTCTTGTGAGATAGGTTTTTTAGTTTTTGTATCATCAATGCCATCATCAGAATCAAAGACTTATCTTTTAATGTTTGTATTGATGTTTATCTATGGTCACAGTCCTTAGACTTCTCATATTCTGCTTCAGTGGTCAAAAAAACACAAACAGTTAAATTGCCAATGCATCAAATGTGCTGATTGTTGCAAGCTAATAGACTGATTACAAAGAAAAACACTTACAGACTGTTCATGGCTGTCAGACTGTAATTTTTACATTAGTGCCATGAAAATTACAAAAAATACGGAGTGCTTTTTTTGATAAACATTTTGCACCAAATCTTTCTGGTAAAGAAGAGAGTGATAAAGATAAATGTGACTTATGCATAATCTGCACCATTTCCCATGAACACTTTTGTTAACAGTGATGATCAGGATATCGCAAAAAAAAAAAAAACCCAAAAAACAAACTTGAGTCTCAACTGAGCCTGGCTCCTCTGTATCAGAAAATATTGTATGTGACAAAAATAATAAAGTAAATGTGACCTCTGGATCTCTACTGATCCCGCTGATCAATATCACAGAAACTGGATCAAATCAGCCAATTTTGACACAATATAAACCAGAAAAATTTGATGAGAGGTTTTCTTCAAAAGATTTTCAGAGTTAATAGTTTAATTTTCATCCTTGGCTTATGTAAGACATTGACAAATGTCAAGCTTTGTCTTATCTTTGAAAGGTGCTTATGCATAAAAATACTTTTAAAAACTGGAAAAAGACACATCGGCTCACAAAACATGTAAAAAGTGCTTGTCATTACACAAAGTTTCTGATATTGATTGTGATGACTTCTACATCTTTAGTCGGGATATTCTTTGGTTCAGAGAAAATCTGAAAAATCAGTTTAATGCACATATGCAGTGGACCTCAATTATTGTCCAAAAGGAAGATTTTTAGTTCGTTTTAGGCAGCTTAGCAAATGATGAGAAAAAGTGTTCAGGATATTCCATTTTCACTGATGAAATGTCTGGCAACAACAGGGTTGGTCAAATGGCAATATAATTCATGATTCATCCCTGAAGGAGAAACCAGGGAGTTTTCCATTGGATTTTGCACAATATCTTCAACTGAAGGAAGTGTTCTCCATGAGTTAATGGAAAAAATGTATTCAAGGAGCTGGAGCTGGAACTTGACAAAATTGTTGGAGAATGTTTTGATGGTGCAGCAGATATCAGTGGTGTTCATAAAGGTTTGGCAGCAAGAATAAAGGTGTATTCTTCAGTTGCCATCTATGTCCCTAGCTATCTGCACCTTATCCTTGCTATCCAAGATACAATGACAGATACTGAAACACTCTGCAATGCTTTAGGAACTATATGGAGCTTTATACAACATTTTTAGAGATCAGACTCAAATGGTATGCAGTCTTTAAAAGCAAAATGATCAACAAAGAACTCTCACCAACACTTGAATCTCTAAGTGTAACATTACAAGCCATGATAGAGCAATTAGCTCATATCGTAAAAGCATTGCTTGATTTAGCAAATGATCATGATCCCTTAACGTATACAATAGCAGCACATTATTGAATACCAGATCCGCTCTTGAATTCTTAATTGGATTGGTTGTGCTGAAAATAATAGTGTCAAAAACAAACAGCTTCAGCAAATACCTTCAGGGTAAATCTGTTGATATCATAATTGCTAGAAGAACAGTTACAGAAACCATGGAAACACATACTAACTGCTGAAATGACAATTTTGGAAGTGTTTGAAAATGTGCTGAAATCATCCAAGGCACACAATTTTCATTAAGGAAGCAAGAATTCCATAGACAAAAAAGTCTCATCAATTGCTAACCCTGGTTGACGAATCAGCAATAGAATTGTTACCAAATCAAACTGCATGAGACTTCATCATCATCATCATCATCAATCTGTTATCTGTCATTGGACAAAAAATTTCACCAGATTTCTCTATCATGGGCATTGCGGAGCAAATACTTTTAAGATTTCAGTAGCTCATGCAATCTCACTTTCTATTGGCCACAGCCTTGTACATGATCTCTGGGGGTTCATATTATGAGCCATGATTTTCAGTGGTTATCAGCTATTCTTGCAACATGTTCAGCCCATTGCCATTTAATTTTTCTAACAGTTTCTCTGATGTCCTGGACTCCAGTCATTTCTCTAATATACTGTGCAGTCTTATAATCTCTCCCTGCGAGACCAAACATGATTCTCTCATGTGTACGTTGCATAGTTCTCAGTTAGAGGGTCAATCTTTTGCTTAGGTTCCATGCTTCAGTTTCATAGGTGACCAACAGTAGGATGCATTGGTTGTATACCCTTCTTTTTAGGACAAGTGGGATTTTCTTGTTCTTAAGAGTCAAGCTTGCTCTACTGAAAGCTTGTCAATCTAGTGTGATTCTTTGCTTGATTTTTTCTTCTTCTTTTGATGACTTGCATGGGTACTTGCAACCCAAGATAAATGTAGTGGTTTACTTTCTCCAGGACTGCATTTTCAATTTTGATTGTTATGTCTTTGTCCCCAACATGATTGTTGTACATGACATTTGTTTTACTGCAACTACGCTAAGACAATACCAAGAATGCCATCAGGAAAACAACTGTTCTTGAAAGGCTAAGTCACATCATTTACTTTGGGTGGGGCTGATGTATCCCCAAATGCAACTACCCAAACACAATCCCAAGAACATCATGAAGAAAACAACACTGTACATAGAAACCTACAATGTCACCACACTTTCAACAAACATGATTTAGAAGATCTAGAGAAGAATTAATCGAACTAAACAGCCAATATTATTTATACAAATATAGAAGAAAAAAAGGAAAACAAAGCAGATTTGGCTTTCTAATTCATAAAAAAACTCAGGGACAATGTTGTTGATTCAAAACCATCTCAGACCATGCAGCCAGTGTCATTGTCCAGCTCTCTAAGAGGTATGAACTGAATATCATTCACCTTCATGCTCCCACTTCAACTTCAACCTATGAAGAGATTGACAACTTCTGCAATGACTTAAATTCCTTACTCCACGAAACAGAAAAATATTTCAACATCATTATGGGATACTTCAAAGCCCAAGTAAGACAAGGTACTGAAAAATGCATCGGCAAGAACAGATACAAATTATGGAATAAGAGGGGCGAAGATCTTGTTAATTTTGCAACCCCAAACAGACTAAAAATCATGAAAACTGTCTTTAAAAAAGAAAGAGACTAGAAAGTGGACTTGGAGGAGCCCCAACCATGAAACCAAGAAAGAAACAGATTAAATCTTAGCGGACGAGAGCAATACTGTTAAAGGTCCTAAATCAACTTAATGAAGGCAGTGACCACAGAATAATAAGATACAAAATTCAAATTAACACCAAGAGAAAATACAGGAAAATGTTCAACACCAAATTGCAACCACTTACCGTTAAAAAATAACTCACCCAGTCATTCAAACTGGAACTGAAAAACAGATATGAATCCCTATATAAACCAGAAGAGAATGTCAACGAGTTCAGCAACAATATAACAACCACCTTAATTGAAGAGGCCAGTGTGTTTAAGCCAAAGAGATCAAAAACCAGAAGCAAACTCTCAGAAGAAACCAAAAATCTCATGAAAAAACGCAGGAACCTCAAATCACTGATAATAACAACAGAAAAGATAGAAGCAACAGAGCTAAACAAAACCATTCAATAGAAATGAAGGGGAGACAAAAGAAGATAGACAACAGCAGTCATTGAAAGCATTCTTGAAGAAAGTAGGGGATTCAAAACTATTGGAAATCTCTCAGCACAGGAAGAAAACATATAACTAGTGTGCTCAAAGTATATGGACAACTGACAATGGTCAGGGACAGAATTGCCGAAAGTGACCAGAAATTTCACAAAGACCTTTATTCCACCAAGCAAAGGATGCAGAAAGATAAACAGGAAACACAAGCTGAGAATAATCAATTTAAGGATTTCTCAGAAGTAACTCCACAGGAAGTGAAGCAAGCCATCAATCAAACAAAGAAAGGAAGGAAGCTAAAGACCCTGAACCTGATGAAATCACTATTGACCAACTCAAAAAAGCTGGAAAAGTCATCACTAGAAAACTAGATATCCTATTCAACTTATGCTTCAAACAAAGTAAAGCCCCAGGAGAGTGGAACACCGCAATCATAATGTTGTTGTACAAAAAAGGAACCCGAAAGACTTCAATAACTGCAGGCCAATAAGCCTACTAAACTGCATCAACAAACTCTTTGCCAAAGTGATCACCAATTGAATCAGCAAAATACTAAATGAAAACCAATACAATGATACAACAAGTTGTAGACCCCATATATGTCAGAGTACTGCAACATATCTACCGACATAGCAGTACCTTCATCAAGCTACTCTGAACCCTTTCAATTAGAAAAAATAGTGAAACAAGGTGACACAAGCTCACCCGGATTCTTCATAGCCTGCTTTGAGATGATTTTCCAAAACTTAGAATGAATCAGGATAGATGAGAGTGCCCAAGTAACCTTAGATTTGCCGATGACATTGTCCTCTTTGTTAAGAACCTTCCCGATCTCCAAACAATGTTTGACAAACTAAATGAAGCAAGCAAGAAAGTTGACCTCTATATGAATGTCAGCATAAGACTTACATTGCATAAATACCTATCATTCCTGTCTGGATGAGAACAATCTGGAAATGGAATCATATCTTAATGGTAATGACAAAGACACTTTGATGATGTCTCAGATGAGCCCTTATCAACTTGTACCATCACTTGTGGTGTTGATCTGGATTTCTTAATGGCAGAAAAAGGCAATCTATGCAAAGTTTGTTATGAACCATACACATCCATCAGGTTCACAGGCAATTGCAGCAGATGATGTTGAAACAGTTTCCAAGAATGATCTTTATGGCTTACAGCCAGTTTTCAACAAAACTGCTGGTATTTTGGCAACTATTCCTACTACACCATGTTCTGAAAAGCGCTCCTTCAGTAGCTTCAAACAAATGAAGACATATCTGAGGAGTACAATGGGTCAAATGCGTCTAAACAGTTTGGCATTACTAAATATTGAGTAGAAGTGTGCCAAGATGTCTGTTGGCAAAAATATGGACCAAATAATAGACAGAGAAAGATATTTCTTTCAAGTTGTATGTTACGTGATTTGTACTGTGCAGTGTTGATTTATGAAAAGAGCTTTTATTAGAAATTAGTACTTGTGTTTTTATCTGTGTAAAATCTTGGGCAAATCAATCCCTCTGCACCCCTAATTGAAGAGTTCCCATATGCCAACAATCACTGGAAAATAAAGTATTTTTTTTTTATTATGTCCAGTCACCTGCCAAAAACAAAATGCTTAAGAGGAAAAAAAAAGAAAAGAAACCAGGCAAAAATGTTGTTCACCACCTAAGAACAACCAGTGGTTAAAATATTGAAAATTGGCCCATTTTCCAATTCCCAAGAAAAAAAAAAAGACTCTGGATAAAGAAAAGAAAAAATGTGTTCTCATCAGCTGTTTAGGAGAATAATTTTGTGGGATGACTTTTTTTTCCCAAGAAACACATGTCTATGGAGAAGGTTGGCACTTGCAAATGAATTATCTGGAATTATGCAATGATTCAGTAAAACAAATATTCTTTATCTTGTTTAAAAAGATAAGGGGGAAAAAATATTAGCTTGGCAAAAAACATAAGATAAAAAAAACAATGGCTGCATAAATAGATTTCAATCTTCACAAAGAAAAAATTGTGCCACAAAACGAACAAGTCTATACAACAACTTGTGTGACTTTTTCTGTTTCTCTGTTCGCAAGAGTTTCTGAGAGCTGGGTATCAAACCTTCCAAGTCAAGAAGTCCATTAGTAAAATTGGTCGACTCTCATTTACTGGCAAGCGAATATAGTATGGTGTGTTAAAAGGGTTATAGCAGATGAACATAGAATTGCAAAAGGACTTGTGTATTTGTACTGTAACTGTAGAGTGTGATGGTAAAAGCAGCTTTTCATTGCCTTGTAAAATTCCTCTTGAAGTCCCTGTGCCCATTAACTTCAAAATGATGATCAATATTTGAAAGCATTTGTGGTCAGTTATGCATTGAAAAGGCACTTATGTAGACATATTTTTTTCTCCTCTTGATAAAGCCTCCTATCAATTCGGACCTACCCATGGGCTCATTTTCCTCAGGGCTTCAATGTTTGCATAAGAATTGGTGATTACTACAGTTAACGGTTTCTTTATTTTGGAATCATGGAGCAATCAGGAAGTTTTCTGTTAATGATTAGTTCAAAAATCATTTGTTCTTTGAAAGAAAAACTCTTTCTCTTTAAAGAGCTGTTTATGTATTAAGTATCACAAACGTGAGCATTGAGATTAAACAACAAAAAGAAACTTGTGTTCCAAGGGAAATTATGAAGCACCACCATCAATATATGCTGCTTTTTACCTCTTTAATCAAGCAGTGGTGATTGTGGTTGTAAAATTAAGTTACTTCGTTGGAAACACTACCAGTATGGTTTGAAGCAGAAACTTATGATTAAAAAAAAAAACGGAACAAAACATTTAAATATACCAAGGGACCTATTTGTCATAATTTTCCATCGTAAATTGAACTCTTTAATAAAAACCTATTTTCAAAAAACAAAAGAACATACATTTTCCCGAGTCATTGAGGGAGACGGGTGTAAACTTTGAAGTTTCTAGTATGGACAGTTCCCGCTGGGTAAAATTCAGTTAGATATAAATGTCAGACCACATGAATAGCCTAAACAAGCAGCAGTGATTAAACTGATCTCTTGTGGTTAGAAGTGATTAACAAACTAAGAACACATATAAAATGTATAATGTTTAAACTTCATTTCAACTTGAGTTTAACTCTTGTTCTTTCTTGGTCTTTTGAGTTTTCCAAACACTGTCATGATATCTTATGCTGTGCAGCGTGTATAATTCGCATCATCCTATATCCAGATCAAGTTGCATCCAGATTATCTACCAAATCAACCCATGGCTGAGAATGGTACAAATAAGAATTCAACTTGAGAAACTTTTACCATGTCATGCCCCTAAAGCTTAGAAGTGTGAATTAAATTGCTTAAGAAAGTCAGTTTTAATAGAAAGTAGTTTCAGTTTGAGTCCTAATTCCTGCTGTGGTAATTCATATTAACATCGAACAAATGCCTTGGGAGGATAGAACTATTATCGTACATCCAATATGTTGTGTGTTTATATTTGCATAAACAAATATGTAAATTGGTAAATATACACATATAAAAGTGAGATACTATACACATATTAATATATATATGTTTACGGATGTTTACACATACAGTACACTTGAATTAGATTGAATCACAAAGACTAAATGACTCATTCTTTGTGTAACAACAGGTGATCATTTCAAATAAAGTTTCAAATAATATGACACATTCATAAATATTTATATGTTAGAATCACTCTAGGATGGCAAGCCTTTGGCAGATTAGGCTCAACCTTCAAGAACAAGAAAATCCCATTAGTCCTAAAAAGAAGAGTATACAACCAATGCATCCTCTGATAGTAACCTATGGAGCTGAAACATGGAACCTAACCAAGAGACTGAATCTCAAACTGAGAACCATGCAATGTTCACATGAAAGAATCACGCTCAACCTCACATGGAGAGATCACAAGACAGCACAATATATTAGGGGAAAAAAACAGGAGTCCAAGACATCATAGAATCCATTTGAAAACTCAAATGGCAATGGCCTGATCATATTGCATGAATGGCTGACTGCTGCTGGACATTACAACTCACAATATTGATCCCAAGAGATCACATGCAAAACCGAAGCAGGCAGAAAATAAGATGACGAGATGAACTAGACAAGTTTAGAAAGTATTGGCTCTGCGAATATAAGTTTTTGCTAAATTGCTCTAGTTTGTGCCCACTGGATTTCGAAAATTAAGACTTTCTTTGTGATCACAGACCAATAAGAAGCAAGAGAGGAAACTTATTCATTGATCACCCTTTTTCCCAACTTTTAAAATTCATCACCTTCCCAACCAAGCATGTAAGGATGGTGGTGATTCATAATTTCCCCTGGAAAGCTAGCTATATATATATATATATATATATATATATATATATATATATATATATATATATACAATACAAAAGTTACAGTAATCATTTTTTTGTTGGAAGAAGGAGCGGAGTTTGACCCTGAAGCAGCCAGGCTTGTCATAATCAAATTTTAGAAAACTTTTGGAAGCATCTTGCATAACTTTCAATGTAAAAAGGCATATTAGCAATTAACTGAGTTTAGATCAAATTCTTTTACCCAACGAATTCCACAAGTCTAGCTCTCCCAACTAATTTTGTAATTAGTTCAGTTTTAGCGGACACCATGACGCTCTCAGTAGTTTGAACATTAATTCTCTGCCAAAAGATGAACGCAGTTCTCAAGAATTTGAATTTCATCATTCATCTTTTCTTACCCATTTGAAAAAATATTGCTGTCTGTCTAATCAACAAACAACTCAGCAAAGCCCTGTTTGGAGCCGACTTCATATCCAATAAATACACTAGACCCATTATAATGCAGATGTCGGGGTCCATGATTTTCTTCAGCGTTATGTGTGAATCTGCTTGTTATGAGTTTTCCATTTCTACAAAACCCACTTTACCTATTCATTTATTGACTGCCAAAATATTTCTAATTCATTTCCTTTTTACTGTTGGTATAACCTGTGCATAACATTTCTTAGGGGTCTTCCCATTTTGGATTTAGCTATCATTTTGAGAGTCAAATTTAATGTTTTGTAAATTAGAGTGCATGCTCATTCTGCATTATATTAATCCCCGTTATAACAGCTCTACAGGATAGTCAGAATTCAGTTTATCTTACCTGAAAATTGATTTGTCTTTATAGTTGACCAATCCCATATTCTTATTTCTCTTAATGTTGTCCGTGCGGGTTACATCCCTTGTGGTGCTCTTAAAATTGTGGACTACAACCAGAGTCATTATTGTGGAGCTGAATGAGCCAGTAATTTAGTTAGGACAGAACTCTATTTAGTTATTTATGTGTTGCTGAAAGTTGCTTTCCTTACACGCTTTATGGAAGGTCTTATTTGAGACATTGTGTTATACTCTTGTATATGATTCAGCTGGTGTTTCTACCCACTTGTTAAGTCTTCTTTGAAGATCACATTACATGTGTTTCAATGGATTTACTCACTTTCACACCTTTTGAATTTGGTGTTTCTAAACTTCAATCAAAATAAATATTTGCTTTGATACCATTTGTCTGCTTTTGCTGGCATATATGACAGTATACATATAATTGCTAAATTAAATGGTACCTGTAATTATGCATGTATGAGTGTAAAAATGTGACTGAATATTGCTGAGTGTCCACTTGAATAGTTCAGTAGTTAGCATGTCTGCCTCACACGCAGAAGGTCTTGGGTTCAATTCCTGGTATGAGCGAAGAGTTGGGGAAACTGTTCATTATGACAAATTTTCCCTATGCATTCAGCAGATAATTGAGTACACTCTAAGCTGCATGATTAAAGTGGAAATATCCCTGGGAAGGGAGTGTTCATGAAAACTTGTTAGAATAAATACTGTTCCCAACAAAACTTGGATTTTGCCAGGATCACTTAGATGATACACGCAACAGAAACCGGGACTTCATCACTATTCTCCATCGGGAGTTGCCTCTCAAGCAACAGGATGCTTTACCTTACTTTATTTACGTTGCTGAATAAGGTTCTTTGTATTCATTATGAAAAGTTAAATGACAAAGCATCCTGTTGAAAAAAAATCTTCCTTTTCTCTTTATAACTAATCGTTAACTGCTGATTTCAGGTCACTCAGTAGAGACTGTCATGTAACCAATGTCATATGGCAGCATGCCATCTAAGGGGTGATCAAAGAGAAAATTGGGGTGATGAATCAATCTTACTTCTCGTGCTTTTTTGTTAGGCAGAGATCATTATAAAATGTCTGAATTTTCAAAAACAAATAATCATGAATGGTGCTAGACAAAAATGAAGGGATCTATTTAGCATAAACTTACATAGCAAGTTTACCCCCGCCCCCAATAAAACCCCTATTTAGGGGGAATTTTCAAAAAGCAAAATAAAAATTTTGAAGACATAATAAGGAGTAAATGTTTAGATTTTCAGTATCTTAACTCCTTTGGTGTGGCTTGCCAGTCAGACCAGTTTAAAAACCAAAGAGACCTATGTTGATAGTTTTGGTTGACGGTTTCTGGGAGCAACAAAAGTCTGATCTTGGTCAAACACTCACCGTATTAAGAGGTTTGTCAGGCAATAAGAAACGTTCTCTCAGTTTGTGAATCCATCTCAAGTCTTCAGTGTTGCCTCTTCTGATTACATTATAATTTCCTACAAATCTGAAAATGAGTTCCTGCAATGAAGATTAACCAAAAATGGAAGACAGTCACAGGAAATTAAATGTCTGGCATTTGATTTGCTTTTAGTTTGTGTTGGCTTTTCTTTTTAAAGAAAAATAAATGTAATACTTGCTTAAATTCAGTAGCTGTTGTTTGTTTATTTTTATTTCTTTGTTCTTAAATAGAAGCCACCTTGATTTGCTTCAAAAATGGTCACTCACTAAATGTCATGTACTTTATTAGACAGCAGCAATCAAAGTCCTCTATATTTAGACATTAATCTTTCAGGATTAGTCTTACCTTTATCTTCTTTCTAAAATAAAGTTCAGTCATTTTTAAAAATTTTTTTATAGGTGTCTAAGAAGAAAGAGGCCCTTGATAAAATGCTTCTTATTGATAAAAATCTTTCATTCAGGGTAATGTGATCTGGTAATAATGGCATTTAAACTTTGTTTTAATATCAGTCTTTTCAGCTGTTTTGAGTCAGATTTATTAGAAACTTGCTAGAAAGATGTTTCTCACCTAAAACTATTTCTTATCTAGGATCACAGGATCAGAAAATCATCATCATCAGCCTTTTAAAATCTGGCGTTGGACACAGATGCCCACGCTAGAGAAATGTGGCAAATCTTAGGGAAAGTCTATGTCTAACGACAGACAATAAAATACAGATGTTGATGATGACTCTTCTCATAACCACTCGTGTAAAAATAATTCTATACTTTTTCTCTACAAACTGACACCAAGACTATCAACATAGGTTCCATTCAGTTTTTAAGAGAGGCTGGTTGGCTATATGCTGAAATTCCACTCTTTATTATGTCAGGGAAAACGTTTTTTTGAAAATCAACACCCTGAACAGGTTTTTAGTCGGGAGTCCAGTTTGCAATGTAAACTTATCCTAAATGAATCCCTTACTTTTTGTCCAGTAGCATTCATGCTTTTTTTGTTTAAAATTCAGACTTTTTTAATCATTACTGCCTAAGCAAAATGTAAGAGAAGTAACTCATTCATTGATCACCCCTAGTCTAAACCTTTTAATTGATCTCCCTTAGCATCATGCTGTCTAGAAACATTCGTCAGGTGATTTTTCTACTGAGTGACTAACCAGACCTGTCTCCTTCTTATTCTACTTGATATTCTAATCAAGCAACAGTTATTCTTTTTTTTTTATTATACCACAGTCCAATAGAAAAGGATCTCACTATCAGATGTACTTCATGTGTGCATCTGGCACCAATTATTATGAATTCTGACATACCATATTTCACTATGACTAATCTCCAACAGTTTCCAATAATTTTGAGCTGAAAAATCCAGGTGAGCAATATCTACAGAAACACAACTGTTATACATAATCATATACGCAGGATAATGCATTTTTCAATCGAAATTTAAGCTCAATATATATTTTGATCATCCACCAGGAATTGAGATGTAATGGAAAGGTGCAGACCATAGTTGCCTATTTAAATGAGATTTTTCAGCTTTTCAATTCTGGAAGTCACTCTCAGATTTGAAAAATTGAAAAAAAAAATCCCATCTCAATTAGCAAAACTGGACTTTAAAACATGATAAGAATTAGAATTAAAAATTTAAAACAAAACGAAAAAAACATGGCATTAATGCGAAGTGAATGTCAACCATCTTGGTTGGCGTTTGGACTAACTAATTCCATTCTCCATGTTGTTTGCCATTGGGCTCTCTGTGCCTCCTTGAGATGTATTATTCCATGTATCATTCAGACTAGTGTCCTCATCCTAGTTGTTTTTTTGGCCCTACGTTCTGGCTGAACTATTCTTAGGGCATATCTTGCATCCACCCGTTATTTGCTTGGTGCTTATTTTTAAACCAGAACATACAAATATGGAAGAACATTGGTTGTCCAAACACCAATTATCTGCATTTCAGATTATCTGTATAAGATTCCAAAGTTCTGTGAATATCTAATTATACAACTCTATCCCGAGTACCTATCTGTTACAAGTGATAGAGTCCCCATGTCTATGAAGAGAAAGTAGTTGATCTGCTTGATCTAATTTCTATTGAAGGGTTCATCTGACATGGAAGGTGATGGCACTATTGGTCATGATCCTATTTTTATCCTATCCAATTATTTTTAACCATTCAGTATTTCTAACCCCCCTCATCTTTATCTGTTCCACCCAATTTACAACCAATCGTGTCATCACCTTCCATGTCAGTCAAGTCCTTCAATAGATCTTATTTTTATCCTATCCAATTATTTTTAACCATCAAGTATTTCTTACATTCCGACCTTCTTATCCAAACCAACTTTGTCTGAATTAACTTCCTAGCTGTTTTGCACTAATGAGTTCTATCTGCAAGATCATCTAAACTTGATAGAGGCTATTTAAACCAAGCTCAACTCATCTCCACTTTTGCGCCATTCTAGCTCAGGAGAAATTAATCTTTTTTCTATCTTTCCTTTTTTTTTTCAGAATGATAGCAGTTGGAAACAAATTGCCTTACAAGTGTCTGTTAGAGACAGTAATGTTTCACTGCGCCAATGTGTCAAGTGGTAACCATTCTCAGTTTTCAACCTTATAATTAAGGACAACAATAACTGACGACTCTGCATAGAGGTATTATGTTCTGACCAATGAGATGCTGAGCAGATACCATCTGCAAATACTCATCCACTCCTACAAGAATAGTGATCAGCATCCACACATTTTCACCATAATGGGTCTGCAGGGAAATTTCAGAGCAGTAGAATTCTAGCCAGGGTAGAGTGTTTGTTAAGGTGCTCTGAACTTGCCTGAATGTACGTGGTTGGTCTTTGTTCGTGCATAACATGGTTTCAGTGAGAATGAAAAGCTTTGTACGGTGAGTTTTGTTCACAGTATTTTTTGTTGGCCTGCTTATCACAGAAATATGAAAGCAAGTCAAATTGGTTCTCATTCTCTCCCTTCGATGGGATGAGTGATAATAACTAATTTTTCTCTATTCTATCCAATTTTCACTGCTTTCTACGTCAACTCTCGCAGTCATTTTTTATGTTTACTCTATGGATGTTAAGTCAGCAGCATGGATCGAAAATAAGGAAAAAAAACTCTGACAAGTCAAAAATGAATAATGCAACACTATGAGATGAATGATTTACAAGGGTAATTGGAAGACTACTGCCAACTGCAACTCATTCAAGCTCAAAAACTGTCAATACAGAGCTTCAATTGATGGACCCTTGAGAACCATGCAATGTACACATGAAAGAATCATGCTTAACCTCACATGGAGACAGCACGATATATTAAGGGAAAAAAACAGGCATCCGAGACATCATAGAATCCATTAAAAAACCTACATGGCAATGGAATGGTCATGTTGCAAGAATGGCAGACAACAGATGGACATCTTGACTCACAACATGGATCCCCAGAGAACACAGGCAAAACCGAAGCCAGCAGAATATAAGATGGTGAGACAAAAGGGAGGAGTCCAGAAAGTACTGGCTCTGCAATGCCCATGATAGAGAGGCCTGCCACACCCTGGGAAAGGTGTATGTCCAACGATGGATGAGAAAAGATTGATGATGATGAGTCATAATACCATCACACTGGATGTAATATTTATATAGTTTGAAAAAAAAGAAAAAGAGTGCCATAAATACCAGCATATATGGTGACAATGATAGAGTTTAATCTTGAAAATTTATAAAAATTCTGTGGTTGCAGATGTTTCTAGCTTCGAATACGAAACAATTTTTATTCTGCAAATTTACTCAACTCTGTGAACAAATTTTATAAAAGGCTTACCAAAGACAGAGGCATTGTTAAGGGTTTGCTTGGGTGCCTAAGGGTCTGAGGGACCCCTTCCAACACTCTAAGATTCAATGAAAAAGTGAAATTTGCAATAAATAGACATACTATCATTTGATTGATAAAAAAAGAAGTATCATGCATGCAGTTTAGGTATGTACAAATACATCTTTATAGAGGTTCTTTATTTTCCACAAACACCATTCTTATCAATGTTTATTAGGTTGAAGCCTAGTCTGCCACAAGGCCAATGATGAGAGGTACTCAATGAAGGTCAAAGTTACAACAGCAGTAACAAGATTTCTAATCACTGAACTATGGTGATGATAAATCAGATGATATAGGAATTGACAGGAACTGTCCACATCCTTTCACAAGATCATTGGCTAAAGAAAGGAGATCACTGGAGTCATCAATCATTTTATTACATTTGGTACTGTGATTGACTGTTTTATGATCTATCAAGGTTTATATTACAACAGATCTGGTTGGTCAATCAATAGAAATGGTCACATGACCACCCTCTTTAGGCAGCATGCCATGTTTGGGTTGATCAATCAAAAGATTAGAAAAAGTGGGTGATCAATGTATGAATTACTTCTCTCACCTTTTGTTAGACAGGAATCTCTAATAAGTTGAAATTTTAAAAAATGACAAGCATGAAAGCTACAAGATAAAATAAGAAACCGATTTACATCGTAAATTGAATCTACCCCCAGATCTGTTGGGAAGGGAGGATTTTAATGAAATTAAAAGAAAAAATGTTTATATCTTCAGGCTTGTAACTCAAATGATGCAGAAGGATGTGTGATGCCAGCTAACTTAAAAATAGGAGAAACCTATGTTGATGTTGAGAGTATGAATTTTTTAAAGAAACTTATCGACCAAGGCATTATACCCTTTAACAGATGATACAATTGATGATTGTTCACAGAGGAGATAAAATCTCTGCCATCTACGGTACCAGACCAGCTATCTGGCTTCCAGAAAAACTACAATTACTAGAAAACTGGCTAGCTAAGAATGTGTCCAGCTCTGTAGTTGATTGCTGCTCAGGCGCTTTTCAGTTCCTGGTACATTTGAATTATTCACAGATAAAAATTAGCATTCCAACATCTGTTGTTGAACATATACCTTCCCCAACCTTCACCAGATCTCTCTATCATTAGCATTGCAGAGTTAATAACTCCTGAGCTTGTCTAAATTGTTACAATTGTCTCATTTTCTGGGTAGCCATAATTTCCCATATGATATATTTGCATTGTGAGTCATGATGTCCAGCAGTTGTCTGCTATTCTTGCAAAATGACCAGCTAATCGCCATTTGTGTTTTCTAATAGATTCTATGATATCTATAACTCCTGTTTTTCCTGTGATATACTTTGCTGTCTAGCATGATCTTCTCTTGTGCATGTTGCATGGCTCTCAGGGCCACTCTTTTAGTGAGGTTCCATCTTTTAGCTCCATAGGTGACTATCAGGAGGATGCATTGATTGTAGACCGTTCTTTTATTGATTATACAGACCCTGTTTTGAAGTACATTAATTTCAGTATGTTATAAACTGTAATGGGGTCTAAATTTTTGACTTCATTCCATCTTCCTAGTTAGACAATGGATACTAAACATTTTTGTTTTTAAGGTTAATTTATGATTACTTGGGATATTTGAGTCTTTTATTTATAAAAATATCTAGATATCTGGAAGAATTTTTTTTAATTGTGCTCCGCCTGAGTAGGAGACGATATCTGGACTCCCTGGAACTTTTTCCAGGATCTGCGCCAGCACACTGACCAACCAATATAAATATCAACAGGTTGCTATTCTTGAATAAATAAGACAAAATCATCGGATATACAATCTTCATGAATGCCAGTATCAAATGTAATCTCTAAAGGTTTTGCATCTGTGACTGGCGCCAATAGTTCATTTATCTTTGTCATCGGTTTCTTTAGCTGTCTGGGACAAGATAGCATTACCCAGTGACCATCAGTATGAAGAAATACTGCGAGTGGCTAGTCAGGGGATTGGAGCGGGGTGGGGTGGTTTGGGGGGTCATACCACATATCAATTCTACAGACTGGCTTAACTTAGCAAACAATGACAAACTCAACTCACATTTCTATTCCGATTAATATTGGGACTTGGCTGCGATTCTGAGGTATTGATCCATGAAAGAGTATTTACTGAATTCAATAAAAATAGATTCTTCATAATATACAATATTGGTTCAGGGTCCTCAATCAACATTTGTGTCCCATCAACAGCTTACGGTCTCTGAGCTCTGCAGCGTTTTCACTCAAAAATGTATTTCTGATTAGGCTAATGATGCAAAAATGGTAAAACAGTAATTTTGGAATCGGCTTCCAGCAGAAAATTGTTCTGGAAATTGTTTTAGGAGGAGCAGAAGGAGGGGGGGGAGGAAGACTGGCTGACGTAGAATCGGAGTCTTTATGCCATTCGAATGTTTATGAATTTTGCTAAAGATATACAGTCATGTCAATTTGAATCCAATTGCAAATATATATGCATAAGGGCCTAAAACCAATCGACTGCAGAGGATAGGAATATCAGTCATTGCAGGTTAATGGCTTAAAATGTCTGATTCCAGGTATGTTCACATAAGAGCTTAAAACCCGTTAACTGTGGATGACGAGCATTCCAGTCATTGGAGTTGTATGGTTCAAATGCAATTGGTGACATTCTCTGTCATAATATTGTTATTGGTAATGGGAACACATGGTATATACAGGATGTTTGTATTGAGTTTGCAGAGGTAAACTACTTGAACCACCTGGTTCAAACAAAACAAACTAAAAGGTAATGAAGAAAATAGGTTAAACAGACAAAAACCTAAAAGTTGCAAGAATGAAATTAGAAGAAAATAAAATGCTAAAAATGTTTGATAAAAAAATATGAAAAAACAAGCTGGGTCAAGAGAAGAAGCATGGCACCATTTTTTTCTCCATTGTTTTAGCAGCTGGAATATAATTTCATCACTTTCCACCCTGGTGACAAAGCAAACAAAACAAGTGTTAATCAACAGGTAAACAAAGCAGGTGTCATCCTGTTAAGATCTTCAGTGGTATTCAAAGATAAACAAGTGGGTGCTATTTGCACTCATGTTGGTGTCGAAAGAGCAGTCATAGCTCATCTGGTAAAATGATTCCTTGGAGTGCAAGCCAGTAAACATAACTTCAGATAGAGGCGGGGGCCTCTGAGAATAATTCCGTTAGTGGGAGTGCAGATCTCAGATGGGCGAGGTACTGACCTTTCAGTATTTCAAATTCAAAAGAAGATCAAGCAACTGGGGAGAGAATAAAATCCTTGTACAAATTTCAAGTCTCACCTAGGGCATATAAAACTCTCACACAAGCCCTAGGGGATAGGGGCTTACTAAGTTTCTCCCATGGGAGGCGGGGGGGCTTCCCTTCTCTATGAGTCGTCCTGTTTTGATACAATTCAAAATTGACAAACATTCTCTGAGGTCTGAGGGAATTTCAAGGCTCCAACTGAAAATGGCATCACAAAACCAAATCAACTAACACAAGATATACCCTAGCATGGACGGGGAAAAGAGAAAAATTTACCCCCATGAATTGAATAAAGAGTTTAGTTCAAAATTCACCAAAGATTAATGAATACAACAAGCACCAAGTAAAGGCGAAACATTTGCATTGTAATTTATATTGAGTATCTGCTACACCAGCCAGTTCTCCCGTAATATTCTTTGTCTCCCTCTCTCTCCTCTCTGATTTTTGATGAAACATTATTCTCCCACATTCTTATTTGAGGAAAATGTAATCAAGAAAATATATGCTTGGCAGTCAAATTTTTCTCTCTAGATTTATATGCTGTATTAAGAAGTCTTATCAGGAAAGAGTGAGAAGGTTCAGATATTTTTTGTTTCTATTTCGATATGCAGATTATAGTTGAGAGAAAAAATTGTGATGATGTTTTGTATCAGAAATTGGTGCTGAAAATGCTATTTCCAAGTGTTTATAAGCAACAAAAATCAAAAAATACCCTGGGGGCTCACAGGCCCACCCAGACAATTTACTCACATACTCCATAAGCACCAATGACATTCCCTTCATTTTACTTTACTGACCTTGGCAGGTTGGATTCATATCGGTATAAAACTGGAACCGTTTGATGTGTACTGTACGAGCAAGTATTGAGACATTCAACAAATGTTCCTTCCAAACAGTTAAGCAACTGCGAGTCATCGATTTATGTACATGTAAAACATGACATCTTTACCTCCTTCTTTTCTTTCTGTTTCAAAAGAATTTGGAGTTTAGTTCTTGACTACAGATCTTCAAGAAAAAAAATGCCAAGTTTGATTCAATTGTTTCTAATAGTTTTCTTTTTTTTTTTTTTTTATCTCAGCTAAGTATCCATGTAGATGAATACACAACCTGTACAAGTCAATATATTCAGAGCCATGAGAATAAATGTATACTAGAAAAACAATCAAAAATTCAAATGTGCAAGTCTGAAAAACTGGTTAAAGTGTTTAAATGTTTAATAGCCTCTAAATACTTGAGATACACCTTCAAAAGCTGTTTATATTTGACTAAAAGGTTTTAGCAAACAGCATTTGGCATAAGGATGTGTTAACTTAACATCACAATATGTGTTGGCTTTTAAATTATTTTTGGTAAAAAGGTTGGTCTGATGTACCATTTACTCAAGAGTTCAGTCATTAGTAACTGTCAAACAAAACTGTCAAAATAGGTTTCTTCACTTTTTATGGGATGCAGGCTATATATATATATATATTTATATATATATATATATCATACATACAGGCTGCACTAATGGAGCTCGATACGGAAGAAGCAACTCACAACTGATCAAATTGAAGAAGAACATGTTTTGGCTCTTCACCAGATGGCATTTTTATTGTAAATTTTCACTAGTTTTTACTTTCATCTTAATTTTTACGGCAACGAGTAAATGGTGATCAGAAATAAATACTGGTTGTCACAGAATAACGCTCAAAGTCAAAGTTCTGATAAAATAACTAAAAATGAACTCGATCTAACAAATAAATAATAGATAGTAATAGATAATAATAACTAACAAAGTAACTAAAAATTAAGATGAAGGTTGAAACTTGTCAAAATTAGTAATAACAATTACTCTTATAATATTTCCATAAGAATTTTTAAAAAATTAGAAATAAATTAATCAGATTGCATTTACTGAACATGGCATGCAGCCAATACATATTGGTTGTATGATGGTTTCTATAGTGTGACTAACCAGACCTGTTTTTGATAATTTTCACGTCTGTTCATTTTTTTGTCTGTGTATTATACATGACAAAAATCATTGAAAAATAATATTTTGCAAATGTCATTGATGGTTTGTCAACTCCTCATAAGACCACTGATGTCTTAACATCAAGTTATATGGCTGGTCATGAATGTGGAAGTATTATTCGAATTAACCCATGAAAACACAGTGAACATGGCTTTTAGCTGTCCATTGCACTTATTGGACTTACTCACCTTTAGCTCTGTGCAACATTGATATAACTCCCACTCAATAATAATACCACAAGCAATGTTTTTTGCGATTGGCACTCCAATTATAAGAAACACAGTCTACAGCCTGTAAGCAAAATCTGGCCAATAGCCGTATTTCATCCAGTCCGCCAACTTCATTGAATATTTCATCCAGCCAACTGACTTCATTGAATATTTAATCCAGAAATTCAACTCCATTGAATAAGCTGTTTTGATAGCCTTGTAAGATCATTGTCTTGGCCAGCAAAACATAAAAACATTTCTAATCTAGCTGGCCTCCTGAAAGTTTACCAACTGCTGGCATGAAATATGGTGAATGGAAATTAAGAGAGAAACAGGTGAGACATAACTTACCATATTTCTTTATGTATTACACAACTCTTGTATAATCTGACTATTTTTCAGATTTGATGTTCCAAATTTGTGCTCCGCAATAGTTCCAACTATTTTTTATATGTTGTTGCGTACTGTTACAATGGTAATTTAAAAAAAATCTCATCAAATAAAATAAAACAAATCTTTGTACACCTTGTGCACTTGATTTGAAGCCTTTGTTCCTAAACTCAATTATTTTTCAATTTGATTTTTATTCAAATTAATTCCTGGGTAATTGCCCCTGCAACCATACCAGAGTGCCTGAGAAGAAAATAAAAAAAAGTTCGATCCACTGACTACTGGAATGTTTTTTTCTAATTGATTTCATTCTTGCAGTTACCTGCATAAATTCTTACTGGTGTAAGAGAGGGAATAGCATCACCTCTGTCATCAAATTGGCTTAATTTTTGTAAAATGTAAAAAAAATCCCAAGTACATTGAAGCATGACCCGTTAATTTTGCCCAGTTTTAGGTTCAAAATTTGTGTTTTACAAGAAGAAATAAGGTACTGTCATAATTCTAGAGTTGGGAAAATAAAATATTCACTTGTAGCAATTGTACATTGACTTCAAAGATGAGTCAAAAACAATTTGAAACAAACGATTCGAGCTACAGAATCAAAAGTAACTAATCCAGTGATGGAAATTGGTTTTAGAATAAGGTATCTGGTAATACTCTAATTCTTAGGCCCCGGCAAAGATGCAAATCCATATATAAATAATATTGTCATTTTTGACGGGTATTATGCTGATTCAAGAATAAAGTTGACACAGTCAGAGGCTGATGTTTCAGTTTGTGGAAGGGTGGGAGGGTGCAGCATCCCTCTCCAACCACCAACAACAGCAACAATGACGATAAAGTTATCCGAATTCTCAACAATACACGGATTTACTGAAAGGGAAATTGAAATTCATTTATGATTCATTTGATGTTATTTCGCATCAAAAGTACCGAATGGTTTCTCTCCGTAAAGCCAAGACCCTTCCTCTCCCACCCAAACTCCTCGGGACAATTCGGTTTACCTTCGTCAGCTCCAGTGGACAGAGGCAAGGATAGATCCGAAATTATTCCAATTTCTCTGATATTTCCTCAAAGAACCCTCACCTTCCTCCTCCTCCCCTTATCGTCTTTCATGTTCCTGACTAAATTATTAATTGAGATCCAACATTCCTTCACTTGAAGAGATGAAGGGACATCATCATCATGGGCATCTCCTGGGGGCGGGACAACAGGGCATTTGTCCTTGCCCCGCCCTACATCAGGCCTTCTCACAGAGAATATGGGAATGTTTGAATCAAACCTTACAGAAACCAGGTATTAAGTGGGTCACAATGAAAATTGACAGCTCTGGACAAGCCATAGCTTAAGTACTCAAATAAATGGACACATTGTTATGTCCCCGCCCTCTCCCTAAATAGGTCCTTTTGACCATTACATCGGGATACATTGCGTAGTTACACTGTCACATATGTACAGACATTTGCTGAATTATTGTAGTATGGATTCAAGTTAATTTTAAGCTATGCTGAACTTCAAAAATCATAACTGCAAATATTTCATTAGTGAAGTAAATAAAAAACCCCGATTAATAATAATCATCGAATGATTATTTGTTTACTTATTTTAGGCTGTGAAATACAAAGTTTAATCAGAATTTTTCATCAGGGAAAGTATGGTCATGTGATCCATCAGGCTAAGAATTAACATAAAATTAAGAAAGTTTGCTTTTTTTTTGTTAAAGATATTCTCTCTTTTTAATTCAGTTGCCTTTAGATATCCATCAAAGCCATCAGTTTAATGCAAAGCTAATTATTATCAGTAATGCTGTGTGGTAGTACAATAGTTAATAAAGCTTCAACTTAGTGGAACTCTTCCGTGAAAGAATCAAAATATGTTGAAATTATCATTACCAATCAAATGAAATAGAAAAAAAATTCACCCAAATGTGGAAGGGAGGTAACTTTGATATTCACTTGATAATCAACTCTCATATTTTCTCATGAATTTGAGAGTTAACTGGGTGATACAAAACGTGAGCATCTACAGTCACTTCTTCAGGTTGTATGGATGGATATATTCCAGGATACCAGGGAGAGCAAAAACATACGCCCGGATGTCATTAGTCAGGTAAGGAACTAAGCTAGTCAGGTAAGGAGTTCCTAAGCTGTCACTGTTCATAGTGACCCTTTCATTACTGGCCTCTATAAGGTTCAAATTTTTTAACCCACCCCTGGTGAGAAGGCCTAATCCAGGATGAGAGGGGCATATACCTCATTCGAGCACTCCTACCTTTGAAGACACCCATGACAGAAAATCTAAAGCTCATCTCACAGAGAATTAAGAGATATAAGATTTAAAATGATATATTTAAGTCAACCATACTATGTAAGAGAACGTTATCAAATTTCTTGGATTCATTTCAAATAGTTGGCCTTGTGGTATCAAATAAATTTTACTTTAAAACCTTCCCCTTGGTTCCATTGAATATGCATGCTGAATTTGGTTGAGCACATCAGACGTTTAGGTTTATATAGGAATAGATGGAAATAAGATCATAATTATCAGGATGAGAGTGAACACAGACCACACTATTGCCTTTATGCAAGAATGGGAAACCATAAGAGAATTTTGCTCACATATTCAGCCTATTTGGGGAAGTGTTCTAATCACTGGGTGATGTCAAAAATTTGAAAAAAAGAAGTGGTTCAACTGAAAATCAACCATTGTAAAATAACATAATAGATGAGATACTCAGATCTGGTTGGCTTTTTCCTCATCTTATTGCAATGTTGTAAACGGAGAAAGCAGATCAAAGACTTAGCACCTTAACTAATGTCAACTTCTGAACATGAACGATTTAAAAAAAATGATTATTTTATGTTGAATACTTATCATTCCGACCGATTTTTTGGGTATTCACATCTGCCAAAGGTGAATCGACATTTTCACTTACCTGAAAACAGAGAGAAAAGAAACGATTAGAGAATTGGTCATTTTATAACAAAGTAGATCAAAGGAGTAGAATGACTTAACTTAAGAGCAGTATCAACTTAGCAAAGCAAGTTTCAAGTTCACTTTCTCCATCGGTCATGGACCACCTATCCACAAAGTTTAATTGAAATTCAATGAGAACTTACAGAATTATCGTGTGGACAGAGAGCTAGACAGATACAAGTGAATACATGTACCTCTTCCAACTTTGTTGTCATGGATTAAAAACAGCAACTCATCCTATGATTACAAACAGTATCTAGTTCACAGATTTGGTTAGTCACTCAATAGAAACTGTCATGTGTTAGAGGTGATCAATTAAAAAATTGGAAAAAGGAATAATCAACAAATATCATATTTCTTGCCTTTTATTAGATCACAAAAACATCTGATTTTCCATCAAAGAACCAATAACTCAACAAGACACAAGTCAAGAGACCAATTTAGCATAAGCTTACATTGTAAATCGAAGCCTCACCCTAAAAACCTATATTGGAGGGTAGAATTTTCATGAATTAGTCTTAAAGAGTAAATGTTTAAATTTTCAACTCTCTTCTTATATTGGTCCAGCCTGTATGGATGGCACATACATAGCCAGACAGTCAACCACTTAAAAACTGAAGGAACCTATGTTAACCAATGTTGATAGTTTTGGTGGACGGTGTCCAACAAGAAATTTTTAGTATATCTCTGAATTTTTGAGATGAGGTATTATTATTATTTCTATTATTATTCGGACTATCCTCATCTTGGTTGTTTTTCATACAACGTTTCAGCCGTTGTACTCTACGGCCTTCATCAGGACATTCATGGACACATAGCGTAGTGGTTACAGAATCAGACAAAATTACTGCGAGTAATCTGATGGTTCTAGGTTCAATCCCAGTGTGAGACAATAATGATACTACTAATGCTAGGAGGGGAGTGCGGTCAATATACCCCCGTCGGTAAAATAAAGGGTTCGGTTCGTTACTTCCCCACAGCTACCAGATGATACCTGATGGAGGCCGTAGAGTACAACAGCTGAAACGTTGTATGAAAAACAACCAAGATAAGGATGGTCTGAATAATAATAGAAATAGGAAATTTTTCTTCTTGTAAAATTTTTCCAGGCATTTTTAGAGTGTTCAAACACATCTCTATAAAAAGGTTTGCTGGTCCCCAGTCAACTGATATCATCAAAGATTAATAATTCAATTTGAAAAAAAAAAAAAATCAATTTTTGTGATAGATATAAAATTTATAAGAATGGGATAATAGATTGAAATTATTTTTTTTCATATAATTTATATGATTTATAGTTTTTCTTCTGGCGCTTTCTCTTATCCTTAGTTTCCTTTCAGTGGTCCCCCCTTATCAATGTTGTGCCCCTTTTCTCGCATTTTCTCTTTCAGTGGTCCCCCATGTCTGCTGGTTCCCTTTTTTTGGTCCACTCTCATCCATGCTTTACCATCAACAGCCCCTACCATTCTCTACATTTTCCCTTTCAGTGCCCCCCCCCCCATCAACAGTTCCCCTTTCAGTGGTACATGGACACATCATTAGAATTCTATTCTTGTTCATTTATGTAAGGGTTTGGTCTCTCTTCAATCTGGACATAAGCTCGGAATATTTGTTGTAATATATTCACATGAAATAGAAACTAGGGAAAAAAAAAGAAGAAAATATTTATCAAAGACTCTTTCTGCAATTATTTGATCTCAAGCAGTCAATAGAAAAATGGCTTTGGAAAAAAACAAAGGTTCTTCATTTCCTTATTAGACTTGTTTCATCTTTTGATTATTCTAAGGTTAATTAGAAACTGTCAACATAGGTTTCTTCATTTTTCAAGTTGGTCTAACTGGCTGTATGTATCATGCATACAGGCCATACTAAACGAATTAGAAGACTGAAATTTTCAACATTTACTCTTTACATGAAAAAAAAGTTTTTTTTAATTATATTCCCTGTTTAAACAGGGTTTTATTTGGGTATTCAATTTACAGTATAAGTTTATCATAAATTGATTCCAAATTTGCGCCAGCATTATGCTTGTTTTTTAAAATTCAGACTGATCACTGCCCAACAGCTGGAGTTTTGGGAGCCCAAAATCAACCTGAAAACGTGTGCTGTACCCAGATTGAGATATGCTGAATCCAATCATAGTTTTGTTTTTCATCTCAGACAGAAAGTTTTTGAGTTACGAACATACATATATACGGGTAGCATTTAATTTCCCAAATCCCAGATTATTGACTGTTCCTTTGCTTGACACTAATTGGCCAACTCTAATGGAAGGGCCTTTCTTTTAGAGTTTATCATCTTATAAAAACTCTGACTTTTTTCTTTTAAAATTTGAATGATGGGGGTATGTTTATGATTTACGAGAAAAATGAACACCAATTGTAAAATATCTATTTACAAATTGGAAAGATTTTTATATACAATCAAATATGTACAGACACATATGCTTGTTTATTAAATGAATATTAAACATAAAAATCATTTTTTTCTTCACGAATCTTATGCATGATATCTATTGTGAGTATTAAATCTTATTGTACATAAATAATACTTTTACAAATTTTACAACAGATGCTTCTTTTTTCATGAATTACGAACATTGTCCCCAACACACAAGTTTGAAAAAAAAAAGTCATTTTTTGAAATAAGTTACAAAAGAAAGGCCCCCGAATAGTCTTGTATTTTTCAAGGAAATCAGAGTCGACCAATTGGCGTCAAACATATGAACAGTCAGTAATTCGAGAATAAGGAATGTAATAGAACAAAGATTGAACAACCTTTTGAAGACTGGAGTTAAGTCATGGTTACAAATTATGTAGGTAGGAGGCCGGAAATACATAGGTGAGTTTGGATTCACAGAAGATTTCCAAAGCATAAGAGGACATCCCTTGCAATGACTGACAAAAGCACAATATCAAATGGAAAATGATACTGACTTCATAACTTCATCTATATTCTCACACTTCTCAAATGATTTTCACTTTGAAGGAATAATAATAAGTGACGAAAGAAGTAAAACTGTGATATGTTAAAAGGGTTTGCGAATAAAACTTATCACAAGTGTATCATAATTGAACTCAATATTTTTTTCCATAATTTTGCCACTCGAATTTAGGGGATGTCCACAATGCTGGGAAATAGGGTCATTTTTTTAAAGGCATAAAAAACAAACTGGAATCTGCTCAGACTGACAGAAAGATAGCACTATAAAATTTATAAAAGATCTCACTTGAACATGTAAATTCATTTCAAAATACCACTAAGCTATAAATGCTGATAAATATTCATTATTCAAATAATCTGATCTTCTATGCAGTGAATATTTGAAGAAAAATTCTTTTATGATACAATTTAATTACTCAAATCATCATAGCCATGATTGGAAAAACAAGAAAAAGAACCACAAGTCCAATGATGCAACCATAATCGATGGTTGAAGAAGAAGGAGGAGGAAGAAGAGACTTTCTTCAAGCCAGATGATTCTCATACTTGTGAAATACTGGAAATATTCAAAAAGTATTATTTTCAATATAAATCATGAATAACTATTTTCCAGCCATTTTTTTTTCTTAACATAAAAACGCACACCTTGTACATTCTGTTAAGACATTACAGCAGCTGGTAAGGAGAAATTGAATAGAATGGTGGTTCTTGTAATGATGCCATATCTTTCAATGACATAACACTTTTTTCTTCCTATTTCTGTTGTTTAATGTAACTTGAACCGACTGATTGAAAAGCATCTTATTGAGATATGTGGACACATCTAAAAATTACTGCAGATTACATAATAATACCCGATAAAAAATAAAATTTGATTCTATATAACCTAATTTTCCAATGATTAACTTAGATTTATAGACCATTTATAACCTCTGTGGAACTCTTCAATGGATAGAATCAAAAAAATTATTAAAATTAACAAAAACTGCAAGGTAGGTAACTTTAATTGAAAGTTATTTCCCACGAATTACTTTTCTTTTTTTACTGGAATTTAAGAGTTAACAATCCTGGCTGTTACAGTGTCAAACTCCATTCCTACTTCTGACTAAAGATTATTACTGCAACTTTTGTATGGTATTTATATCAAATACAAGAAATATAAAAATATGTATTTTAGTATAAACATATTTATTTATCAAAATGAAATAAGCCCTTGCATATACAAATTTTGTAGATATGTAAGACTTGTCAGTTTGGCTCAGTCTGTAAGATACCAGTCTACCAAGTTTCGACTGGAGCTTGACAAAAAAAATACTTGCTCTGATGTGCGGATTATTCAATCTAATTTTGAGTAATACCAGAACAGCCAAACTATTATTTTAATGCAAAATTAGTTACTTAAGTAAAAATCTTAGATTAAAAACTGGTCTGACACCATTGCAAATAACCAGCCAATTCGAAATATGTTTCTTTTTTTAGAAAGCTCACAAGAGGAAAACATCAGGGTGGGCAATTTTTTAAATAACGTAGTGTAATGCAATTTTTGTTCCTGGGTGGTGAGTGTTATTTTCTGATTGCTTATGTGCAAAAAGTATAGAAATGGTTATTAATCTCTTCAAACTTTGCTCTTGAGGCCAGGACAATGATATTTACATGTGTCTTGCTATTCATGGCGGGATAGGGTAACTAGGAGATTATGAATATGAAAATCCTTGAATAATTTTTATTGCCCTCCCTTCTGCCCCCCCCCCCCATCAATAAATCTTGTACCATAAATAAACAAATACTTTACCCCTCCCAAATTGTAAATGCATGAATTAATGAATACAGCGAAATTTTTTAAAATCATAAAACTCAACTTTATTTTTCTGGTGACATAACAGTCCATCAATATTTTTTAGTCAAAAATGTAAATATAGCATAAATCTACTTTGAAAGCAATAAATACTATAGAACTAAAGTGAAGTGATTGTTAACTGTTTTTGGTCTTTTTATCTTACTATCTACATTCATCTCGGTATTTGTGTCGCTTTTTGAAGATCTTTATCTGGTCTGAGAAAAGTTGCGATAAAAAGCAACAAAAATAATAAGGTGAAAGTAAATTGTAGCATAAAAATGAAAAAATTGTTGATAATTATTTATAATACTTCATCTACAAAAAAAATAGATAAATAAATTTGTTTTCAGGACAGTGAATTGGAAAAAAAAATTAATGTCCAAAATATCATTTGGATAACCAGTTCACAAGTGTAAACATTGGACAAGTTAAAATTTTCAACCATGTTTAGATAGTCTACAGGAATAAATTAAAACGATTCATGATTTCCTACACTTTTTATGTTTTATATACACTGCAAAGCGTATTTTCTATGATGTGGTTCTTTGTGGTATGCTACCCGCCCCCCCATTCCAAACTACGAATTATCAAAACCATTAATAGAAAACCCACAAATAGCAAAGGATTACTGTAATTGTTTTTCTTACACATTAATTGGATTAGAAATTTGTAAATCTACCCATTGTTCAATTGAAAATAAGTAGATTTCAAAATATCATCGTCCTGGTTGCAAAAGCAAAGTTTGAAGGGAGTAATTCACATTCTCTATACTCTTTAGACATATTCAATCAGGAAATAACACTCATTACCCAGGAATAGAGCAAATGTCAAAAACAGTTGCATAGCATATCCTATTGAGCACTTTTTGGAAGTTTTGTACACAACCAGAAACTTTCACAAAGGGAGGCAAAATTTGCAATGGAGAAAGAAAAGCTGAACAAGAGAATGGCATTGTTATTATAGACGAATGCCAAAAGTCTGGCTTTTGGCAACCTTCCTGCAGATGGTCCATCTCTAAATTCATTTTAGCGGCAATTATTGAATTCATAAGTTTTCTCATGTAGACAGCCTGCTGCATTAATTCCAACCTGGTTACATATTTGCAAATTGAATTATTTTGATTGGTGGGTGTCCATATGAAGACATATGTATGTGCCAAATTAAAGGCTTAGGAACTGATCTTCTACAATGAAGTTCCTAATGCCAAATTACAGTGACATTTTATAAGAACCAGATCCATGTTTTTTGCACATTTGGACATTTAAATTGCCAGGAATCAAGGTTGGAATTTGCTTTATTGTGAATCCCACAAAACAATTAGATTAAGATCCAAGTCAGCTTACTTACTTTCTCCATTTTCGTGAAAGGAAAAAAAAAGGTATGATTATCATACTTTTGTGATCATACCATTACCTTTTGATAAATCATTTTACCATATTTCTATATATTATAGGGAATGAATGGTTACATTGTCAGCCCTCTATCTCCATTGATATATACATACTTTGTCAATCAGACAAGTTTCAAAACTGAAGAAAACTTTTCATTTATTAATCAGAGTTTCTCTCTTCAGGAGCTCAGGTACAGGTGCAATAGCTGAGGATTGAAACAAGTAATTTTTGAATATTACAATATTTATTTCCTTTCAGTGAAACACAAATACCCAAGACATAATTACAAATTTAAAAAAAAAAATTAAAAGCAATAGCTCAAAATTGTGTTCAGAAGATGTTGGTATCTTTGTTTTTATTCTTTTTTTCTACTTATTTCATCTTTTAAAATAATTACTATCAATAGATAGAACTTATTGTATAACTGCAGAATACAAATTTGGAACAGCAGAGTATATCAGGGAGAAAACAGTAGTCTGAGACATCATAGAATCCACTAGAAAACTCAAATGGCAATGGGCTGGTCATTTTGCAAGAATGGCAGACCATCGACAGACATCACAACTCACAACATAGATCCCAGAGATCATATATACAACCAAGACTGGCAGAACATGAGATGGAGAGATGAACTACACAAATCCAGAAAGTTGTGACTCCATGATGTCCACAAAAGAGAGTTGAGGCAAATCCTTTGGGAATCTCTATGTCAAACAATGGATGTTAAAAGACTGATGATGATGAAAGAAAAGACATATGGACAACCAAACTGTAGTGCAAAATCGAGTATCTGTGTTATAAGGGGGGGGGGCGACAATTTCATACCTATTTTCACCTCTAAATCAAACATTTTTGTCATACAAGAATCATCTTATTTTTAATCATTTAAGTTTTTTTTTATCCCTATAATTGGATGAAGCATTATCATCAATCATGTTTTTACTCTCATCCTAATAAGAAGAATTAATCTGAAAAAATATTGAGAATATTGTTGCATTGAATAACTATTAGATCTCAGATGTAAATATCAACAAACATCAAATATTGGTCATTGGGAATAAGGTTAAAGGTTTGAAATAAGCTTTTGTGGCCAAATGGTCAAAGCAGTCAGGCTATATATTGGACTTCCTCTGGTTAGAGGCTGTGAGTTCGATTCTCACTGTGGGCTTACTCTTTATTTCCAATTATGCTGTTTAATTGTTGCCGTTGAATTATGGTCCAAAGCAGAGTTGTGATAAAAAGCCACAGGAAGTTAGGATGAAGGAAAAAACTGGTCAAAATTAATAATAAAAAATCATGTTATACACAAAGAAATATGGTGCCTAAATTTTAGAAATTAAGAAAAATAAGAAAGAAAATAATGAACCACATGAACATCTTGTTGGACAATTGCATTTTCTTTGCAAACAAAAGTCAAGAATCTGCTTATTTAAAAGAGTCTAACAAAGGTATTTGTTGGAATTGCTATCCAAGACTTCATATTTCAACTTGACACATAGTCAGTGACAGATCTAAGACACAAGTGCTGAAGGGTCAAGAACAGAATTCTATTTTCTTAATCCTTAAACAAAAACTTCAACACTCTTGAGCAATAACAGGGCTGGTTAGTCCCTCAATAGAAACTGCATATAAGCAACATCTTTTCACAGCACGCTGTTGGAAAAAGATTAGAAAAAGAGGGATCAACGGATAAATTATTTCTCTCGCCTTTTTCTGGGGAGTGATCACCATGAATGTCTGCATTTTCAATAAGCATGAGTGAATGTTGCCGGACGAAAGCTAAGGGACCAATTTAACATCCCACTAAAAGCTTCTTTTTAGGGCGGGGTGCAATTTAGAAATAAAACAACTTATGTTTTTTCAAGACATGATGAGAAAATGTTGAATTTTTTAACCCATTAGTTCCATTGGTGTGGCCTGTGAGTGCAACACATATATTGATAGACAGCAGACTCACTTAAAAACTGATGCTGACAGTTTTGGTTGATGGTTTTTAATAATGAATTGTGACCGAATCAAAATTTTTTTCATCAAGACATTCACTCAGTCAATCAGATCTTTCTACACTGAAAAACTTGAGTTTTTTTTTAACAAGCCCTTTGTTCAGATCTTGTATGATTTGGTGCACTACTCAACCAATGAGAAGCAGCTAATCTTATTGAATCTTCTTGCTGTCTCTCCTAGAATTGCTCACAGATGCCTGCAAAGTTATGGGGCTCTTTATTGACCTTATCCACCAAGATGACTTGTCAATGCGCATTTTTGATGAGCAGGCATCAGTATAGAGGTTATGTATAAAGAATCATATTGGATATATGTATAAATATGTATATAAACACTTATTGAATATACATGCATATACACTTCCATTGAATAAATATATATATACACAGATATTTATACACACATTCAAAATATATGTACACACACACACTCCTTGAATGTATGTGTGTGTATATATATATATATATATATATATATATATATACTTACACTCCTTGAATGTGTGTGTATATATATATATATATATATACATACATATACACATTGAATGTGTATCTATACATATATATATATATATATATATACATGCACTCATTGAATGTATGTATATTTGTATATATATATATATACACACAAACATATCGAATGTGCATATATATATATATATATATATATATATATATATATATACCAGATCCACACAAATGCAATTTCTGCCCGTTCTCTAAACTTATCTCCCTCAATGATAACCAGCATTTGGTTATGTTTGTCAAAGCTGAGATGACATTGAAACCTCAGAATCTAACTATAACAAAATTGTGTAGATCACCCTCAGAAATCCTTGTCTTTGAAGCTAAGCTATAATGATATTATGTACCTTACACCTACTCATGTCAGTAGATTCTGTGTATTAGTTATACAGACTAAGGTTTCAACCAAATGTCTCTCAGCTTCCAATCTATTTATGATGAACATTGGTGACATAGTTCAATGGGAAATGCATAACAATATTTTTTTCTGCAAGATCATTCTTTCTCAGATTATTTATTTGGATTTGCCAAGCTTTGATGCAATATGTAACACAGTCAATTTGTAGAAAAAATGGTTGGCAGTAATCTTCCATAGATTAAGGAATATACCTAGCTTAATACTTTTCATCTAATTCTTGATTTTTGCCTTAATATGATCCCCAGGAAACTTATGGCTTGGCAGAGCTGAATTTACTAATGCTACCCATGCAAGCCAAGGAAGGGGTGTCGGGAAGCAATTTGGAAATGGAGAGGCACCCCCCCCTTTCCGGGGTCTACAAATAGTACTACCGCATTTCTACTTACATTAAACAGTAACAAATTCATAGGTTGGGCCCTCAAGGATCCAAATTCCCTCTTGGCCCTCCCAATCTTTAGCTACAACCATCTTAGTTATTGCTGCGATCAAAACCATCATCTCTAGTAGCAGCTAAAGAAGAGCGTTAACAATTATAGTAAAAAGACAAATAAACAAAACCAAAAAGCCTCTCTAGCAATTATTGCAAGCATTGTTGCCAAGTGTATAACAATTGGACTTGCATTTCTGTATGACGTCTGAATGGTGCAGCACCAAATGGAAGGCTGTTCAATTAAACTGCACATGCCAAGGTATTCACAAGTAATCTTCAGGCTAAGAACGGTCTTCAGTATTCCAATTTAGCAAAAATGTCTGCTCATGGAGAATGAGTGACAAGTAGAAACAGAAACAGCTCTTTTTTGTCACTCGATAGAAACTGCCATGTAACCTACGGCTTTTGGCAGCATGCTATGTTGGCGGTGATCAATTAGGAAAATTGGGGAAAAGAGTGATCAATGAATAAGTTACTTCTCTTGCCTTTCATTGATTGGTAATAATTAGAAAAAAAAACAAAAACTGAACGCTTCTGGACATAGACTAAGGGGTCAATTTAGCACATATTTATGCTATAAATCCTCCCCCCCGAAACTAATTGGGGTGGTAATTTGGAAAAAAAACAAAGAACATTTTTTCCATCCATCATAAGGAGTAAGTCTACATTTTTAGCCCTTTAACTCCATTGGTGTGGCCTGCATTTGTGATACACAAACAAAGCTAGCCAGGCAGAATCACTAAAAAACTGAAGAAAATTCTGGTGACTGTTTTAGTTTATGTTTTCGAAAAGAGGAAGATATAAAGTTAAAAAACTAGACAATAGCCTAAAATGCTATAATTTCAAACATTCTATTAATTACGTTGAGGTGTTGAATTGCATAGTGATTGCTGGCATGAAATATAGACTCAATGGACCAAGGCTGCTTATGTTCACAATAAGAGGCATGAATCCACCTCTACCTCCTGGTTAAATAGCAGGGTAATCAGAGCCTCTTGGTTGGGCTTTGTGGCCAGGACCAATCTTGCCAATTCAAAAGTATTTTTACACCAATTTGACTGTTAAAAAGCACTAAATTAAATTTAAAAAAAAGGGCTACCAATGCCAAAAATGAATGGAAAACACCAAAAAGCTGCTAAAAATGGCATAAAGCAAATCAAAATATGTCCAAAATGTTTGATCATGCCCACATTAATTTAGAAATGCACTGAATTTAGCAAAAAATTGGAAGCACTGCCCAGGCCATATGATATCCTTCAATTGCTACAGAAACAATATATAAAAATCTCCAAAGTAGATGTTGCCATGGTTCAGTCAAAGAGAGGCAAAACAGTTGCCCAATATGCCTTTTTGTATGGGAGGACCTATAGAAATAAAAATACAGTAGACTCATTATTGGACCCACATCAATTTAAGAGTACCATTATAATGAATTTGCTTTTACAAAGTGGATTTTATATAAAGCATATTAATAATGAGAAACCAAAAAGTACAGTAGATTCCCTAAATTATGTTACCTTCGGGAATTAAAAAGTGATGGTAAAATGAATTTACCATAATAATGGGTGAATTTTATACGAAGTGTATTCATAATGATCGGCCAGAAAGTACATTACTCTTTCACAGAGGATCCCTGGTGGCAATGAATTCTATAGGTTCTGTTTGGACTTTTTTTCTATATTGTATGGTGTAGAAGGTTCGATGCTATATTCAGAAATCAATGGACTTTTACTTGTGCCTACTTTTATCCTGATCATTTCAACTTTGAATGGACCTTGATAATGTGATGTTTTGCAGAAAAACTCCTGCTCAAGATATATAGAATGGGCAGCTTTGATCATTTATGGTCACACAGTACACAAGCTCACTCTATTCAATCTCACTGCTGACTTAATGGTTGCGTGTCTATTCACGCATGTGCAGTAATGAATGGTTGCCAAGTTACATCAAAGCCATGCAACTGGTTCTTGATATATTCAAAATGGCTGGATACTTTCTGAACAAATCTTATAATAGTTCTATGCATCTGTTTCTCTGATTCCAGTTATAACCTCTAACTTATAATAGATTGGTCCATGAGAATTAATAACATGGCTAATAAAACAATGAAACAGTCGTAAAAATATGAGATCTTCTGTTGTGATATAACAATGAAGATTATGTCATAAGAACTCTTAAGACTTTACGTCTGATCACACCTTAACAGATTGAGTTGAGATCAGACTTGAAAAAAAAATTAAAATTAGGATACTTGAATTATAAAAAATAAATTACCTAATAAAATAGCTCTAGGCTTCTTAACACCGATCCATTCAACGTTATTTCCAACAGGTATATGTTAGTATTCTTATCGACGCAGATACGAGTGCATATGTGCGTAATGAAAAGTTATCATATTGTTGAGAGCCACAACACTGATAAGGCTTGACAAAATTAATCTAGAATCTGTCAATCATTCCGATTTAGATTATTTTCAATTTCATTTCCCAGAGCCAACTTGTGTAGCAATTAATAAACTGATTAGCCAATTAGTTGACTGTTATCACAAGAGACCTGTTGCCCATAAGAAGATCTGCTATGCTTCTTCAGGCCTTGAAAAGATGATTATCTTTAATTTGCAATTTAATTTTTGCATCATTTTCGAATCGGGAGAATTATCAGGTGAAATTAATTTAATCTCTAGAGCTTCACATCACATTATAAGGCATATGATAAATTTAACCATTAAATTCATAAAGAGAAAATTTGAATGCCAATTTCAAGGGAAGTAACTCCTGATTGAAATTATCTCCCTTTGAACATATAGTGATAGTCTTTATTTTTCTTAAATTTAACTTACAGATGAGTTCTACAATTTTTTCATGCTATTCATTAGAGAGTTCTACTGTCGGTTTCAAGTGGTTTATTAATTTAAGAATTAAGACAAGCAAGGTTATCCAGTGTTGCTCTGTTAAAAAATTTCTTCAAGATTATCACGGCTTTTCACAGCCAGATTCTGTTTGTTCTGTCATTGGTAAATCCCTCAATGGATCATCCTTAGTAGAACTTTTAAAATATTTCAGTTTTTTTAGAACATCATGTGTTGAGTTGTTTATGAATTATCTTTTTCATTTAGACCTGAAGTAAAAATATTTCGGCATCGTATTATATGTTTGAGCAAAAATTAATCTATCCTGAATTTCTTGTGCCTGGCAGTACTAATTTTGCAAGATCAATGACAACAACTAAAGTTACAATTTTGGCTATTTCTAAGCCAAATTTGGAGTTCTTCTGGCTGTTGTAAAGCCCCCCAAATTATTTGCACTTACCAACTTGGATTTTAGCAATGAAAATTAGCCCCATGTTTTATTTTTTATTTTAGTTGAGCTCCAAATATACAATACTTTATTCTCCTGCTAGCAAGGACTCGGCAATTTATGAGAGTTGAATTTCTCTCGCTAAAGAATTATTGATCAATGTTTAAAAAAAAACAACATTTTCATTGAACCATAACTTGGTTGAACTCGTATCGTCATCTTTGTTGTTTTTATCAATGAAAATATATATATATATATATATATATATATATATATATATATATATATATATATAAAGAAACAAATATATACACTTTTTGCATACATGCAATATAGATATATTTGTGAACAGGAATCCTCATACCTACTTACTTATCTGTATATATAGTCCAGAGAGCTTTACATCTTTAAACATTAAAAAAACTTCTTCAATTTTTTATTATGTCACTTTCCCAATATCTACCAATGTAATTTATGTAATTTCCTACAGTGTTTTTTCCCCTGTTTTACATATCCTTTGTTATTATGGCACAATGCATAAAATTTCTCTTTTTGGGATCATCAGTTGTTCACCATTTTACTCTTTGGGGGATTTTAAAAACAAAACAGTTATATAAACATGGCATCCCAGTAGTGTTGATCAAAAACCACCTCCCTTTCAACTATGATTTTATTATGGAGCTCATGTCATACATGTAATTTATTTTATATAGAGTATCATCATAATGCATTGTATACAGATGTTATTCTACACTACCCATCATTTAATTTTTCGAAATACAGCTTACTTACACTTATTTATACACACATATAAATTTTATAATGTGGATGGAGATGTGACTAATTATTTTCAATGTAATTAAAGGCCAGATGTTTCTTTGTGTACTGAACTTGAAAGGAAGGAAAATGCTGGACAAATTGTTGATTAATTTGGAAAGATGATGAATGGAGGAAAGAAGAGAAAGTAAGAAAAAAAAAAAGAGGAGAAAGATTGAACCTCAAAAACAATGTGCTTAAATTCTTAGAAACTGTCAACCCAAACTGCCAACATAAGTTTCTACAGTTTTCATGTTTGTTTGGCTGGCTATGTACGTGCGCATAATTTTTTTAATTGATCATGTCCAACACGCTATGCTGCCAAAAGACGGTCACATAACGTTTTCTATTGAGTGATTTACTTGTTCAGTGATTCTTTTGGTATTTATCGACCTTGCTGGTTTAGGGCTATTTTTTTTTTTTAAAGACAGTGAGATTAAGTTGTTTTCATTTTATTTTAGAGAATGGAAATGTAGCAATTACATACAGAACATTTCAAGATGTTATTGGGGAAAATTATTGGCACAGTTAGAGGAAGACTAGTGACAAAAAAAAAGATTATTGTGCCAAATTTTCAAAAGTAAGAATTCTTGTATTCAAAACTAGCTAGTATAATTGTCAATTGCTGTATTCATCAAGTAAAAAATACCCCCAAAACATCCAAAACAAAGTGTAAGTAAATAAACAGGTTTTTAGCAGCATGCTGTGTCGGGGGTGATCAATTAGAAAAATTGGAAAAAGGAGTGATCAATGATTAGATTACTTCTCTTGCCTTTTAATGAATCACTGAAAAGTCTGAATTTAAAAAAAACAAAACGAGCATGAATACCACCAGACACAAACTAAAGGACCAATTCAGCATAAACTTATATTATAAATTGACCCTCCAAAAACATATAATAATTTTCTAGAAAGAATAAAGATGTTTTGATTTTCAGCCCTCTAGATTGGTGTGGCCTGTATGCATGATCCTGACATGTACATAGCAAGCCAGAATCACCTAAAAACTGAAGAAACCTATGTTGACAGTTTTGTTTAACATTTTCTAACATCTAAAACGGAGTGTAAATAATTAAGAAAACAAGAACTTGCATACATAGCCCATAGGTAAAAGTTCCTCTCTTGGCATCTGTTCAAAGCTTCAAATATATAATGAAATGATTAAAAGAAACAACTTACTGAGATATAAAAGAAAAATTGTTGTATTTATGAGTTTCTCTTTCATTTTAAATGGTCTACATGTTTTTAAAAGTGTAAATTATTTCAAGATGAATATATTTATCCCGGAGACATTTTCCACGACCATAAGGAGGCCAGACAGCCACTTTTTAGCACTCTGTCTACCATCTAGCACCACCTGAGGCCCTATGTTAATTTGTCTGCCTTTTTCAGGCCTGACTAGAAAAATTAGATATATTACCTCAGATACACGTGAAACAGTGGGAATTGAAAGCTATAACTATCATTAACATTATGATATGCGGTTGTATTGTGAACGAACATTGTCATGGAGTTATGTTGTCAACACACTGCAATGTCCTTCTTGGAAGTATCGAAATTCTCCACACTAATGAATATCCTCTCAAATATCTTGATAGAAAATATAATGTATCAGTATCTTGTGGAAGAAAGACGTATTTTACAAGGTATGCGTATGTCTCCCTTTTACAAGGTATGCGTACGTCTCCCTTTTACAAGCTATGCGTACGTCTCCCTTTTACAAGCTATGCGTACGTCTCCCTTTTACAAGCTATGCGTACGTCTCCCTTTTACAAGCTATACGTACGTCTCCCTTTTACAAGCTATGTGTACGTCTCCCTTTTACAAGCTATATGTACGTCTCCCTTTTACAAAGTATGCGTACGTCTTCCTTTTACAAGCTATGAGTAAACATGTACCCTTTATTACGTCTAGAAAAAACTTCATTTTTCTGTTTTTTGAAAATTCTTCCCATTAAGTTTTAGAAGGCAGATACGTATGTGTGGAGGGGGATGGATTTAAGTAAGTTGAAGCTGAATTGATCCCTTAACTTCTGTCCAGCAGCTTTTTTTTTTTGTTGGAAATCCAGAATTCTCAGTGATCACTGCCCTGCTAAAGATGATCATCCCCAACAAGGCATGCTGCCATAAGATGTTGGTCTCATGATGGTCTTTATGGACTGACTAACAGGACCTGTTGAACAAATGATCAGAAACGCATGGAAATTAGCAATCCCTAACTTATAACAACTCCTATTTAGTCATTATTTCTAAAAAGAGAGGATGATTTCCCTGCGGGATTCTGATGACACTTTTACTTGGAAATAATTGAAACTCTGGAGACATTTGGTCAGTGGAAAATTAAAAGTGTGGAACAATGAAGCTAAGCTTTTGAATAAATCAATTAATAAATAGGAACATTATGCAAAGGAAGCAAATTATGAATAAATTACATTATGTCCGCATTCTTATCCCCCGTAGGAGTAATGGAAAAGTTCAACCACAGTGCAAGAATAAATAGTTGTAAACAAGTCTATTCATGTATAGAATAGGTTTGTTTGAAAAATGAACCATTCAAGACGTTAATCCCAAGTTTATTCATACATATATAGGTTTGTCGGAGAATGGGATCATCAGTTAATTTCATACAGAAGGAAGGGATGGCAGGAGACAATTTTAAATCAAACCACTGGTCCCCCAATGGAAAGGAGCCCCTCTCCAAAAGCCTTATGAATAGTAGTTCACCTACTGCATTTTCCCCTATCATTATACCATAACAAATTTTTCTGTTGGTAGGGGCCTGTCAGGGAGCAAAAGCCCCATGCCTGGACCATCAAATCTCTAACTACATTACTGCTTTTGAATGTACTACTTACTAAATAAGCTCATAGACACCAGGCTTTTGAAAGCTCTATCCAAGGACCCCCTCAGTAATACCTTTATAGACCCTAAGGTGGCCATGCTCCACCCTTCCACGGTCAGGAACAACAGCAATAAATGTTGGAGAGTAGGCCTTCTAGAAGCCAAGTCCCCCAGCCTCTGGAATCTCCAACTATGCTTCCATATATAGGTTTGTTTGAGAAATAAATCATCTTAGGTGTTAATATCATAGTAAAGATATGAATATAAACTATTCACTAGGTCAACTGGTGCAATCCACCAGCAGGCTTGCATATCTTTGAGCGGAATGATGAGAGGTTTTATCAAGGTCAGGGTAACTGACTTTGTTTATTAGTCGGGAATCTTAACTCTTAAATTCATAAACTGTTTGAAACTTGTATTCGATGGTGGAACTCTTCAATGAATTGCATGAAAAAAAAAATGTGGAATTATCCAGTGAATTCTTATTTTGAGAAAATTCACCAAATTGTCAAAGGGAGATTATTTTAGTCAGAAGTTATTTTCCTAGAAATAGATGCTCTATTTTCTTTGTATGAGTTATGTTATAAGTGTGTGTGGAGTTTGACCCCGCAGCTGTCAAGCTTGTTATATCTCTTAACATAAATACAGTCGATCTAAAACATAACTCACAAGAGTATTAGTTTAATCATTTTAAGAGTAAGAAAAGCAATTATTTTACTGAAGTTGCCCACTTGGGAAAACATGAATCCATTTTTCCTCTTCTCCAACTATAGGTAAAAAGCAGGGCAGACTGGGCTCTTCAGCCTAAGTTGGCAACAAATCTAGCAACGTCCAACACCCATGTCTAGTGTTGTGAGATGATGGTAATGGAAAGAGTAGGATATCCTACTGAAATGTTCACTCGAAGAGGTTCTGGTAAAGCCTCGATGGGCCTAGCAAGCCAGGAAGTCAATCATGAAATTGCTCATGCAAAATGTAGAAGAGAAAAAATTGGACGGATGAAATAAAGTGATTGCCACCTGTACCTGCCTTTAGCATCTCGACTACAAGTCGAGAATAAAGTAATGGCCCGGACATGTAGTTCAATTTCAGTTTATTAATTATGAGCAAATATTACTGACTACATCTGCTTCATTTGACCATTTGAACATTTTTGAGTTACCAAACATACAATGAACATCTCGGGTGAAGAATCATAATCATCAACACGTGGGATGTTTCTTGGAACTGGCTTGCATTAAATATGCGTTTTATTAAAAAATTCTTTGTAATTAACAAAGCGTATGTATACGTTATGTGCAATGCTTTCTGCATCAAAATATGAACGCATGCCCAAATGCATGCACTCACACACACACACACACACGCAGAACTTCTGCTGTCACGAGCGTGGTGGAAAGTTATTGAGATAACATTCACAGAATGCCATTGGATACTGACTTGGCTCGCATATAAGCATTAAGGAAGATAAGACGTATCACTGGATCACCAAAGAATTTATTTAATAAATGACGTAACAGGTCTGGTTGGTCAGTCAATAGAAACTTCCATGTGATTAACGTCTTTTGGCAGCATGCTATATAGGGGGTGATCAATTGAAAAAAATACGATAAAAAAAAGATGATCAACGAATAGGTTGCTTCACTCGCCTTTTGTTGGACTGAGATAACTGAAATTTCCAAATTTTCACAAACAAGCACAAACGTTACCAGATACACATAATAAGGATCAATTTTGCATAAATTTGCATTGCGAATTGTCAGAGAATTAAAAAAAGCACAAATGTTTTTTTTCTAGACATAAGGAGTAAATTTTCAGCCCTCTAGATCCATTTATGTAGCCTGCGTATATGACACATTATGTAGACAGCCAGCGAGGCAGAATATTTGAAAACAAAAGAAACCTATATCAATAGTTTTAGTTTACGGCTTTCTTATAAGATATGTCACAACATTATCAAAGAATCTACCTAATTCACATCATAATATTGCAAGCAAAGAACAAGAGTTAAAAGATCTGTTGTATCTCACCCGTCACTATTAATGTCATGAATAAATGAAGCACCAATAAGTCAACTGGCTGAGTCGTAGTAAATGTTTGTAATGATGGCAAAATAGACGCTCTTATTACCTAGTTCTCTATTTCCAAGTTGTTGTATGTTCAATGTCAGCTAAAGGAGACATCATCACGTACCCAGTTTCTGAAACCCAGCCTTACCATATACCTTGTTCCCAAAACCCATTTGTATCACTGTAACATTCAGGAAAAATACAAATGAAAGCATTAGAGAGGGATGAATGTAAACAAAGACTTTTGAAAAGGTGATTGTTTGTATTCATGTGTTTAATTTGACCTTTAAATTCATACAAAAAAAAAATCGTATGTCAGCTTGAAAGAATGAAATTGTCTCCCTTTGACCATTAGGTCAACTCAAAAATTTGTTTTCCTATTCTATTCATAGGAAAGGTTTGATTATTTTGAATTCTATTCGTTGAAGAGTTCCGCTGTCAGTTGCAAGTGGTCCATGAATTTAAGAGTTAAAAAGAAATCCTAATCCAGTTTCAAGCTGGCGAATTTTTAGTTTATTTCATTATGTTTTTTATGGATTCTCTGTAATCTGCTCTTACTTCTCTCACAAGTGGCTATCATTCCAATGTTGGTTTTAGGATGTATTTAATAACAAGCGAGCATAATCTTGCAACTTAATCACACATCTCTTTTGAAAGGAAAGCCTTTGAAGTTTCTACTGCTTCAAGACAAACCTGATATCATGAACAATTAAATACCACTTGGACACATTGTATGAATTACAAGAAAGTAACATTCTTTGGAGGATAAATGCTTGAAATGTGCAATCATCTTAAAGTAAAATTGATGAAAGCTGAAATGCATTGATAAATTGCCACAGAATAAATAATTATGTCCGCTCAGATAGTGTAATGGTTAGCACATCTGCCTTGCTCGCACATGGATCAGATCTCAATTCCCAGCATGAGCAAAGAGTGTAGAACACATTTCTCTACAAAGATTTTCCCTATGCATTCAACAGCTAATTGAGTACCCCCTGAGCTGTATGATCAGGGTGAAAGTACCCCTTCAGTGGACCAGCATCCTGCCACAGAGGTGATCATTAGAAAATTGTGAGAATAAAGTTCTGGTTTCAACTAGACTTGTTACTAAGCTGATGCATGCTTCACCCTATGCAACTTTGTTGCCTTATGCACTCCAATGGGAGTTGTCTTTTGAGAGACGGACACTTTACTTTTTTTTCATAGAATACATAATCTCGAGAGGAATATACAGTTAACTCTTGTTGTAATAGAAATCTTTTTAATGGCACTACTCAATGACACACATGTTCTGATGGCATCTTTATTTTTATATTCTCACAAGACCATTGCTGGAGATTAGTTTGTATCAACAACACATGAAGATTTTGGTATATCATTTTAAAAACTAAAATTATTAAACCTTTAGAACAATCCTGCCAAGAGAAATACAGAAATCTGAAAAGAAATTCAAAAGAAGCTGTATGAGTTAATGATAGACTTGAAATAAGTAAGATGTTGGATCAAGGCATGATTGGTAATGTATTAATTTCCAAATTTTAAGTCTTTTACATTGAAAACAATAAAAGAAGTCCTAACTGAAACTCATGGAATTTATTGCTACCAGTGATCCTCTGTGAAAGGGTGAGAAAAACTCGTTTTTGACTTTACTTCTCCGTTTCTCATTATGATTATATGTAGTATAAAATCCATCTGTTATAAAGATCACTCCCCGAAGGAGTTGAAATAATGGGAGTCTAATGTATCTCGAAACAAAGATATTTCAGATGTTCCGACATCTACTTTTCTCCAAGTAATCTAGAAGAATGTGATATCATGTATGAACACGCACATAAAACATTGATGGTAATTTTCATTTAATACTGGTATTAGATTTTACAAGCACATAAGTGTACTGGTAACTTGAAGTATTTTTATCTGCGTTTTTATGCTTTTATAAAGAAAAGTTTTGCGTAAAACATTGGTTGGAATTGTCTGAATACTAGGTCAGATATAAAGAATGATTCATCTAAACATTTTTTAAAACAACAACTATTTTAGTCCAATTTCAATCCATGACCTGGTAGATTATCGGGATGCTATGGTATTTCTCAGGGTGATGGGTTTTACTTGGTGGTGCCCACCTCCTTTCCTAGAAACATGTGACAGCTTGTATTGGGTAACATGGTAACAGCAGTAAAGAGTAATCCTTGACCTAACCTATTGAAAGAAGTGGAACCAGTCTGTCATTTGGAGCTCCATTCTGGGTTTGAAATCAGAGTTGTCCATCTCTGGGACTGGGTGCCAACCAAGGCTGGAGAACCCAGTCTATCATGATATTTACCCATAGCTGAGGGGAGACCAAAGCTCAAAAACCCAGTCTACCTTGCAATCTACACGTAACTGGGAGGGATGGTGTTCGACTCCTAAGGTCATTGGTATGAAGTGAACACCAACTGCCTCAGCTGAATTCTAATTGGTTCATTGATTCCATTCTCTGAGAATCATTAGGCCAATTGTACTTCTACCAAACTGCTACTAGTGTCCCCCAATATAATGCAGGTATTTGAATCCAAGAAAACCAACTGAATCATAACCGAACCACAATCAATTTTACTATTTTGGAGCTGGATTTAGCTATTTTAGAACTAAAATAATATTTCAGGTTTCACCATCCACCCGTGATATTATGAGAGCTATAAAACTATAAGCGTTCTAACAGGGGAGGTTTTATTTCCTCACTTATAACATTGGTTCATTTCACCTTTGGTTTGACCATCAGTATGATCCCTTTTGAAATCTGACAATATTCTTGGAGTATAACACATTGTGAATTCCTTGTGCAGTTATTTCTCTAGTTTTTTCATATTGTAAATTGGGAATTGTCAATGAGTAAATCTTGTGAATGAGCGAATATGAAATATGTATGAAGTAATATTATCTATTCATATAGATAGCTCAATGTACATAGAATATATACAGAGATTCTGTTTATAGTTTTGTGAAGGGTCATTAACATTTCAAAGAATCCATTCTACAGCCTTCTTCGTGTTTACTATCCAAATGTGATGGTGGTTAACAGAATTTTTCTCCAATGGTAGCCAAGCTTATAAAGTTGAATTTAGTTAATATCTGTCTTTCTTTGATGAGAATTTCCATACTTTGCCCCTGTTGAGTTGCTGAGCCAGCCAGACCAACTTGAAAACTGAAGTAACCTATGTTAATGTTGACTGTTTCTAACAAACTGCTAGCTATGCAGACACATACCTCTACATTAGTTGCTGAGACATGAGGAGTCAATCTTTCTTTTTCCGAATAGTGGATATAAGTTGTTTCTCCCCCCCCCCTGAAGAATGATGTTGCCATTTGTATGAGTGTGATTGTATATAAATAATTCAGATTTAGTGTCTTCTTTCCAGTCGCTAAGCATTCAAATGTATATATAATCAAATGATTTGCATTTACTGCTGTACATAAAGCAAACCTTGATGGTCTGGACATTTACTCAGGGAATGTCAACTTCCTCATTGTCTTTTCAAAACATATTTGGGTTATTCATGAGGGCTTATTTATTTTTTTACCTTTGACAAATGCCAACAGGTACTATGGATGCCAAAATCACTTTCTTTCAGAAATAACTGAAAACTGTTGAAAATATTTTCAAGACAAGAGGGGAAGAGAGAGTGCGCAAAGAAAGAGGAATATTTTTTCTTTCCTTTTTATGACACCCTGTGTCATTTCTTTTTTTTTCTAATTAAGTCTTTGAATAAATAAGAAGTGACGTGAATGTATTCATAATTTGAGAAGCTAAGACCTTTTTTTTAACAAATTTCATATTGTAAGTATCTTAATATTTTTATGTTCTTTTTTTTGATTGATTAGAAACAAATAGTTTAATTACAGAAACAAAATAGCAGGTATTGAACAGATTCTGTTCATTTTCTTGTTTAATACTTTTCTATTCTGAAAGAAGCAGAATGAGTGATTTAATGACTGAACCATTTTCACAATAATTATTTCATCATTGGTTTCACTCCATTCTATTGTTACTTTTTAGATGAACCATTTTCACTAATAACATTATTTCATTTCTAGTTTTGCTCCATCTTACTATTGTTGCTTTTAGATGAAGCATTCTCGTTATCAATATTTTACTATTAGTCTTACCCTAGTTTATTATAGTTGCTTTTTATCCCAACACTTGGGACTACTGCCGTGTTTGACTGCTAGAGCAAAAGCGAGAAATCAGAGATGAAGAAATAGCTTCTGAGACGAGAGCTCACATCTCACAATCTTTCATGGACATCGCCCTAACCCCTACAGCCACAGAAGATTCAGTGATTGAGTGAAGCATATATCAGTAGTCACTCTGTCATCCTTTTTAATTGAATTCTCTACACCAATCTTATTCTACTACTCAGTAATAGTGGCTTCCTTCATCATAATGCAGATTGTTATAGCACAGTTTGCATTATCGTTCAAGTAGATGGCAGACCCCAAAAATATCAACCTAGCTCCAAAATGGTTGAATTTTCACTGCAGCTTTGTTGTAATACGGTTGACATCATCATCCTCATTATTGAATGGGGGACACCTGTATCATTTTGAACTGTGAATGGTGCAAATGTACAATTCACCAATCAAGTAAAGGGACTCTGCTGTGTCTCACTCAGGTTAATCAGGGTCATTGAAAATATGTCTTCAAGTGATGAGTTAAGAAACAAAAAAAGAAAAGAAAAGATCTCTGATACAAATTGGCTGTGTGTGTGAGTGTGTGTGTGTGTGCAAAGGGCAGTACTTTGTTTATCACTCTGGTTATTGATGAAGAACAACCAGAAGAAATTCTCTTCTCAAACCAATTAACATTCTGCAGAGAAAAGCAGTCGGCAATTAAGATCGTAGACAGACTCTCCGGGCTTTGGCACACCATCGAAACAGTTCAGGGCTTCAGCTTTATATTTTGCACAGCTGACATTACTACCTGTCAATTAGTATCTGCCTCTGTGCTGTTAATCCCTTAAAATCTTGATCTGAAATCTCCAATGAAAAATCAAAAACAATTTTCCACTAGATTTTGAACCTTAAAAGGGGGGGAAAAAAGATTTTCTCTCAATATTCTCACTCTAAGAAAATGAAAAATAAGTTTCTTTTCAATTTCAACCCCTTCCTCTCAATTTTGATCCCAAGAAAATGAAAAATAAAAGTTCTCTCCACATAATCCATGTAAGCCCCAATTCTCAAATTTCGTATTTTGGAAAAATAATCAATCAAAGTTGTAAACTGTAATTACATCATAAATTGTACAGTAATAACTCAACCATTCTACTTCAAAACATATTCTTGTAAGACCAATAAACAGTGAGCTATAAGATATGTTAGAAAATGTTTTTTTTGAATAATTGACATTATCACCTGTCAATTGATATCTGTTTCTGTATAGCTATTCCCTAAAAATCTTGATCTGATGTTTTCACTGTGAAATGTTCAATTTATGTTATTGATATTCACTACTGACTTGAGTGTGCTGACAAGGAAAGAGATTATGTTGAAAGATAAGTATTTGTTCAAAAAATTGCCTTTTTTGTCATTAGGCTAAAGATTTACAGATGACCCCATATTCCATGTCTACAAGTTGTTGAGGCTTGGAGTGCAAATATATTAAAATGACACCAGTTTACGAAATTTTAAACTTGGGGAAGGTGTGTGCCCAACGATGAATGCTATAAGGATGACAATGATGAATGTAAACAGCATCAGTAGAAACCCCTCTGAAGGTCTTTTCAAGAACAGGTGATCGATGAATAACTTCTCTTGCCTTTTGTTGGGCAGTGTTTTTTAAAAAAAGCCTGGATTTTCAATAAACAAGTGCACATGCAAAGTATAAACTGAAGGACCAATCTAGCATGAATTTGAATAGTAAATGGAACCCTGCATTGAAAACCTGATGGGGGAAGGATTTGAAAAAAAAAAAAAAGAAAAAAAAAGAAAAAAAAAGAAAAAAAAAGAGAAAAAAAGAAAAAAGAAAAAAAGGCAATTTTCAATTCCCCCTAAAAACCTATTGGTGGGGAGATGAAAAAAACAAAAACGAACGAAAACCTTTTTCTAGACATGTTAAAGAGTAAATTTGTTTAGTCCTCTAGCCCCACAATCTGTACAAATGACACACATACATATATGTATGCATATATATATATATATATTCACACATAGATAGTCAGCCTGGCAAAATCATTTAGAAACTGGAGAAACCCATGTTGACTAAGTTGATAGCATCAACAAAAACTATGTCCATGAGGAAATGCATAAGGGGCAAACGGGGGTAGTTGCTCCTGGGTATAGGTATGAAGGGGTGCAAAATTTCCTCTGGCCTTTGATGTTTGCTATTTGATAATTATACGAAGGATATAGTGCAACTGCCTTCAGGCACTAGTCTTTGCCCCTTGGCACTGAGAACCCTAGCTATGCCAAAGATGGCAGGTTTGTAATAAATGACTGAAACTTGATTATTAAAACCACTTCCATCAAATCTTCTATCCCTAGAGTTCTGTGAATTCAAAAAGAATCAGTGAGATGGAAGAAAATATTGTTTATCATCTATATACCAGAAAAATACTTGGCACAGAATTATTTTCATAACTGTCTATTTGAGTAAGATGATTTTTATTGCTTAACTTGTCTCCCATTGTCAGTTGCAGCTGATCATATTCATCCTTCTTACAAAGAGCATTTCAAATGTAACGAAATTCCATACAAACCATAATTTAACCCTTTTGATGAAGTTGGGAGAAATATATGTAATCACTCATGTCTTTCTGTGTACTTGTCCATCCATCCACTCAATATCTCCAAAAGTTCTCAATCAATTTCAATAATATTTTGTTGAATGATTGACAATCTATAATAGAATAACTTGCTAAATTTTCAAGCAGTTGCACAACATTTTTACAGTAGCATCCAAGACATATATATGTCCACACAATATCTTCAAAAGTTCTCAAATTCCAACAAAATATTTTGGAGAGGTAAGCCATGGAATAAGAAAGAAGTGGTCACATTTTGGAGTGAATCCAGGGATTTCTCTTTGAAAAATATTTTCTCATTTTTTTCATGCGTTCTCATATTTTTTCATACAATATCTCCAAAAGTTCTCAATGAATTTCAATGACATTTTGTCAAAAGGGTAGGCCATGAGCTAAGGAAGAATGGGTTTAATTTTGGAGTGGATTGAGGAATTTTTCATATTATCAGCCCTGCATCCAGACTCTTTATGAACTGATTTTTAATCATGTTTTCCATTGCCAATGAGCAGTGAAAAATACAGGTCTGGTTAATCACCCAATAAAAACCATCACATGACTAACGTCCTTTGGCAGCATGTCTTGTTGGAGGTCAAATTACTTCTTTCACCTTTTGTTGAGTGGTTATTGCTAAAAAGACTGAATTTTTCAAAAGAAGAAAAAAAAAAAGAAAAAAGGGGGGAACATGGTCTGACACAAAATGTGGGACCAATTTAGTTGATTGAAACTCCTTATGAAAAACCTACTGGGTTATTTAAAAACAAAAAAACAAAAAAAAACTAGTACAGTTTGTGCTCTAATACATAACCAGCCAGCCAGCCAGACCAACTTTAAAACTGAAAAAACTTTGTTGACAGTTTATAACAACTGGAAATCAAAGAAGAAATGAGATTGGTGATTGCTTTTTCGTCATTGGAATGAAGATCTCCCGCAATAACTTTATTCAAAGCTAGCAGTATTCTATTAATATAAAGTGTCCAGCTGTTTTGAGAATTACATCTTCAAATTCAAAAGAAAATTTTAAAAACAAAAGGTAAGGCTATATTTCTTTCTGGACTGCATGGCACTGGTTGGAATCACATCATGGACTTCTGATTATTTTTTTTGTTCCTTTTGGAAGCCATGCTGTTTAGGTTCTTCAGGAAATTTAATAGACAACTTTTTACACAGTTTCATATTCTTCAAGTAACTCGGAGAAAAACATGACGCCATTAATGTTAGAGAATATTTCAATATTCTCATTCCTTCCAATATTCATCTGCATTCAGGAAAAAGTTTATTTGCAATTTTTTGTGCTGAAACAGTTAAAGTTTATCCAGTGATTTAAACAGAGGCGTGTAGAAGTATTTTATAAGAACCATCTAACATTAACTACATTGCAGGTTTATGTTCCTGCCATTTTTCATCTTATTTTTGGCAGTTCATCCGTCTTGCTATTACCATATTAATCATGTTTAGAAAGTTCAAGTACATTTGACCTTTTGGGTTTTAAATTTGGCACATCATGCACTCTGCACATCTGAAAGTTTTTTTTATTTCTTTTTTGTGAAGTATTCTTATGAATTTAAACATCTATCAAATTCCATCTGTTACTTTATTTACCTTCTTGAAATATGCTTGAGAATTTTTGCTGTAATGCAATATATTTGACAGCATGACTTAACCTTATAAGATACATGCATGACATGATGCATCATGGAGTGAAATGAGTGATAATCTGACAGCAACACGTCTCGAGAAGACACCCCGTTGGGAAGAACATCCATTCCAAGTTCTAGGATTGTTTGCTGTCTATGGCAGTAGTGTAGCAAGTGTTCTCAGTGCCGGGGACCAAACACACCACCCAGGAATAGTTGTGCTATATCCCAGGGGTAGGCGTAAACAATAATTACCTGGCGTTATAGGCCAGATGAAATTTGGCACCCCTTCAAACGTACGCCGAGAGGTGACTGTCTCCTCTTGCTATGCCTTTGACATGAGGATAGGTATTGCCATGGCAAACTTCTCTGTACAGAAAAAGGTCTTTTTCCCCTTCTTAAATGAATCATTTAAATAAGTCATCTGCTAAAATGTAGTGTTTAATACAGGATCAGTGGAAGAGTTTCATGCACCCTAGGCAAGACTTGAAATGTTTGTCACCACAGTTGTTCAATCCTCTTTCAAATCATTCTCTCAGAAGGCCAGTACTGTACCCTTTTAAGATCTGTGACCAAGATGGTTGCGTAGTAAGCCTGATAAAAGCACTGATCCTGGTTATATTGTAACAGAACCTCTTCTGAATCTGACCAAAATAAAACCAGATTAAAACGAAAGAAGAATATTTTCTCCCAATGTTAGAATTGTGATGTTTGAGGTCATCTTTGATCTGGTCATGATTTTATTTGTTCCAGATTTTTGTGGTATTAAACGCCACTTGTAAATTTGTCTAATTTTTGTATTTTTTCTTGAGCTTGTAAATAACAGTCTACTCACAGTTGACTGGTTGTGTTGGTGATAAATAACTGGATAAATCTGAAAGACATTTGTGAGATAAGATGTCACTGAGAACTTCTTCATCAACCTAATAAAAGATGCTTTTATTTTCTTTAACTCTTGAATACATGAATCACTTGATACCTCTCCTATCAACACCAAGACTATTCTGAGAATAGAATAAAAAGTAATAGAAATCTTCTTTAAACAAAATTGAAGAAAATTCTTTAAAATTACATAAGTGTCTAAGGGAGATAATTTTAATCAGAAGTTATTTCACTTGAAATTCAAATTCTATTTATTTTCTATGAATTCAAGAGTTAAACCATTTATTTGTTCATAACTATTCAGGGAGTTTGTAGTCATATTTGTTCTGCACCAGTGTGTTTGGCTGTGTGTAAACAGAATAGCTAAAATATTCTGCGGTGATGGTAGGGAACTTGGGGTGATAGAAGACGAAAATTAATTAAACAAAAATACAAACACTTTTTTAATCAGACTTGCTTGGTGGCAAATGAAGCAGAACTAAAGTTATTTGGGCACTTTGAGAAACAACAGCTTTATGTTATTTCCTATCATTTCTTGTAGCAAAACAAAATAAGTTCAGTAATGCATAAGTACTCACACACTTTAGTTTATAGATACATATTTTCATACATACATATATCTATTTATTAGGTTCATAGATCACTTGTGACCATTGTACAACTCTCCAATAAATGGTATTCTGAAACATGGAACTCTTTCTGAATTGAATGATAGAAAAAAAAATTACCAAGAGTTGAAATGGAAGAAACTTATATCAAAATTTACTCCTTTTGGATCACATTTCTCTATCAAATGCTCTTTTGATCGCTTTGTTGATCTGTTCCAATCACATTAAATAACAGAAAGTAGAAGTAGGAGAATGTGTGACATCATTAAACAAACATCTAATCGAATCAATAAATGACTTATCAAGCGTTTGTTTTTTACAGAGTTGACAAATATCGTTAGTTATTGATTGCTAAAACTGTCTTTTCTATTTCCAACTAACTTCATAGATAAAAATGTTATATATTTAAGCCCACTTATCGGAGAAAGTAACCAAACAAAAAGTCTCCAGAAAAAACTTCTGGTAAAATTGTACACCTACTTTAATTTGAATCGACCTACTGTTTTTTTAATAAACAGATTTTTGGGTGAACCATCCTCACTTTCCTCTTTTTCCTACTATTACCGTCACTAGTAATGACACTGCTACTAGTTTAGAATCCATTTGAACACAGATTTGGATGTAAGGAATGGTTGAACTTATGGTTCTTGTTTTTTTACTAGAATTAATTCAAAAATTAAATGTACCTGAAGAAGTGGCATCTCTCTGTGGAAATGTTTCCATGCTGACCAACTGGAGTAATGGCTTGTGAGCAAGACCATCGCTGCTGTGTAGAGAGTTCTATACTCACTGGCTGTTCCCCATGATTTTGCCTTGCACCAGACTAAGTTGAGCTTTGTAAATATCTGTATGTTTATTCTATACAACACATGAATGCATTAGATATATTATAAAGAAATGGATATATAATGTGGCAGAATAATCATAAATGCATTATTTTTATGTGAAACTCTATTTGAGCTCACATCCTATTCATGTGAATATACCAGTTGGCCTAGACAGTGTAATTAGAATAAATAATTTGAGAAATGGCAGCTCAAGGAATTGAACCTGTGTCCAACAGGAGGCCATCTTGATGCAATGCCATTTTCACCATCTGAGTTCAGCAGCCAGCTGGTAAGTTGGAGGCCTGAGTAACTGCTTTATACCCAAATCGCATCTTGTTCATTCAATGTCCATATTTGCTCTTTATGTTTCTCAATGCAGACAATTATATCATGAAGAAATGGATATATAATCTGACTATGCACACATATCTATAATATTCTTATATACAATTAATTAGTGATAATCCATACAGTTGCATAGATTTGAAAGGTGGAAAAAGACTGCACAAACTATTATCATCCAGCACGTTATGTTAACAGAGAATGATATTTGCCAATACATTTGATTGTCTTACATTCATTTGGTTGTGGCTTATTTTAGCCACTGGAATATCAATAATGCCTTGGCTGGTGCCAAATTCTTGTGCATCATTTTTAGCAATCAAATATTCCATCCAAAACCATGCATCAACAGGCTTCATTTGTAGTTTTGGTACATCACAATCAAGAAACAATGAATTGGCAACAATTCTAAAGAACTGGCACATCAGGATAGAAAATGGACAGGCCTCACCAATCGAGCTAGAGTACTGAAAATTTAAACATTCACTCTACTTTATATCTAGGAGAAACTTTTTGTTTTTTTAAACCCCTCACCCCAAGTTTTTCTTGGAGGGTTCAATTTGCAATGTATGCTGAATTGGTCCCTCAGGTTGCTTGCTTATTTTTCAGAAATTTAAACTTTTTTAGTGAATACTGCCCAATAAAAAGCAAGAGAAGTAAGTTATTCATTGATCACCCCTTTTTTTTCATATTTTTAATAGCACGATGTTGCTCATTTGATGGTTTCCATTGAGTAACTAAGCAGATGCGTTTCATTTAGATTTTCTAATTTTGTTATATAAAAAGCTGTCATCGCTTTTTTGTTTGAATGTTTGTCAGTTTATGTCACACAATATCAAATAAAAGGAGAATGGGATGAAGCTAACTTTCAGTTGGTATGTTTGGCTACACTGGAGCACACAAGTATATATCTATGCGCACACACTCCTTATTTCTACAACAGCTTCTGTCTTCATTCTGATTTTTAAAAAGAAAAGAGAATTTGTTTTTTACCTAAAGCGTTTGCCTTATCATATTAAAATTATTTTAAAACAAAAGATATGAAGAATTGTTGAAAATTAACAGATAAATAAATTTTGGTCAAATTCATCAATATTATTTGGAGAAAAAGAAATATAATTGAAGAAATAATCAGAGATCCAATAATAGATTTTAACTTTGAACTTATAGCTGTATTGTTAAAATGTAATAAAATTCTAAAAGTTCAATACATTTATACTAAAATACATATTAGTATAAATCATCCATATACAACATAATAAATCTCACCATAGACAGGTGCTATGCTCGTTAAAACAAAGCATTCGATTTTATCAATCATGATTATCTTTGAATGGTTAGTATACCATTTCTCCTGATTTGCTAATTGGTGGTCAGGCCATAGCAGTATAGACTGATCAAACTTTTATCTCTTATGATTATGAGGCAAATTGAATTTTATAAGATACTCTCAAAGTAGAAATACCAAAATCTGACACCTAAGTACAATTTTCTAAGATAGGTGTCTGGGCAGTCTACGCTCATAATCTTGACTCTTGAATTCATAAACTGCTTGTAACTGACTATGGAACTCTACAATAAATAGCTTATAAAAACAGTGGAACTCTTCTGTGAAATGAATAGAGGAAAAAAACAATAGCCATGAATTCAATGATATGAACACTATGTGAGGTAAAAGGTGGAAGAGAAAGAAGTGCAGGTAGTCTTTCTTTGAATCAGTTGATTCTCAGACTTGTAAAATGTTTTTGACATGGACATATTCTGTGAGTATCATTTTTGATAAAAATTGTAAATAGCTATTTTTAGCATTTGTTTTTTTACTATTTCCAGCTTTTTTTTGAATACAAAAATGAAGACCTAGCATATTATATTATGACATAATATCCCGTCCTTCCTTCAAATTTCTATTGATTAACGTAATCAGAAATGACAAACAGACCAAAAAGCATCTTATTGAGATGTATGGACAAATCTATAAAGAAAAAAAAAAAAAAAAAAGAACTGAACCAAACAGTCAGATGGAGATAATTTCAATCAGAATTTATTTTACTTGAAAGGAGCATTCTTTTTTCTTGGTATGAATTTGAGAGTTTTAAAAAACTGCCATAAAGTGTCAGATTTTATTATGGATTTTCAGAGTGGAAAATATCCTCATATATGATATGCCTAATGATCATCTCAAATTGGCAGTGTAGGTTTTGAGGTAGGATGAATAATCAAAAAAAGTTTCACAGAAATCCTTAGTATCAACAGATATATTTACTTACTTCACGAGGAAACAGACTTCTCTTTAAAAAACTTGTCTCCCCATTTCAGTTGTGTTGATCACAATTTCTTCATTATGGTCTTTGATTATTACCTGGTTTATATTGCATTCTTCTTTTCACTTCAACTCAACTTCTTCACTAACCAAACAACAAAGCTTTATCTGGAATTGCATATTTTTAAACTTCCACATCTTACACATGAAGTTCTCAAGGGGAGAATTCACCCCAAGGAAGAATTTTAGGTTTACAGGGGGAGAGGAATTTTAGGGTTGGGACAGAGAGATTGGCACCACAAATTCAAACAGTTGGAATATCTATCTTTTAGTGCTGCTAGTATGGTTAAATTACTTTTCCTTTCCAAAAATAACTCAAAAAAAAAAAATATATATATATATATATATATTGGTAATAAAGAAAGATTAAGAGAATTTCTACTTTTTAAGTATATTACTCGGAATGTAGTTTTTGAGATAAACAATCTGGAGGGAGATGAAATATCATTTTGGAATATAGTGAAGAATGCATGAATAAAAAAGGTCAAGAATCACTGTCTTACATCTTGCCTTTCATTTATTGTAAATATTGTAATGGTTAATAGTTTGAACAATTTTATTAGCTTAGCTATGTGAACTCAGAGGAATCATTCAATAGGTAATCGAGTTGGAAGCTATATTTCAGCTTGAAATGTATGATGTCAGAGAGGACATCTTCTTAGAATCCACAGAATTTAATCTATTTTCTCAATCTTATTCTGCCAGTGGGCAATTACTTGCTTATGTAGATACATGTTCCCAAATCTCGGAATTAGTCAATCCCCATTTCTATGGTAATGGACATAAAAGTTATCAGCAACTGAGAATTACTTCTGGTACTACTGGAAATTGGGGGGGGTACACTTAAGTGCTGTGTGTATGTGACATCATGGGTGTTGTGAATTTTACATGTATGCGATTCATACAGATGATTCTGAGAAGATTTGTTGAAAAAATGATGAAATGTTGTTTTGGAAAAATAATATTTAGTTTAGATAATGTGAACCCATAATGTCTTTAAAATTTTGATAAAAGCAAAAGCTTGCCATTTTAGTCGCAGGTGGCTGACCCAGAGGTAACTATGTAGTTGTAACAGATCTCAATGGTGGTTCACAGCTGGATCTAAAGACCTGGCAAGTAGAAACTGGATTGTGGCCGAACTATTGTTACCTGAGGGCCTTGAACTCCAGGATAATCTTGATGGAAGCAGAAATTGATGTCTGGGATTCGATCAGGGGAAACTTTCCACCCAAATATTAAAAAGGAGTGGGTGGTTTGGTTATTCATTGAATTGGCCACCTCTCAAATACAGGTCCAAGTGACTGAGTGGCTCATTCAGTTGGTTGGCAATATCACAAGGGACCAAATGTAACACACTCAGGCAGGGGGAGATCTTGGATTCTGGGGAGGGGGGGGTTCTCAAATCCCCTTCTTCTAAGGTGTATAAATATATGTCACTTTGTGAGCTTAAATGAGTATTAGAATTGGTAGTCAGCTGTGAGTTGCCAGAGTTGGGCAGGCAGTCAGTCAGCGATCACAGTAAGATGCAATGGTTGTTGAAGATGACACTGGACACATTTTCCTCTGCACCTGGGACTTGCTTAAAGAGATATCTTGATAGACCATCTGTTACTTAGATCTCCGATAAAGTTCAAGTCAAAATTTGATCTAATCGTCCTTAGAGCAAGTGATGTGCTATGCATCCAATCTGCCAAGAATCTGACACTATTTTCTACACAAGATTTTCTGATCAGCTTCCTCACTCAGTAAACTATTTGTTATCCAGAATTTTATCATAGCTGTTCGACTTTTTCGTCCTATCTTATCTTCACGTATGACCGATGTTCCATTACTAGATGCTTCCCCATCAGTACAAACATTACACGGAGTGGGACCGGAGGAAACATCCAGTATGAGGCGGATCTCGGGAATGGGGCACAGTGCCATATATACATACATCTCAGTTTCTAGTTTTTATATGTTCATTGTCTACAAATAGAGACATTTCTATATATCTAGTTCTGAAAACTGAGCCTCACCATATACCTTTTCCCTGAACCCCATCCCCATAACTGGATACAAGGTGAAAATAACTTTTCAGAAATTCATTATTGTCATGAAGAAATCTATCGAATTTCTTTTTAACTAAGTCTTACCTATCACCGTTAGTCTTTTAGCATCCATCGTTGGACATAAACCTTCCCAAAGATTTGCCAGATAGAAATATCATGGGCATCACAGAGCCAGTACTTTCTGAATTGATTTAGCCCGTCAAGCCATCTGACTTTCTGTCAGCCACAATGTCGCGTATGATCTCTAAGGATACATACTGTGAGTTGTGATGTCCAGCAGTTGTCTGCCATTCTTGTAACATGTCCAACCCACTGCCATTTGATTTTTCTAATTGTTTCTATGATATCTCAGACTCCTGTCTTTTCTCCAATATACTATACAGTCTTATGATCTCTCCATGCAAGGTTGAGCATGATTCTCAGTTTGAGGGTCAATCTGTTGGTTAGATCCCACGTTTCAGCTCGATGGATGACTATCAGGAGGATGCGTCGGTTTTATACCCTTCTTTCTAGGACCAGTGGCATTTTTTTGTTCTTGAAAGTAGAGCTTGCTCAACCGAAAGCTTGTCAATCTAGTGTGGTTCTTTGCTTTCTCTCTTCTTTTGAGGATCCATTAGTTCCCAGTTTGAGGGTCAATCTTTTGATTAAGTTCCATGTTTTTACTAACTCTTTCTTACCATTAAGAAGTATTTCTGCAGTTCAATAATAATGAATAGCAGCCAGAGGCGTTGAAACACTAAAAGCAGAATGTAGGGATCTCCAAAATGGTTAAACAAGTATATATGCATGTGGCTCATGGGTAACAAAGTAGCATCACCAATTTTTTACCAAAATGTGCTCCTTCCTAAAGCTAACCTCTCAAAACCACTGAAAAATCTTTCTACTTTTTACATCCGTTTAATCTTATTAGCTCAGAAGTAAAAAAAAAAAATTATTCTGCTTTCTTTCTATTGTGGGGTCTGCCTCATTTTAGAGCACTTATGCTATCCCTTCCTTGTCACGACGACTGTGCTCTCTTCAGCAAGCCAACAATAACATGGTAGGAATTTGCCGTTGAGCTCTAAACTCAAAGACTGAAATTCCTGTCAATCGCAGTTAATGAGTTTTAAGCTCTCATGAGGAAAGGATCAAATGTAGGATCCACACACCCTAATTGATTAAAGTCGAAAGTCGAAAGTTTTCAGATTACGGTGCAATAAAAATATAATTAAATTTTTTCAAAACAATGATAAAATGTAAAATTCAGACCCTTTTAACTAGATATTGTGAAGAAACAGTATCACAACATTAGAAAAACATTAATTAAATTGAATTTTGATCATAGTATAACCTGGAGATTTTTGCCTTTAAACTTGAATCAATTTTCATCTTTCAATTGTAAATTTGATCCGGGGGACATATGTGATTGGACGTAAATCAGTCACGCGTAATTCGACGTATGATGTAGATATCTTTGATGTAATTGTTCAGTTCTGGCAAGTACAGACATGTTTGTTTACCTGAGATCAGATAACTGAAAATGAATATTTTATGAGTATGTTTTGCCTGCTTGAATTTCCCACTGATGCATTCAGTAAATTCAATCCAAGCATATTATGATTAGTAATGTGCATCTGTCGTCTGTCATGTTTACATCATCAGTAATGTCTGGTGACATAACTTGATAGAAATAGAATTTTATGTCACACTAAACTTGATAAATTGTATCTTTATTTGATTTCACCGTTGGTTAAGTTTAGTTTGATATTTGGGATGTATTGAATGCAATGCAGAGCAACAAAGTTTTTGATATTTTATAAGTACAATCCAATTGAAAAATTACTTGATTATTACCATCATTTTTTGATGGCAAGGGTGAGATAGTATGTTAAGATAAGAATTGGTTGATTTTAGCTGATAATGCATAGTCTGCACTTCTTCAAGCAGAATCTTTCCGATTCAAACAATTATGCATATGCAAATAATTTTCTGACGATGGATTGTTTGGCACCTCTCAATCTCGACAAAATTAATAGCAGCAACAGCTGGTGCTATATGTGGAGCCAACTCTTTACAGTTTATACTGCAATGGTTGTTACAGCTCCATTGATTTTATAAAATTTCAAGCCCAATTTACTTACATTCGCCCCTAGGAATGACTTCCAAGCAAAGTGTGGGTGTCAGTTAAAATGTAAAGCATAAACACAAGCTCTTCTTTTCTTCTCGAGACATTTCTGATTAATCGCATTGTGCCAGAAAAATGAACAATTTGTTCCATTGCCATTGGTAGAACTTTAGAATTCTTTGGGCGTACGGTACTACAATTGATTAGTATACTTGTATTTGTTTCAGTTCATTAATAAACAGTATCATTTAAATTAAGAACTGTCAACTAAAACTGTTACCACGGGTTTCTTTAGTTTTCAAGTGAGTCTGGCTGACTGTCTATCTGTCATGCATACAGGCTGCATCATAGGAACTATGGGGCTGGAAATTTAAATGTTTACCCCCTATCAAAAGTAGAAGAAAGTGGGTCTTTTGTTTCTCTCAAAATTCCCTCCCGAGATGGGTTTTCTCAATTTACAATGTAAGTTCATGCTAAATTGATTGCTTGGTTTGTCCATCATCATTTATGTCAGTTTTTTTTTGTTGAAAATTCAAACTTTTTAGTGATCACAGCCCAAGTAAAGGAGAGAGAAGTAACTTATTCATTGATCACACTTTTTTCTGATTTTTCATTTGATCGACTCCAAACATGGCATGCTGCCACAAGATATTGGTCACGTGATGATTTCTATTGAATGACTAACCAGACCTGTTGATGTATTGGATGTAGCCATTTTTAATCATATTTGATTTGAAGAGGATTATAAAACCTTCCGTCAAATTGTTTTATCAAAAAGGAAATGAAAATAAAGTATAGCTGATCATTCCTGCTCCCTGTCAAACAAAGGAGACAGCAGCCGAGCAGTTCGTATTGCAGTTCATGAAGTCCTCCTTCATCTGTCCCCAAAACACAGCCAAACTTATATCGCTGCTATATCTTACTCTAACTGAGGATAAAGAGACTTGGGTCACGTACAACAAATAAATGTAGCTGTTGAAGTATTGAATACGTATCTTACAGAATAAAAACATACTTTACCAGCATGATGGGCTATTCATTAGTGAAACCAGGAGGTTTTCCAGGACATGGAGGTCCTAGAGCCATATCCAAAACTAGAAAAAAATTGTCTTTACAATACAACTAGGAGTGCAAATATATAGTCTATTTGACTATAGAAACCGAAAAAAGCATTTCTTTGAAGATTAAAAATAAACTGTTTCTAAATGGTCCCTTTACGTGTACTCATGCAAATTTTCATGGTCGTAAGTAAAAAATATGGCCAGGAACACCTAAAGAGACAGATAGACAGATAGACCAACACAGACAGGCAAGCAAAGGGAGAAGAATCTAATGCCTGTTTGGCTTGTTGAGTGGGTAGGCTATTTGTGAGGTTATGGTGATTTGATAAAACATTATGTGACAGATTTTTAGGAAGAAAGATATCAGTACAGATATGTGACAGTTATTGGTGTACTTATTGGTTGTATTGGCCACCGAATGAGGCATTGAGAGCTTCAGAATCTCATTGAAGGGCTATGACTACCAACAACAGATCTATATAGCTTGTAGATTTGAGCTTTGAGGAAAGTCACTTGTTAGGGGAGGGGGAATAAATTGGAAAGAAGGAACTAAAAAGGCTATGCATGGATCAAGTCAAAGAAATGGTCTTATCAATAAAGATTTATAGGGACACCAAAAAAAATTGACAAGTCTGGTTAGTCACTCAATAGAAACTGTCACATGACCAATATCTTTTGGCAAATGGAATGTTCAGGGTGATCGATTAAAAAACTGGAAGATGGTGCATTCAATGAATGAGTTACTTCTCTAGCCCTCTGTTATATCACTAATGCTACTGGACACAAACTAAGGAACCAATTTAGCATAGACTTACATTGTAGATTGAATCTCTTCCCGGAAACTTATTTGGAGGCAATTTTGAAAGAAAAAGAGTTTTTGCAAATGTAATAAGGAGGAAATGTTTACATTTTCAGCCCTCTAGTCCCATTGGAGCAGCCCAGTATGTAGGTCATATACACACACAGATAGAAAGCCAGATAAAATCATTTTAAAACTAAAAAGAAGTTATTTTGGTGGATAGTTTCTAATAAAAATTTCATAAAATTTTCAAATAAATTTTCCATGAACTTATTTAATAAAATTCATTTAGGTGAAAATATCATTCAGCAAAGAACATTAATACATTTTTTTCATTTTTCTTTTCTCCAAATGAATTAATTAGTTAATTAATTTCTTCCTTCCTATTTCACCAATACAAACTTCTTTCTTCTCAGATCATCAATAGCTTTTGTTTAGTCAGTGATTTTGTAACATGACAATCACATTTTTCAAAGAGTTTTTTTTTACTATTAAACTTATTGTTTTGTGTGTCGCTTTCGTTGTAACTACCGCATCATGACTGATCAATTCTATGGCCTACTTCAGGTGTACAGCTCATATAGGATGACAGTAGGTGAGTCTGTTTCTTGGATAGTGCAAGCCACATAGATTGTATACCCGGAGAAGGCTGTGGGAAGATTGGTAGAAATATTGTGGTAACAACAAAAGCAAAAAAAAAAAAATGAGATCAATCACATTGAAATATAACATAACAATGTTTACATAAAAATAACACATTCACAAATAGAAGTGAGTGTATGTGTGTGTGTGTGTATATATATATATATATATATATATATATATATATATATATAAAGAAATGAATATATAATCCGACAGAAATAATTATAAATGGGTTATGTTACTTTGAAACTATTTGAAATGGTTTAAATGGTTTTAGCTCAATGGTGTGCTACCTTATCAATCACAGGTTCGATTTCAGCAGCAGCCACATTTTGTTTAATTTTTCAAATTCTATTTAGCTGTTTGGGCCAAATGATACATTCACTGTGTAACAACTGGAGATCATTTCAAATAGAGTTTCACAGTAATGTAAAGCATATATATAGGTATATATATACAATACATTATGATAATACCTGATATGAAATAATAAACTACATATGATATAAGCTATATATCAAAAATCATAGCTGAAGGGGAGGTGGTGTCAGATCAATACTGCTGGGGGAGCAATGTTATTATAACTGTTTTGTTTTCAAACTGATTATCTCAATGAGAAAAAATTCACGCATAGTAATATAATATCCAATTTTGTGCAAAACATAAAAATCACTGAAGAAAATTACGTAAATTATATAAATTACATTGAAAAATATTGAGAAATGGCTGACTGAAATGACAAATTTTTGAAAAGTTTTTTTTTAAAAACATTTAGTGTTTGAAGCAGTAAAGCTTTCTAGACTATATATTTAACTTCATCCAAAAGAGAGTCATCTTTTTGGGTATCCTTTCCGACTTGAAAGTCTGATGAAAAATGAGTATTGAAAAAATAAGGCTAGAAGGAATGATGAGTCGCTTTTGATACCTGACACTTAATTACTTCTCGAAGCGTTTCTAGCATTTTTGGCGCTTAGGAAGCCGCCATTTAGTCTCAAGATCAATTTCTGCCTCTTGAGATCCAATCGCATTCAGTGCTTTGATTGCAGTGGGAATCAGTGCACCTAATGACTCAACTTTTCCACAAGTTGCCAACGTGAGTCTCTGACCTTCAAATTTTGAAAGAAATAGGCAAGTGACCCGTAAAATGTCGATTGCTCTTCCACTTGCAATTGGTCTCTTAGTATAAGGCTTGATACCATTCATTGAGTTCAGAATACTCTCAATATTCTTAATAGCTCCCATGTTTTAAGAGATTGCACCTCAAGTCCTATGATGAAGAGTATCTATAAATAACTAAGAAGAAACCAACTGATCAATCCCCTAAAGATGATTTCAGATGAGTGGGAGCATTCAAATAAAGTTATATATATAGTGGTACCTCTCTTAACAAGGACACTCCATTCCACAGAACACCTCGTAGCATGAAAATTCGTTAAGAGAATAATTAAACCTATGGGATTTCAGTAATTTATTGCAAATGGAAATATCCGATCCCTAGAACCTTAATTATAACCATGGAAATAATGTATAATGTATCAATTCTCAAACAATGTACAAATACAAATAAACATGCAAATGATATAATGAATAAATAAATAATCTTATAATCATTCACCAAATATCTATTAGTCTGTTTGTCTACCTGTCAATATGCAGCTAGACTAGATATGAATCTGGATTATGAATTAAATCTAGAGGAAACTGAATGATTCTATGAAATTTAGTGTTTTTCTTTTAGTTGTAAACTGAAAATATTTTGCTAAGAGATTATTGTTTTGCAAATGGGACCTCTTGCTTTGTGAAGTTTTGTCATTATATATATATATATATATATATATATATATATATAATTTTGTTGTTTGAGCCAGGTCACAATCAATAAACATCTCTTCATTTCGAGCTGCTCAATGAGTGTATTCTGAGAAAGATCTAAATACCTTAAAAACTGATCACAGGCAAAATAAATAAGATATATATTAGGAACATATGAAGTAATATATTCTAAAATACAATCCTGAAAATCATTATTCCATCTTTTCCTTATTTTTTCCAGTGACTTTGATTTCGACCGTACAATGTATTCCTACGTTATGGCAATTTTTTCTCCACTGGATTTGATACAAAGCCAAACACTGACATGAGCAGATGCAAATGTTATTAAAAGTTCAAATGTTCGGCTTAATTCCTTAAAAGAAGACAGTGGAATGAAAATAAGATAAGGATTAACATCCATTAACCTTATAGCATTAACCACGCCTAATGCTGCGGTCTCGTGGTTACATTGATTTGGGGTTAATAGTTTCTACAGGAGTTAATATTTAACTTGATATTTTGTCAAAAAATCATTTATAATTAATCTTCATATAAATATATCTAGAGTTTCAACAACAGTAAAGCACTGGTAATAATTAAACAATCCACTGACTACCAAAATTGTGATTTATTAAAAAGTAATGTTGGGCACTAAAGGCTCAAACTCAAAATATTGATTCTATTAAAAGTGTGTGGGAAATTCTTATATGGTCAAAATCACATCTGACCTTTTGCATTACTATTTGTCCAAATAAATATCATTGTGGATCATCAATTGCGGCAATATAATACTGATTATTGAAGTAGAGGCAAGAATAAAGAGAAAACCAAGTCATGTTCCACCTTCGCACAAAGAGCCATGTCAAATCCACTCTTTAACCCCGGTAACTGTCTTTCCCAGTTCCAATCATTAGAACATTTGAAGCTGGACCTGAGCCGTAGAGTCTATTCACACAGAATCATTGAAGCCATAGATATACCAGGGAGATGATTAAAAAGAAGTTGGGTCTGGTTAGTGACTCAATAGAAACAATCATTGGACCAACATCTTTTTGCAGCAGGCCTTGTTGGGTGTGATCAATTAAAATATTCGAAAAAGGGGTGATCAATGAATAAGTTACTTCTCTCACCTTTTTTTTGTAGTGATTGCTAAAAACAGAAAAAAGAGTCCCCCCCCCCGAATCAAGCTGTCGGACACAGAGAAAGGGATCAATTTAGCATTAACTTACTTTGAGAATCGAACACCCCAACTAGAAAGCCATTCAGGAAAAGGGTTCAAGTAACAAAGAAACAAACATTTTTCTTCTAGACATAAGTAAATTGGTACAGCCAGTGTACATGAAACACAGAGAGCCAGCTAGACTAACTTAAAAACTGAAGAAATCCACGTTGACAGTTTTTGTTGATGGTTTTCAAAGTTTGAGGTTGATATTACTACTCTCGTAATAAGTGTCCCTCCTTTGTTAGACATATTGTCTATAAATGTCAGTTTTTCTCGGATATATTATTCGATCTTTGTAATGACATTTTTTCCTTCATATCTTTCTATTTCTCTCTCTCAGTCCAGCAGCCACCTATTACAAAGTTCATTCTGAGTAGAAATGTCATCCGCCTCTGGTTAGTTTACGATGAATAATACTTTCGAAAGAAATTCTCATCTGGCGACAATTTCTTTTCATTGCATCATTCCAAACATTGAATAGGTTAGCAAATACCACAGTCAATATTTGAACAACCGTAGCGTCAAAATTTGAAGCCATATAAAAAGATCTTATTGAAGAATAAATATGGTCAGAATAATTCTTATTTATGACATCATTGGCATTTCCCACGGGAAAACATATAGATTCTCCAGACAAAATGGTATGGCCAGGAGTGTTGGAACATACAAACATACGCACATATAAAAAGGAGTAGCCACCTTTGGTGGCTACAGTTGTTCAATTGCTTCAGTTCTTCTAGTTGGATTCTATTTCAGTAGCATGTTAGTTTTATACTGGATTCAAACCTCTGTACACCAGGATCAAAATTATTCTGGTTGGATTAATGGGAAGCACAGCTATTTCCACTTTTATTTATACTGGTATCCTTCCATTACCATGCAGGTGTTGGGGTCCAAGAACGATAATTGCCTTACAAAATAAATAGAATTTAACGATTTCAGAGCTAGATCTAGCATTTTGGACCTAAAATAGTGAATTGGGTTCTACCCTCCACTCTGTGCTATAATGAACAATGTTATGACAGGGGAGGCTTGTACTTGCTTAAATGATAACTTTGGTGACTTTTGCTTGAAGTCAATTCACATCTTGTGTATAGAGTTTATATTATAACTATTTGCAAGTGCTAATCACTGAGATTAATTATTATTAAAGTGTCTTCATTAGTATGCCGCTATGGCTTATGGAGAAGAGTGCAAACAGGTCAAAGATTTTTCTCTGCTTTTTTCTTTTTTAGAAAAACTTATAGATTTGTAATTAGCAGTTAATAGAACTGAAATTATCTCCCTTGCACAGAAATCATTTTTTTTTTTTTTTTGTCAATTCATGCTTAATCAAAAACATTTCATGAACCAGTGGCCTAATAGACTTGAAATTAGAGCATTCTAGCTGTATTGCACAAACAAAAATTGTGTTTCAATGTGCAGTTTTTGCTGTATTGCAGTAAAAACAATCACACAAACATACAGAAAATGGATCATTATAATATGTATTGAGTCAGAGTAATATATCAATCCTGATTTGGTCTATCTGTGTGAGAAATGGAGATATACATTTCATAATGGAACTCTTGATATAGAGTTATAAAATGATTTACTTACTTTGCAATCAGAGCAACTGACTTTTTATTGCATGCTGAGTTGGCACTATCTTTAAAATGTCTCACACCTAGCTCATGGTATAGATTCAGACATGTGTTAATGTAAGAGATATTAATTGGCTGAAGGCACATATTGAGCATAATGCAGAGAGAGGGAATGCATTAAGTGTTAGAAACATAACATGATTCGAGGGAGAAAACGGATGGCATCAGAAAGCCTTTCAAAAAACTAGTAAGCACTCAGAGATTGCATACCTCAGCCAATGCTATACATTAACTTGACTCAAAAAAATAATTCCTTGATCCGCTCCAAAATTTATTCAATTCTTTCTTACTCATTGGTCCACACTGGCGTGAAATTTCATAGAAATTCATTAGGAACTTTCAGAGTTAATGTATGGGCTGTCATAAGCATATAGATAGATATATGATAAAAAAAAAAACAAAATGGAAAAATATCTCTCAATCAGAAAAAATATCAAGATATCGTGTGAACAGATGAAAAAATTGAAACAACCAAATACATATACCTCTTCAACTTTGTTGGAAGAATTAACAAAAGACTCAGTTGGAAGAGAAAGTCCAGCAAAATGATTGGGAAAGCACCAAGCTGCAGAATTTTACATTTGATGCCAACAACACAGGCTCATGAAAAGCTGGTAATAGGCCCAGACGAGATGAGGAATACAGGCCACATTTGAAACTGCTCATTGAGTATTTTTATCTGGGTACATACATGTTCATTTTGTGTATGTGATGTATTTACAAGTGACAGAAAAGAATAAAAGAACTATTACAATTTATAGCAGTGTAACGGCAAGCAATTTCTTTCAAAATGGATATAAGACAATAAATTGAAATATTGTAATGAGGTAGTAAATGCGTATTAGTATTTGACTATCAAGGGGAGTAGACCACATCAAAATCATAGACCCATATCAACTGGCCTATCTTCACCCCAACTCTGTTCTGGCCTACCTCAGAGTATTACATCTAGACCTAACTTTCAACAGTGTGAGGTACTTTAGCATTTTACAATAACTACTCCTCTCTGTTTCTCTATTAGTGATCTCTCCAAATTATTCAGACTTTTAACCACAGGGAACATACACAAGACTACTAAATTGATATGAGTAACAACACAATTGGTTTCACTGACCAGATCTCATACAAAACCATATTAGGTGAGAAAAATCACTTGTACAAATTTCTCTAGATATGGTACGATTCAAAAAAACACCAGCCAAATCTTATATAAATATATTTTAGCTGATAAGACGACCCTAAAAACACCAAAAATAGTGGGGGTCATCCTATAGGTCAGATACAAAAACAATGATTAAACAGTGGAATAAAACCATGAAATTCAGACTGAAATAGGGGTCTCCTCTTATCTGAAGGTCACCTTATATGCTGAAATATTTTATAATGACCTGTGTCTGTTATGCATAATATCAGTTGCGGTTATCAGTCTCTCTCCATTCCTATCCCCTTATCAAAAAACCCTTTCTTTTCTCTCCTCTCCCATCTTACCACGTTTGCTACATTGATAGTATCAGTAGCAGCCATCCCAAAAGCCTGTTGTTGTGAATCATGGACTGATAAATTTTATGTTAAACTTCTATCACAATCATTAGCTTTCTAGTATCCTTCGTTGGACATGGACCTTCCCAAAGATTTGCAAGACCTTTCTATCATGGGCATCATGGAGCCATTACTTTCTTAATTTGTCTAGCTTGTCATGCCATCTTACTTTCTGTCAGCCACTATTGCATATTATCTCTGGGTATCCATGTTATGAGTTGTGATGTCTAGCAGTTATCTGACATTTTTGCAACATGAACAACCCATCGCCATTTGAATTTTCTAATGATTTCCTTGATATCTTGAACTCCTGTCATTCCTCTAGTATACACCTGTGCCTAAATGAGTAACTTTTATTCCCTAAGGGGTTGTATGGTGGCTGAGAGGGTAATGCTGCGGAGAATGGACTCAACAAGCCAAGTTCCAACTGCAACCAGGGCAGTTCATGTTCAGTTCACCACAATGGTCTTGGAAAAGGTATGAATCATATCTCCCCTTAGCTATTGGTAAAATAGTGCCAGGTGAAGTGAGAGACTCCACTGCTTTCTATTTCACATATCACAAACAGGCCAAGGAAGTAGTAGTAAGATTTGTAGGGTCTAAGCAGGGACAGTTGAAGCAGTAGCCAGTGTAAGGGCACAAGACACTTCATCTCCTATCCTCTATGATTTATCCTTCTTCCTTTCTTATTGCATGTATTTATAATGTAGCTACATGAGGCTCAGCCGTTTAGGAAAATTAAAACTACAAGTCAATTGAAATTGTCACGTGACAAATGTGTTTTGGCAGTATGCAATGGTGGGGGTGATCAATTAAAAATTTGAAAAATGGTTGTTCAATTAATGATTTTCTCTCATCTTTTGCTGGGCAGTGATCATTAAAAAAAGTCTGAATTTAAGAAAGACAAACAAAGCATGAATGCAAACAAAGGGATCTATTCAGATTAAAATTATATTGCAAATTTGACCCCCCCCCCACCACCCACAATGCACACACTAGAAATCTATTAAGGGGGGTTCAAAACTCAAAAGAAAAAAAAAATGTTTTTCCTCGATGTAAGGAGTAAATGTTTAAATTTTTAGCCCTTTACCTCTATTTGGACTGCCTGATGGACAGACCCAGTTAAAAACTGAAGAAACCTATGTTGACAGTTTTGGTTGACGCTCTCTAATTCAGCGGACTTAACGACCAGCCGCCTTCTCAACTGTTGTATTAAACTTGTAAGCATTATTTCTGGTGAAATATAACAATTCCCGAAGCCCATTGTTACCGTTCTGACAGGCACTAAGCTAAATGTTTCCCTTAACTTGAGTCTGAGTGTAAAGAATGAGTTGAGTAAAAGTCATGCCTGACATGGAGAGAAAGGGGAGCAAAGTGTATAGGGGGGGATGCTTTTCCAAGTGGGGGTCATAAATGAACAGAAAATAGAAAGGGGTGGCGCTTAGGGAAACATGTCAGTGAACACACTTATTCCATATTCATAATTTCAAGAGCAGCTTTAACAGAATAACTTCAAAGTGAACAAATGGTATCATTGGTTGCATGGCAACAGATTATGACGTCAGCAATGACCAATGTTGGCTGTTGGTACCTAGATCAAATGATAGCAAATATAGAGGGAGGGGGAGGAGGGAGAAGAGGTAATGAATAGACTGAGAGAAAGGAGGGAGAGGTGGAAAAGCAATTAGAGATAGAGAGAGAGAAAAGCAAATAAATAAAGAGAGTGATGAAGGCAAATAAATAAATAAAGAAAGTGAGTGATTAAGAGAGAGAGAGAGAACAAACAAGGCAAATGAATAGAGAGAGAGAAAAGCAAATGAATAAAGATACGGAGAGAGTGAAAAGAGCAAATGATGAGAGAGAGAGAGAGTGAAAGAGCAAGTAAATAAAGACAGAGAGAAAGTGAAAAGAGCAAATAAATAAAGACAGAGAGAAAGTGAAAAGAGCAAATAGAGAGAGAGTGTGAAAAACACAAATAAAGAGAGAGAAAGAGTGAAAAATGCAAATAAAGAGAGAGAAAGAGTGAAAAATACAAATAAAGAGAGAGAAAGAGTGAAAAATACAAATAAAGAGAGAGAAAGAGTGAAAAATACAAATAAAGAGAGAGAAAGAGTGAAAAATGCAAATAAAGAGAGAGAAAGAGTGAAAAATGCAAATGAGAGAGTGAGAGAGTGAAAAATGCAAATAAAGAGAGAGAGAGGGAGAGTGAAAATGCAAATATGGATAGAGAGAGAGAGTGAAAAACGCAAATACAGAGAGAGAGAGAGAGAGAGTAAAAAGCAAATATAGACAGAGAGAGAGCGGAAAAGGCAAATATGACAGAGAGAGAGCGGAAAAGGCAAATACAGACAGAGAGAGAGAGTGGAAAAGGCAAATACAAAGAGAGGGAGAGAGAGAAAGGCAAATAGATAAATGGTTATATCAATCAATAGAAACTATCACATGAACAACACTGCAACATGCTGTCTTAGAACTGATCAATGAATTTGTTACTTCTCTTGGCTTTTGTTGGGCTGTGATCACAAACTATCCAAATTTTGTAAAAAGCAAGTATTAACACTGCTAGATGTAAACTAAAAGGCCAATTTAGCATAGATTTACATTGTAAAAATCTTTTTTTCGGAGGAAAATTTATTAAAAAAAAACTAACAATTATGTTTTCCTTATTTATTGACAGGAATGTGTGAGAAAAATTCCAAACTTCTACTATGAATGTTTAGGGCTGGGCAGAGTTCAGTTGTAGATACATGTGGAGGTCAAAACAAGTCTATTACCCTAAACCCAGCAACAGTATTTAAAGTGCTCTTTCGTGTGAAGCAGTGATTGATAAAAATCAAATTGCACAAGAAACCAACCCTCCCTGCCAAAAAGGGTGGGAGAAAGAGAGAGAGAGTGAATGAGAGAAAGAAGAATGGAGAGAAAGAGAAAGAGATGGGAGAACTAAATCGAAAGAGAAAAAGAATCGAAAAAAAAAAAAGAGAGAAAGAGAACAGATGGAAAATACATGCAAGACCTACATTCCATCTCATTGATCAGGAATAATAAATAAATAGAACAGGTCTGGTCAGTCACTGAATAGAAACCATCATTTGATCAACCTCTTTTGACAGCAGGCTGTGCTGGGGGTGATCAATTAAAAAAAAACTGGAAAAAGGGGGTGATCAACGGATAAGTGAATTTTGTCGGGTATTGATCATTAGAAAAGTCAGAATTAAAACAGGTATGAATTCTGCTAGACACAAACAGTAGGATCAATTCAGTAGAAACTTACATTGTAAATAGAACACCCCATTATTAAGCTAAGGGGGTATAAAAAGAAAAAGAAAAAGTTTTTTTTCAAACATAATAAAAAGCGAATGTTTAAATTTACAGCCCTGTTGCTCCATTGTATGTATGACGCATAGCCAGCCCGCCAGCCAGCCAGCCAGTGAAACTAAAAATTGAGGAAACCTATGCTGACAGTTTCTGATTGTTTGAAGGAAAAGAAGCAGGAAGAAGATGGAATCGAGTCTTGGTAAATAGGTATAGAGTAATGTCTCCATTGGTAGATATTGAACATGGAAAAAACCTGCGAATAGAGGAATATGCCCTACCCTCACGTATCCCACCATCTCCACCCCTGAAAGAAAGGTAGGCCAGATTTAATTGGGCTAAGGTTATAACCCCTACAACCAATCATAAATAAGTAAACGTTGAAAACTTTTAAAAAATGATGTTTTTTTTATCTCTCGTTTCATATTCTATAAAACATTATCCTTGGGTAAAAAGCTAGAATTATTTCAAGCAATCAGAATAAATGCAAAACATTATTTCAAGAAAAGATTATTCATTTTCTTCATTTCTTGATTTTACATATATTGACTGGATTGCAAACTATCACAGATATTGTAGGAATTGATGGTTTCCTTTTTTTTAATTAGAAACTGTCAACAAAGGTTTCCTCATTTTTTAACCTAATCTGGCTATGTATATATATATATATATATATATATATATGTATATATATATATATATATGTATATATATATATATATATATGTATATATATATATATATATATGTATATATATATATATATATATGTATATATATATATATATATATGTATATATATATATATATATATGTATATATATATGTATATATATGTATATATATATGTATATATATGTATATATATATGTATATATATGTATATATATATATATATATATATATATATATATATATATATATATATATATATATATATATATGTATATATATATATATATATATCATGGGTACAGGTCACACCAATGGAGCTAGGGAACTGAAAATTCAAGTATTTACTTCTTATTATCTGTTGAGAAGTCTGGCAAATCTTGGGCAAGGTCTCTTTCCAACAATGGATGCTAAAAAGTTTTTGTTTTTTAAAAAAATTCCTACCAAAGTAGATTTTCAGTCAAGGGTTCAGTTTGCAATGTAAGTTCATGCTAATTTGGTCCTTAAGTTAGTGTCCAGCTGCACTCAATTGTTTTTTGAAAATCCTTGTTTTTTTAGTGATCAATGCCCAACCAATGACGAGGGAGGTAATTTATTTACTGATCACCCTTTTCCTAAATTTTTTAGTTGAGCACCCCAAAGACGGCATCCTGCCAAAAGACATTTGTCATGTGACAGTTTCTATTGAGTGACTAACCGGATATTTTTTAATTTATCTTCTTTTTTTTTTTTTTAATATATTTAGAAAAAGAAATGGTTTGTTTGTCACCAGCCCAAAGCTAGAGCAGTTTTGGAAAAATATCCGTTTGATGAATGATGAAGAATTCTTTTAATTTTTCACCTCCTCCCAACTTTTAAAAAATAAAACCGATCTTGAAGTGAGAAGAAAAAAAAAAATCACTAATGCAACTGGAATCAATTATAAGAGATGTTTTTCTCTGATCTATTATTGCTTCAAGTCAGTAGCTTTGCAAATGGATTTGTGTAAATTATAGATCCATGGAGAAAAAACATATTTGTGAAAACGCAGCTGCCTGAGGAGCTTTACCAATTCCAAGACAATACCTACCATATAAAAGTGACTGTACGCTTTTTTGGGGGAGGTGTATTTTGCGATGATGTGCATTAGCAACCACTGCCGCTTTCCCAGGGGGTGAGGGGGCAAAAGAATATATTTCAGGGGAGAGGGTATCAAAAAGAAATATTTGGTATATATCTCAGCAGTAACCCTGTTACCAGTGAAGAATACCACCATCTTTCCATATAGGAATATCAAGTTAGGGATGTAAAAAAACAACTGTACTATAATATTGTCCTCAATTGACTATCCACACCCCCCCTCACCCTAGGTGGGAAGGCCTGATCCAGATGTCCCCTATGATGATGAGCATGCTATCAACCCTAAAATATTTTGACTCAAGATTAAAAATCGATTTTGGCTTGTTGGCTAACCATTAAAAAGATTTCAAAGGATTACAGAAAAGCACAGAAAATTCAATGAAGGTCAAATAAATTTGTGGTTTTGAAATGGTTGGTACGATATATTTGTGCAAAACAATTATTGTCTTGTAATTACTTGTAAAAAAGAATTGAATTTTATCGATGATAGAATTGCCATTTCAATTTACGGCACAATATTAGGTTTTATCTCTTTGAATATATCCTGGTCCTTCAAGACTTTATTGATTTAACATGTTCTGACATCTCAAAATTCAAGCGTAATATCTGGACTTCGCATAAATGAATCACTGTAGTCTACATATGTACCAGATTCAATTATCAAAAGAAAAGAAAAATAGATGTTTAATCTAAATTTATCTAAAAAATTCCAGCACAAAATTTGGGCATTGTTGGTCCAAAATGATCAAAGAAACACCAAAAAGTACTCTTTTGAAATAAAAAAAAAATACTTTTAGAGGATGCCTAGTGGTTTACTCATGCAAATTTTCATGGTTGTAGCCCCCCAAATATGACCAGGTGTGCCAAGAGACTCACACGTTTAATTCAAAGTTATTAGAGAGTACACGTAAGAACCCACATGCACTATGTACATAAAGGGATAAACACAGACAGACATCATTTGAAGCAATTACTGTTGACACCACAATAGTACCTGAAACATCAGATAAGTTCAAAAACTTGCTAAGTGATCCAAGTAGGGAAAGCCTCAAAAAGAGTGTTGAAGATAAACAGAACTAAGACAAAAGGAATGTTTGGTGATAAAGTTGTGAAAACGACCATAAGAATAGGGGATGAAGATTTTGAAGAGGTTGAGGAATACATTCACTCAGGTCAGTTGAATAACTTAGAAGGACACGATGAAAGCAAATAAAACAACTTATAACAATTGGTCGGAAAGCATTTGGTAAATATAGAGACATATTGAAAAGCACCTTGCCAATAAGCTTGAAATAGAAAGGATGCAATATATGTTTTATACAAGATAGGATACATGGATGTAAAACAGATACAAAGCAAATCACTAGGGAACAAACTCAGAATCCCTGAAAGAGCAAGGACAAACATTGAGGGATAGAAGATCAACTTTGATCTTGAAGCATAACCAAGTAAAAGGTATCAGAGATAATTCAGCAACAAAAATAGAGATGGGTTGGACACATAGCCAGAGGGAAACATAAAAAGGAGCAAAAGGATAGTCAAATTTGCCCCAGGGATAGCAAACACAGAGAAAACCAAATATAAAAATAGAAAGATTTGCTGGTAAAAGATGGCAAAAAATAGCATAGTCACAGTCAGCATGGAAGGAGCTAGGAAAGGCAGTGAACATGATGTTGAGGATAATGATCATGACATACCCATCAGTTTGCACCAATTTATTTTTAAGAAGTCAATATTAGAAACCAAAACCAACAACATCAACAGAGGTTTCTTTAGTTTTCTTGTGACTCTGTCTGGTTGGCTATGTATGTACATGTTATACGCACAGGCTGCTCTAATGGAGCTAAAGGGCTGATAATTTAAACCTTCACTCCTTACATCTAGAAAAAAAAATCCTCCCCAATAGGTTTTTGGAGAGAGATTTAATTTGCAATGAAAGTTTTTGCTAAACTGGACCCTCAGTGTGTTTTTTGCAACATACATGCTTGTTTTTTGAAAATTCAGAATCTTTTCATGATCGCTGGCCAACAAAAGGCAACAAAGATGAACTTATTTATCGACCACCCCTTTATCCATTTTTTTTAATTGATCATCTCAACACGGTATGCTGCCCAAAGATATTGTTCATGTGACAGTTTCTAGTGATTGTCTAACCAGATATTTCATATTGTTGGACAAATGCAGTCAGTGCTGCCATACATAAACTAAATAACCACTTTAGCATAAACGTACATTGTAAATTGAACCACTTATTCAAAACCTATTTTGGGTAGAAAATAACTGTTTTTCTGCACATAAGGAGTAAATGGGTAAATCTTCAGCTCTCTAGCTTAATTTGTGCAGTCTGTACATACAAAACATTGATAGATAGCCAGTCAGCCAGAATCACTTAAAAACTGAAGAAACCTTTGTTGAGCTCTGGCGACACTTTTTGCAACAAGTTTTCCAACTAGTTTTGATGAGTTTGAACTGAGAAGAGCCACACTTTAAAACATAATCAGATTGCTAAAAGGGTCAGCCATTAAATTTCAGAAACCAAATTGAAAATAATTTTAGGATTCTTGGCTTTTTCTATGATAAATTATACCATCAAGTAAGAGAAGAATTATATAGGGTAGTTTTTGCATTTTCTGGAAGAAGAAAAATAATCAGAAAACATCCATCAAGATTTAGACTATTAAAGAAAAATTCCTAATGATTACAAAAGTGTATACTTGGAGCCAGGTTCCTTGGCACTAAATACAGTATAGTTTATCTGATTCATTTATGTTTTATAGTGAGAAAAATAACTCTAGAGGAATAAAAGGTTTATTACAGTAATCAGGAAATACAGAGGAGTTCAAACACAACATCAAATTTTCAGATCATTTGATATGACTAATTCATTATTACCATTCCTCTCAGCAATTAGGAGAATTCTATCCACCAAACTAGCCAGACCTGATTGAGCTTCTCATTGGTCATGAGAATTTCCTTTACCCATTGTTTCTATTAGTTTCCCAACAACAGAAAGTATCTAAGTGTCAGATATTTCTGAAAAAATCTGATTACACATCATAGAATCTTCTTATTTTGACTGTTTTTATTCCATTTATCATATTAATTTTTCTATATTTCCACTTGCATTTGGTAAGGCTGACTGTTTCAGACACTTGATAGGTGTCCCTCTAGCATTTGGTGCCCTTGGTAAATCATGTGTTACCGCGGTGTGGCTCTGCTTGTAGCACTTTTGTGAGGATTATTGTACTGCCAGCAGTTCAACTTCTGGAAAGCTATGAGTTGACCTGCTGTTATTAAAACATCTTGATCGGTCTCATTCACTGGAATATGTTGGAAATACAACTTGCAGCCCTAATAGGCACCAATGCATGTGTGTGTGTGTGTGTGTGTGTGTGTGTGTGTGTGTGTGTATCTGTGTGTAATGGAAGATAAAAGAAAAAGCTTAAAAAGAGGCCAAAGAATTTCAATTTTGTTTCTGGCTTTTTTTTCCACAGAAATATCCATTTTAACTCTTAAATTCATGAACTGCTCATAATTGACTGAGGGGAATAATTCTAATCATTTCCCTTGAGATCGGCATTATATTTTCTTTGTATGAATTCAAGAGTTAATATGATTGGAAAGTGGGGAAAATATCTAACAAGATGTTCTGTTGTGGTGATGATGGTTATTAGTTTTTATTGTTTTCAGAGAGGAGTTTGACTAGAAATGAAATTTTTTTTTATGGGCAAAATTATATTCTACTTGTCATAAATGAATGGAATAACAATGACTGGGAAATAGTGAAAACAAGACAACCCACTGGGTTATCCTTTGAGATAAAAGAGGTACAATTAGATATGATCAGAATGAACATTAAATCTAAAAAAAGTATACATGGGAGACTATTCTACAATAAACATTTAATAGTTACCTTCACTGACAAATCGGTTCATTACAATAGGAGCCAGCATGGATACCCCAAACTATTTTCATTAAATTGCAAACTACCAGGACTTTTTATCTTTTTTTTATGTCAGCAAAATTTTAGGGGCACTATAAGATATTGAGATATATCGGTACAGTGCACCATTTCAGATAATTAGAAGTCACAAAAAGATAAGGAAATGAGAATTTTACTGATAACTAACACAATTAAATCTACATAAAAACTATTTCAATTTATTTTATAATTATTCACAGATATTATTTCAAAAAGGCTGAAAAGCAATTTTTAAAAATCAATAAGAAACTATCAAGCAAAACTATTAACATAGGTTTTTCCAGTTTTCAAATGAGTCTGGCTGGCCTAACTATCTATGTATATATGTGTTGTGCAGACAGGCTGCACCAATGGAGACAGAAGACTGAAAATTTTAACGTATACTCCTTATATTTACAAAAAAAAATTTTTTCCCTCTAAATTCCTCTACAAATAGTTTATTTAAAGGGGATGTAAGTTCATGCTAAATTGGTTCCTTGGTTTGTGTCTGGAAGTACTAACGCTGATTTTTGAAAGTTTGGACTTTTTCTAGTGATCACTAGTCAATAAAAGGCAAGAGAAGTAACTTATTTATTGATTGGACAATTTTTCCATGGATCTCCTCCAACACGGCATGCTGTCAAAAGATATTGGTTATGCGACCAATTTTTTTGAGTGACTAACAAGACCCATTTTCAAGTCATACTGTGAATCGAAATGGTAGTTATTTTAGTCAAAGATTTTGTGAGGAGATGATATCAATATTTAGTGGACTTGTGTTTTTTGTTGGTTTTTGACAATGTTTTGGCTGAACTATCCATCTGAATAAAATAATTCATATATGAAGTAAATGAGTAAAAAAAAACAAATGGCATGACAATATCACATAAGCGACTGACCAGATTATAAAGCAAAGAAGACTAACAAGACTCTGCAGCCAATGTAATCTATTTGATGGTGTTCAGGGAACTGTCCAGTTGAAACATTGAAAATACAAACAGTTCACTTGGATGGAAAAAAATGTAGACAAATTGACCATGGTTAAATGTACAATCGTTTGATTAGAAAAAAAACAACTAAAATCAGGTCTGGTTAGTCACTCAGTAGAAACCATGACATGACTGACGTCTTTTGGCATCACACTGTGTTGGGGGTGGTCAATTAAAAAATTAGATAATCAATGAATTAGTTACTTCTCTTGTTTTTTTTTTATCTAGCTGTGAACACAAAATTTCCAAATTTTGAAAAAAAGGAAGCATAAATGCTGCCGGACACAAACTAAAAAGGCCAATTTAGTATAAACTTACATTGTAAATTGAACCTGCTAGCTAAAACATTTTTTGCCGGAAAATTTATTAAAAAAATCAATAATGTTCTCCCTACTTATTGACAGGACTGAAAAAAAAGCAAGCATCAATAATAGCAAACACAAAATAAAGGACCAATTTAGCCTAAATTCACATTGTAAATTGAACACCTTTTAAAAACCTGTTTAGAGGAGGAATTTTCAAAATTTTTTTAAAAAATCTTTCTTTCTAGACATAATGAGGAGTAAATGTTCAAATTTTCAATCCTCTGGCTCCATTGGGGAGGCCGGTATGCATGACATATAGATAAATAGCTAAACCCACTTAAAAACTAAAAAACCAACTGACTTTTCTGATTGAAGGTTTCTAATTTATGACAGTTGATTTTGGGAGATAAGTTGATAAATCTTGAAGAACCCAAAGTTCAAGGGTTCCTGGTCTAAAACAAACTTTAAAAGGGAAAAATGGTTTCGGTTTACCTGGAAAACAAAAGATTTCAGAAGTCAGCTTTATTGTATAGATCCACTTACCTGGAATGAGAAAGAAAAAAAAGAGTATAAGATCAAGTAGTTTTCATTTTTGTTTCACACAGACTTAGTCATTGAAAATTCAAAGAAAATCAAAAACATAGATAAGCTGGATGTTTAAGCAAATTGTGATATCATGGGTAGGATTTATTAAAACTTTCATTCTCCCTAATGATTATATATACATATATATGTATAGTGACATAGACAATACTAAAAGCGTATATAGGAAGTAATCAGGTTCCAATGTTTCCATTTCACTATTCATTTTTGATCAGATATCGCAAATACAATATTATCATTTTAATTTGTTGATCATTTTACTTTTATCTATATTCTGTCACAAAACTTATGCAAAATATCAACTTTACGTCTAGAGGATAGAAAAAGTTGCCTCAATCCGTAACTCATAGAATAATGTATGATAACCCTGTCTTGTTCTAAGAAGGTGAATGAGCTTCACAGGGCAATAAATGAATTAAAATCCCAAGAATAACATTAGCTCTTACAAGCTGAATTTGATTATTTAACTCTTAAATTCATCAAAAAGTGAATGTTATTATCAAAAATTAAAATTATCCCTCTCTGAGCATTAATTGAATTTTTTCCCCAATTCACAGAAGAGTCCCATTATTTAAAAAAATCCCAATCATTGGAGAGATCCACTGTCAATAGAGGCATTTATAAGTGGTCCATAAATTTAAGAGTTAATATATTTTGTAATTTGGAGCCTATTACGTGTTTGAGCAAGTTTTAAAACTCAATCTGTATCTTCTTTTTTGAAATCAGGAAGAAAGGGATTGTCAGTGGTCAGGAAATATTGCAACCATTATGACAGAACAGGGCTATTATGTGTGAGATGAAAATAGATGAAGAAAAGAAAAAAACTCCCAAAAGTTCATAACTTGGTTCATCAAAAATTAAATTATTTGTAACCAGGTATGAAAATGGATTACATTGAATTTAGGACGTTTTTTAAATTTTGGTGCAAAGATCATTTATGTTTCCGACGTTATGATGGGGATTAACCTAGAAAATCAATTGGAAACAAATAGTTTTATTACAGAAACAAATGTTGACAAATTCTTCTGAAAATTGTAAAAACAACATCACAGGTTTTGGACTTCCTCTTGTTGTACTGAAGACTGGATGAAATGGTTAAAATGGACAATGAAATACTTTAGAGATCATCGTCTTCAGTCTTTTTTCTTTACCAAAGATAAAAAGTAGGGGGATGAAGGGATAGAAGGAGAGATAGAGAGTAAAGGTGAGAGAGAGAGGGAACAGGGAATTTTAATAAAGATGGATAATTGCTTTGAGGATTAATAACTGTTTGGATTTGATGAGAAAAAGCTCACAGGGGAGAAAATAAGAGGAAATTATGAAAAATTAATGACAAAGAATAAAAAATAAATCAACAAGTGGAAAAAGCAGAATTAATGATGACAAATATTAAAGAATGAAAGAAAAAATTTAAAAACAAAAAGCAATTAAAAAGATTATGAATGAGAAAATTTTAAAGATCTTTCAATATACTGGAAAATATTAAAGAATGTTAGAAATTAAAGACCTTTAAAAATCCATAAAGGAAATGATAGAAAGAAAGGTGAGAGAAAAAAAGAAAAGAAGAGACAAAGAAAAAAGAAAGGAAGAGAGGAAAAAAGATAAAAAGGAAAAGAAGAAAAAAGAAAGGAAAGAAGAAAAAAAAGGAAAGAAGAAAAAAGAAAGGAAAGAAGAAAAAAGGAAAAAGAAAAAAAGAAAGGAAAAAAAGAAAGGAAAAAGAAAAAAGAAGGGAAAGAAGAAAAAAGAAAGGAAAGAAGAAAAAAGGAAAAAGAAAAAAGGAAAAAAAAAGGAAAAAGAAAAAAGAAAAGAAAAAAGAAAATCAAAGAAAGAAAATTGAAAAATAAAAAAAAGAGAAACGAAAAAGGAAAACTACAGAATCCAAAAAAAGAAAAAACAAAGAAATGAATAAGAAAGGAAGAATCACAGAATGAAGAATAAATTTATAAAAAAGAATCAACAAATAAAAAACTCAAATGAACAAATCAGAAGTCTAAGAGCAGAACATTTGTAATATATAGAAAATCAAAATACAACTTTCGAACAATGCAGAAATAAAAGAACCAGTGAGAGGGAAGGAGAAAGAAAGAGAGAGATCAACAGAGTGAGAAAAAAGAAGAGAGGGTGAGAAATAAAAGAAGTAGCAAATTATGTGAGGGTTTGGGGATCAGGGGGAGGGGTGGAAAGGAAAATGACTTCTGTGTCTCTCGTCTCCAGAGATATCTATCAATAATTGCCTAGTTTTCTTTCGGGGACACTAACGTACGAAAAGATGGTGAATTGAGTCTTCAGGAAGAGAACAAATTGTTTAGTGACTGGAAAAGTCAGAAGAAAAACACAATCAACAAGCATCGTAATTAGGACTAAGTTAATGAGTCACGGCCATATTGGATGCTACAAAACGAATCAAGAACAATTGAGTCTTCCTGCTTGCTGATTGTCTGAAGTTGCTATTCCTGGATGCAGTGGCAGAATAACTACGTAACAAAAATAGCATATGCCAGGGTTTCTCCCAGTGTACAGAAAACAGTAGCCATTTTTTAAATCATGGTGGTGGTATAGAATTTTTAAGTATTAACAGACAATAAAAAAAATTAGTCAACGTCAGCATTTTCTATTTCTGTTGTTAATCTTCAAAGCAGCACAATGGTATCACACCATTATGTAGGTGCATAGAAAAATGTGTAAGTGTTTGTGCAGGTGTGTACATGACTGTACTACACTCCCTGTAAGTAGGGTGGTACACATTTATACGCGTAACTCTATTGAAAGATTATCAGACACAGGGATTGCATTGATGATATCTAAACACAGCATGAAGGTGCCAAACATTTGATGGTACTACTTCACACTACTTTCATTAAAGAATCTTGCAATGCAAAAGCAGTTCATTTTTATTGTTTTGAACGAGTAGATAATGTTTTGGTATCCTATTGAATTTTTACCATACAAGAGGTGGTCAGAAGAAAAATTTCCCTTTAGCAAGTGGGTGATGACACCAAAAAGGTCGAGAACCCCTTGCATTATGCTATGCCCCCTACCCCCATGTCAAGGGCCTGGCACTAAATGCCTGCTAGCAATCAATTCTGATTCACTGATTCAGTAATCAGTGTTGTTATTTCAACACAGCCAATAATGAGAGTGAGGTATAGTTATGATACATGTACAATGTATAAATTCAATGGTATTTGAAACTGAAGTCATAGCTGCAACATGAAAATCAAAACTAAAAACAAAATAATGCTATTATGGAAATGTCAGGCATATTTGTTGTACAGCAAATGAAAAAAATCAATTCCTCTGTGAGTAAAAAATGTACGTGTATCAATGTTTATTGAATAATATTTAAATGAATGCACTGACTCTAAAAAACATGTGTTTTTATTATTTTTCATTTATCATATGTACAATATAAAAGTTGCTGGGATCATCTTCCATTGGAGTAGAAGTAAGAGTGGAGTTTGACTTTGCAACAGCCAGAGATTTTTCTACAAAGATTCCTTTCATGTGCTGTGATTATTTTATTACTTCATTGATCAACAATAGCCATCAAAGATAGCAAATGGGTTCTATCCTTTTTCTATATGTGCATGTGTTCAAGTACTCGTGGCATTACTGTTTTGTCTACAGACTTGAAAATCAGCATCAGTACTCCACTACGCCCCTTCTAAAAATGTTTTTTTGACTTATTTTGTATCTTATTTTGAAGGATTTGTTAGTAACATTCTCAAGAATCTAGATGTTTTTTTTGACACTATTTCAGATTGTTTCTAGTGGAAAATGCAAGTGATGTTATGAATTGAATTTATTATTACCATATTTATTCTTTAATGGGATCATTTTTACATGACTTCAAATTTTGATGCTATGGTTGATCTATTATTAACTGTGATGGTGAGTTATTGTTGTTACAACTATGACTTATCACTTATATATTGATTATAATTGATTGAAAACTTATGGCCATCAAGTACCTGATCAAAATCTAACAGACTCTTAACGTCACAAATTCCAAAGTAATGTTTCTGCAGAACGCTTTAATCTATTCTGAGCTGCTTGTGCCAACTTGGAAGATTTTCAATGCAAAACAATCCACACCAAAAACTTTTACATGTCCTCTTTGAACAAAACCTCAATATAACGAAGTTCAATAGCACAGCAACTCAACAGCGAAAATCCTGAAGAAAAAAATACACATTGTTATCACTTCCTCGTTTCCAGAATTTTCAACATATTTTATCCTCCTTTTAAGGAACCATCTCATTGCTTTATTGACATACACAAAAGAAAGGAATCAAACCTATACGCTTATGAGAACTCTTTGGTTAAGGGGTAAAGAGCTTTATTAACCAAAAGTTTTCAATGATTTGGCCTGAATTCAGGGCAGCAGGTGCCTGCTTGTACGACATTGGTCAGACAGTCACATTTGGTTTGCTTTTGTATTTGGGAGGATTTGCTTGCATCTTATTGTAGCACTGATGTAATAATCTTGCAAATTTTTGAAGAATCAAAACATTGAACAGAGAAAAAAATGGTGAAGAAGGTATATGTCATCCCCACCTGTGTACTCCCTTTGTTTCCATCCCTGCTCCCGGCCTTTTGAAGATTGGCGTAACATAATCTTCCTAACATGGGATACAATTCATACCAGTCCTGAGAGGCAGTATGCCCTCAGAGCAAAGCCTTGACATGATGCAATCGGTGCCTCAGACTGAGCTTTTTTTTTTTAGTCCAAGGTTTAAACCATTTGAGATAGTAAAAAGCATTACAGGAATTACCTCACAAAAATTTATAAATAGCTTCTCAATTTCAGCTTGTAAGTTTTCTGTGACAATCAATAGCCTAAAGGAAAAGATCCTGTGATTCTGTTTCATATTTTAAAATCGATTTGAAGATGAAAAAGAGGAATCAAATGAAAAATGCATCATTTTTCACGTCTAGGATGTTTTGATTTTTTGAGGGGGAGATCCAGTTTCATTGTCAGCAAGAAAATCTACCTGAGGGTAAAAAAAGAACTGAAGCAGTTGATATGAATACAAACAAATAGTTTATATCATTTGATTCTACTCTCATCTTCAAACTCATTATTGATTTGTACGTTACACTTTTAGGATGGCATACAATCAACTATAAACAGTTTGGAAATGGTTGAATATGATACGGCCAGAGATTGAAAGACTGATCAAATACCAGAGGGAAGTTTCAACTCTTCCAAAGACAGGTCTGGTTGGTCGCTCAATAGAAACCCTCATGTGACCAATGTCTTTTGGCAGCATTCTGTCTTGGAAGTTATTGATTAAAAAGGGGTGATAAATGAATAGAATACTTCTTGCATCTTTTTTTGGGGGGGGGTGATCACTAAAAGGAATTCCTTTTAACATTAATAGTATAATTTTTCTTCAAGCTAAATTTCTTTTTATTAAAAATGCCTGAGCTGTGTCCAATTGACTTTTTTACTGGTTGTGGATAGATTTCTTTTCTATTTCATTTATATGGCCCAGCTGCTTGATATCATCCTTAACAAGTCATAACGTTAAATAAAAGAATCATGTTCAACCTAACATGGAGAGATAACAAGACAGCACAATATATTAAGGAAAAAACAGTGGTCCAAGACATCATAGAATCCATTAGAAAACTCGAATGGCAATTAGCTAGTCATGTTGCAAGAATGGCAGACAATCATTGGACATCACGACTCACGACACAGATCCCCTGAGATCAAATGCAAAACTATGATATAAGATGGCGAGGCAAACTAGACAAGTTCAGAAAGTATTGTCTCTGTGATGCCCAAAGAGAGATCTAGCAAAACCTGACAAAGGTCCATGTCCAACAATGGATGATAAAAGACTGATGATGATAATGATCACTAAAAAGTCCAAATTTAAAAAAAACAAGTGTGAACGTTGATAAGCTCTTACATTGTAAATTGCACCCCACTAAATAGAACTATCATGGGGGTAAATTTATAGAAGAAAAAAAAAAAAGAAAAACATTAGTAAAAGTAAAGCCTAGGTAAAGTATCCTTTTTATCAAGAGACAACCCCTAATGGAGTATTAAGGCTGGTGAATAAGTCCCAGTTTCTGTTTCATGTACCACCTTAGTGATCTCGAGTCTCAAGCCTGGTCAAGACCAGGACTTTATTCCTAAAAGTTTTCATGACCAATCCTTAGGCAGGGCATACTAAAAAGATGCCATATTAGGGGTTGATCCAATAAAAAATTGGAAAAAAAAAAGTGTGATCGATGAATAAATTACTTTGAGTACCTTTTCTAGAGCAGTGATCACTGAAAAGTTGGAATTTAAAAAAAACAAAACAAAAAAAAAACAAGCATGAATGTCAATGGACACGAACTAAGGGATCAGTTAAGCATGAACTTACACTGTAAATTGCCCCCCACCACCACCATTAAAACCTATCTCAGAAGGGAATTTTGAGAAAAAAACCCAAACACTATCTTATTTCTAGGTGTATAATGAGTGAATGCTTAAATTTTCAGCCCTCTGGTTTCATTGGTGTAGCCTACATGGATAGATAGATAGCTAGTCAGCCAGACCAACTCATAATATGAAGAAACCTACGTTGATGTTTTCTAATTGAAGGGAAGATGAGCACACAGCAGGTAAAAATAGAGCAACCGTAAGATAGAACTGCAATGTTTATTTGCTCAAATCAGATGATTTTATGGCTAAAAGTATGTCAGGTATAAAAGCATCCATAGTTTATTCTCAAGTGATGTATTTCTTATAAACGGTAAGTAGATATAAGTAAGAATATGACAAAACCATTCTTGAGTAAAGGAATATAAAGAGAAACAGGTCTGTTTAGTCTCTCAATGGAAACTGTCATGTGAACAACGTCTTACAGACTGGAAAAGGGGTGATCAATGAATAACTTACTTCTCTTGTTTTGTGGGGCTGTGTTCACTAAAAGGCCTGTATTTTTTAAACAACAATCATGAACGCTGCCAGACACAAACTAAGGGATCATTTTTTCATAAACTTAGATTATAAATTTAGCTGCCCAACCTCTAAAAGCCTATTTGTAGGGAGGATTTTAAAAAAGAAAAAAGAAGAAACCTTTTTTTTCTAGACATAAGGAGTAAATGATCGAATTTGGTTTGGCCTCCATCCACAACAGCCAAGCTAACTTGAAAACTGAAGAAACTTATGTTCATAGTTTTGGGTGACAGTTTCAAATAGGTAGAGAGAGAGAGAGAGAGAGAGAGAGAGAAAGGAAACTATTGAGAGGAAAAGTTAGTAAGGTAATACCTATAAATTACCGACTTACAGATACATCAGAAGCAAACAAAGAAACATGCGGTGAAAATCAATTTGCTTCCGATACCTGTTTATCCTTCAATGAATAATGCATAGTGTACGCCCAGAATTTCTATTCAATTTGCATATCAAGCTATAAAGAAGCCAAGAGACATCCACATATTCATATTTATTCATCTATATATTATCATAAAAGTCAGTCTAAGCTTGGCAAGTCAACAACAAATGTATCTACAATTAGTACCCTGATAACACAACCTGGATATACAGAAAAAACGAATATGACGTGTCCATTCCAATCGAGTATGCACTCTGAGTGGTGATTCCGACAACTGCTGCTGGAGACCAGAGGGTACATGACTGAAATGTTATGAATAATTGAATGTATAGACAAGAAAAATAGTCCGAAAGTATTGTACATAAAGATTAACACACCCTTTCTAAAAAATTTCATACAAGTACTATCTACAATTGATTAGTGGAGCAACTTTAATGTCCAGAAATTTCTTTTTATATCTTTTTTATATTATTATTAATTATTGCTGCCACTTGATAGCACTCCTTATAAGATCACACAGTCATGTGTCCTCCCATGGAGCAATGTGATATAAGGACTGTATGTCCAGTCTAGTCTAGATATTTAGTTAATCAGTGGAAGAATATAGGCTGAGATGGCTACAGAGAAATCTTGTCGCTGTATCATACTCCTGATATGCCCAGACAGTATTCCATCTATGTTATGACCAGGCTTGACATCACTTAACTTAGGTGATCTGACGAGGACTCATATATCGAACATTATTTGGCTGTATATATATATACACACATATGTATATACATATACATACACATATATACGTACATTCATATATATATATAAATACACATACATTCATATATATATATATATATATATATATATAAATATATACACATACATTCATATATATATATATATATACACATATTACATATATATATATATATATATATATACACATACATACATACATTCATATATACATATATACATATATATATATATATATACACATACATACATACATTCATATATACATATATACATATATATATATATATATATACACATACATACATACATTCATATATACATATATACATATATATATATATATACACATACATACATACATTCATATATACATATATACATATATATATATATATATACACATACATACATACATTCATATATACATATATACATATATATATATACACATACATACATACATTCATATATACATATATACATACATTCATTATCTTTATATATATCAGGATAGTTTTCCACTTTTTAAAATCCCTTACCCGGATACACACCCATTATCTAACTGTATTTATATTTTTGTTTACATTAAGAATATGCATATCATTAGATTGGACAATTCATGATCACAGAATAAAGAATGTGCTTTTTATTTTGGAATAGATATAAGTCGATAAAATATGCATGACTAATACAAACATTTTTATTGAAGCAAGGAAAATATCCATTTTCAGATTTATTGTTTTTATTCTGTTTTATATCATACAAAATGTTACCAAGATGTTTGGGAAATTTGGCCAATGCTCACAAGCTGAATGTAGTACAGACCCTTGCCATACCTGTTGAGAGAATACTGGATATATGCTGAAAGGGATTACTTCAAAGATTGTTCTCTTAGAGTTGTTACCTGTCACTGTTATGATTGAAGTTGACATCCATTTTTGAGAAGGAAAAAAATCACAAAGGTGTGATGTTCTTTTGTGATAATGCATGACTCCATCCTGCAAAGATCACATTCAAAAAGATTGAAGAGCTTGGCTTGGAAAAGATTCCACGTCTTTTTTAATATCCAGATCTTGCTCTGATTAACACCAATTCTGGACTTTACAGAACTATCTTGATGGACGAGTTCTTGAAGCACATGAAGAGGAGGAAACAACTTCCTCTACATTCTTTACCTCAAAATCAAGACTTTGACAAAACCGGTATCAAAGAGGTTGTGAATCATTGGAAGAAAATTATTGATAATGATGGGACCTAATGAATAAATTCTAATTAAACATGAATTTCCTTTGTTTTTTCAGGCCTTATATTCAGATATCACTCATGGAATGATCTGATTGTTTAAATCAATAATGATATATAAAAAAAAAATCATATATCCAAATATAAGTTGTGTATTTTCTTAACTAGAAAATAATGCTTTAAGATTGAATTCCAAAGATACAATTTGACTTTTAAATCCATACAAAGAAAATAAAATGTCAATTCCAAAGAGAAATAACTTCTAATCAAAATTATCTCCTTTTAGACCATTTGGTGAATTCAAAAATTGCTCTTTATTAAATTCATAGAAGAGTTCTTTTTTTTTATACTATCTTTTGCAGAGTCCCACTTTCATTTTCAAGCATTTCATGAATCTAAGAGTTAATAAAAATTCACTGAATAATTTTATTCAACTTGTTTGTACATGTGACTGCATTGCTAATTATTTTCCCTTCTTCTCATTTCCTGGTAACAAATAAAGCTAAACTTAGTAAATGTCAAATATAGTAACAATCAAGCCATACAAAGCTGGACAAATGAACAAATGAGTGAAGTACCTACATGAATAAATGAATGAATAAATAAATAAAAAGGCAAACTCAGTTATACTCATGCGGTTCTTGCTGCAGCATTGGGTTTTTGGGGACTTCTGTTAGATGTTGGAAAAATTTGATTTTTCTTTTTTCTTTGCTAAAGTGTTCATGTCCAACTCCCGGATGGGGATTGCAAGAATTTTCTCATATACAGCCTTGTTTGTTGGTTGTGGGTCACTCATTCAGGATCAAACTCATCATATAATGGTCAGAATTCCCCGCTTACTAACCATTACTACATATGTTATGGTGTTTGAAAAGAAGTTACATATTTCATTGCTATAGAATTATTAGGCAACCAACAAAAGCCAGGGGCAGATGGCATGAAACAATGTCATCTCTTCTATCTGGCAGTGTATGATTTATAGTGTAGCAAAGTTTATCTTCTCTAGGGATAGAGATTATGAAGACCAAAAAAAATAAAACACAGCAGAATTTAGAAAAAATGTAGGATCAAAAATTAGCTTTTCCATTAGGCTGCTGTTTTTGATGATGATGATGGCGATTGTGATTTCAGAATTGATAAATTGTATTTAATTAAACTCCGCTGACATTTGTTTTTTTAATCTTTTTTTTGAAAATGCATGATTTTCCCATATACGAAAATAAGTAACTACTTTCTGATCACTCTTTTTATATATATATATATATATACATATATTTATATATACATATATATATACATATATATATATATATATATATATATTTATATATATATATATTTATATATATATATATATATATATTTATATATATATATATATATATTTATATATATATATATATATATATATATATTTATATATATATATATATATATTTATATATATATATATATATATATATATATTTATATATATATATATATATATATATTTATATATATATATATATATATTTATATATATATATATATATATATATATTTATATATATATATATATATATATATATATTTATATATATATATATATATATATATATATATATATATATATTTATATATATATATATATATATATATATATATTTATATATATATATATATATATATATATATATTTATATATATATATATATATATATATATATATTTATATATATATATATATATATATATATATATATATATATATATATATATATTTATATATATATATATATATATATATATATATATATATATATATATATATTTATATATATATATATATATATATATATATATATATATATATTGCTAAAAGCTGACTAATTTCTAAAAGCTGAATAAACTGTGCAACATTAGAGAGCAAATGGCTCATTTCAATGATTCATTGGAAATAGAAACACCTTTTTGAGGTTCAAGTCAGTCAACCAGAGAATTTTCTACATGATAATGTTAAGTAGCAAATATGATGCAGACAGTGTGGGAAATAATGCTGCAATTGAGAGTCCTCACACATGAAATGTATTTTCTAGACCTGCCCTCTCAGACTACCATTCATTTTACTCTCTGCCACACTTTTTTCTGGTCAGTGGTCTCACAAATTTCAAGATGTTAAAACATTCTTCAAAGAATCTTTTGTATCAAAACTAAAAACATTTTTTCATGATGGCATATTGTAATAGAAAGTAAGGGAAAAATACTTTGGTGACTGAACAATGATGCTCTGAATTTCTATGAATAAAAGATTTTGACTGAAATACAGGAAATTTTTGCAGCACCCCAAGTAAGTTAATTAGATAATTTGAACTCAACAGGAGCCACAGAATCTAGGCCTTTTGGAAACAATGTCAACTGATCACAAATTAACTGATTTAGCCAACAAAGGCATCATTAACTCTTGCATGAGTACTTGGTTTTATTTTCAGGATTTTAAATTTCAATATTTTTCCCCAATGTTACTTGTCACTTAATTATGAACATGATGAAGTTCACGTGCTTGCAGGCAACATGTTTTTACCTGCTTTCAATCAGTGACAAAGATATTTGAGAGTCACAGGCAGGGGATCACCCAAAATGATAGAAATATGATTGAGAGGAAGGTTGTCTCTCTCGGACTCTCTAAGGTCAGAAATTATCATTATTAAACGACGATTTGTTCGGACTAAAAAATATTTTCTAGTTTTCCCCAATGTCTGAATGACTTGATCAAATGCTTTGATAAAATCAAAAAAGAAATGATGAAAACTGAAAAATTAAAGAGCCAAACAAAAGCTAAAGTGAAACAAAAAACCTTAATTGTAATTTATTCAAGAACACAGATTAATTGATAGAATCAAGTGAAAACCTGAATCAAATTAAGAGCAGATTTGTTGGTTTCAGGTAGAAACGCTTGCCCTAAACATAACACACTTAAGATAAATAATCATGAATTAGGATTTCAGTCACCAACAATCACAATCTAGACACAATAGGTCTATTTTCCAAAGCAAGTTAGAAAATTCACAGTTTCACTCTTGAATTCATGTTAGGAAATTTAAATGTGAAATCAAGGGGATAACTTCTGGATACAGTTACTTCCATTGCACTTCTTGCAAATTTAAAAAAAAATTTGCACTCTTCAATCCACAGATTAGTTCTATTTGAAAAACAAAACAAAACAAATTTAAACATTAAATCAAGGGGATAACTCTTGATTATAGTTACTTTCCTTTCACCTCTTGCAAATTTAGAAAAGAAATTCTTTGATTCAATTCATAAAGGTATTTCATTTAGAAAACAACAATTCATTGAGGAGTTCCAAAGAGGTTATGAGTAACCTATGAATCTTGGTGATGAAAACCAACCCAACTGGTACAATCATTTGATTTTGTTGATAAATTATTTAGTGACTGATGGGATGCGGCTTATTAATATCATTCAGTGTCCACCCAGAATCCACTGGGTTTCTCAATCTTCCGCCCCCATTGACCTCTTTTGGTTGATTTTCAAGACAGTTGTCTCCAAAAATTCATAATAAAACTAAAATGATATTTTACTGATGTCTTCATTCAATGTGATCAATGTGCTTTATACTGTGTAGCTATTTTCTCAATATTTGAATTAATATTTGTGAATTCTCGTCTTATGTCTCCTTTCATGCTCGTATCAATTCAACTTCTTTCATTTATCAATAATTTATTGACTGCACTAAAGCCACATTTAACCAAATACAAAGTTGGAAAGCGTAAATGTACTTTTGCTATTTTAGACCACAGGTTTTGATAGAACTGTTGACAGCAACAATTCAGTCAGTCCAGCTCTTCCTAATTTGTATTTGTAATCGTCGTTGCATTTTAGTTTTCATCTTGGCATCTTTTCCCTGACAGTTGAGAATGTCTTGTTTAAGAGATCTGAAAACCATTCACACACATTCAAGAACAAGTACTTAAAGTCTCAAGTCAATGCCAAAAAAATAGTAAAAACATCAGACGGTAGAAGAAACAGTAACTTGCAGTTAGAAGAAAATTACTATTAAAGTCATGACTTTTGTAACATGTAAGAACTACCAACTTATATTGGACTTGTCCTTTGCCGAGGAAGCGAGCTTGTCTGAAAAGTTGATTTACATATAAATATTTATCAATATGCATGTTTGATGGTGGGACAGATGAAGATTGTTTAGAATAACATTGCCCGATGGGCTACAGTCCTATAAAAAAACAAGCAATTTATGGTTGCTTTTGGATGATATCATTGCAGACAATTGGCACTTGTTTTCCTGAGCAGCAAACCAACATGATGCCAGAAAAAGTCAATGCAGTTTTCAAACAGCTGCTTTTTATCAAGAGACAACTGCACGCATGGTCAGATTAAGATTAAAAGGGTCCTGCGGCACAGGTTAACTTGGGTTGAGTTATTCATTATAATAATAATAATAATAATCATCATCATCATCCTCATCAATCATTATAGATCCACTGCTGGACAAAAGGCCATCCCATCTCCTTCCATGATCACTGTGATTGTGTTAACCTTTGCAACATCTCACCAGCAAACCTTTTTATCTCATTCCTCTATCTTGTGTCTGGTCTACTGAGTTTACTGTCTCATGGGCACTAATAGGTTTTTCTTCTGCTCAATCTGTTGTCATCTCTTCTTGCTAAGTGTCCAACCCATCTCCATTTTTGTATGATATCTTTCACTCTAATCTTCCCTCTGATCTATGCTGATCTTATTCTAGCTCTTCGAGTTATCCCTAGTATTACTCCTCCTATAGCTTTCTGTGTGATTCTAAGTTGGTTCTCAATCTGTTTTGTTGAATTCTGTTTCATATCTGTAAGTCATAGCTTGTATCAAGCATTCATTGTATACTTTAGACTTTAATCACAAAAAAGTGAAAGTGATTATTACTATTTACCATAAAACTCAGTGTATAGGCCAAGAATTTGGTTAAATAATTTTTTTCCCTAGGTTATGGCCTATATGGCCTATATGGGGTGCTAAAGTCCACCCTAGGTCCCCTTAGAGTTTGGGGGTCAATAAGGCAATATCTGAAGATGCTGTTGAAAGAATTTGATGATGGTTAGGGTCACAGTATCTTGGGCAAGTTTTTTTTCTTTTTTGATTTTAGTGGACAGCTTATTTCACCTTATTGATACAATCTAGTCATATCCTTTACTAGACACCGTTAACCAAAGTTGTCAAAATTGGTTTCTTCAGTTTTGAAGTTGGTCCAGCTGGTTATGTATGTATGCATCTCACACACAGAGCACACCAATGGAGCTAGAGTGCTGAAAATTTCAACATTTACTCCTTATCATGTCTCCAAAAAATATTTTTTCAATAATTTTTCAACCACTCTGTCAAATAAGGTTTGAGTGGGAGGTTCTGTTTGCAATATTAGTTTATGCTAAACTGGTCCCTAGTTTTTACCTACCCATTGTTTTGAATATTCAGACTCTTTAGTGATTACTGCCCAAAAAAAGGTGAGAAAAGTAACTTATCCATTGATCACCCCTTCTTCTGACTTTTTTTTTCTATTAATCACCTCCAACAAGGTATGCTGCCAAAAGATGTTACTCATGTGACAGTTTCTGTTGAGTGACTAACCAGACTTGTTTTTTTCTTTTCTAATTTTAATGGGCAGCTGATTTCCCTTTCTTGATATGATCAAATCCTGCCCTTCATTTATTTATGCATGGATTTAATATTCTCATCAGATATGATTTTGAATCTTTTTCCCCTCCTTAACTCTTGATGGAAACAAAAGACAGAATAAATTACCTTCGAAAAACCTAGCAGATACAGAACTTAAAAAAGTCGCTCAAGCAGTGGCCTGAATTCAAACAAGATTCGTAGGGGAATAGAAAAGAAAATAGAATAAAATAAAATCGTACCAACAGGTCTGGTTAGTCACTCAATAGAAGGCGTCATGTAACCAACATCTTTCAGTAGCATACCATGATGAGAGAGATCAATCAAAAAATTAGAAAAAAAAGGAGATCAGGGAATAAGTTACTTCTCACGCCTTCTGTTAGACGGAGATCAATAAAAAGGTCCTAAAGTTTTAAAATAAGTTTGAATGCTGCTGGATATAAACAAAGGGATCAATTTAGCTGAATTTACATGGTAAATTACCCCTTTATTTTGTGGGGAAAAAAAGAAAGAAAAGTTTTTTTTAGAAATGTTGATGAAGAAATAATCAAAGTTCTTCCTGTCTAACTCCATTGGTGCAGCCTGAATGTATGATAACTCCATAGATACATAGTCAACCAAACCAACGTAAAAACTCAAGAAACCTATTCTGACAGCTTTGGTTGATGGTTTCAAACAGCATAGATTTTACATGCCGAAAAATGGGAGACTTGATTGAATGACAGTATGAATAACATTTTAATCCAGTGATTCCTAGAGTGGGTGCTACTGCCTCCTTGGGGTGCTAGAAAACTCAAGATGACACCGGAAGGCAAGGTGGTAGTAGGGAGGTGTTGGAATTCAAAGGGGGTAATGAAGGGGGTAAGGGGAACCAAATAGCAGATCTTTATCCTGGATTAGTACTGTTGTGAACCTTTTGATGAAAATGAGAAGCCAACTATTAATAGTTAAATAGAATGATTTGAGGATACTTCTGTCTAATCTTGAGCTGGATATAGAAGAATTAGGTCCAGAACAGGCCCATCCTTTGCATTGGTTATTTTTATATTAATTAATCAAGCATTTTTTGGTAATTTTGTACCGTTATATTTTTGGTTATAAAATAAATACTCGAATCTTAAATTCATGGACCACTTGTAACCGCTTGTAACTGAGAGAGAAACTCTTTAATGAATAGAACAAAAAAATTATTGGAACTTTTCTGTGAACTGAATAGAAATTTGTTTTTTTCAAAATTCACCTAATTGTTGAAGGGAGATGGTTTTTATCAGGAGTTCTTTTTTTTATGAATTTGAGAACTTAATTAAAAAAAAAGACATTACTAATTTTCAATGTATCGTTTTTGACTGATTTTACAAGAAGCACTAATGGAATATATGCTGTGAAGGGTGAAGAGGGTGGTTGGGAAAGGTTTTGGGGAACTCTTCTAATCCTGGCATGAGTAGACACTGGATCGAGGGCCTTTGACCCTTGGTCACTTGAGGCAGGGTGGGTTGCAAGAAGCATGGACAGAACATTTGCTGATTGAGGTCATGAAATTTCTCCTATACTGCTGCGTGAGAGGTGGGGGAGTCTGCCAAATGGATAACAGAAGGGAAAATGGACTTGGCAAAGACAGAGTTCACATTGCACAAATACGTTTGGGAAAGGCATGAATCCATCTTTATCCCAAGTTATGTGTAAAATAATGTAAGTTGATGTGATTTAGGACACTGGGTGCTTTTCGCTTCTAATTTTAATTCACATATCAAAAATTTGATAATGTGATATGTGGAGGCCAAGCAGAGCCAATTGAAGTCATAGCCACCGTAAGGGCACCACTCACTTTATCTAGTGGTGTTTCACATTTTTGTGGTGACGTTGATGTGGGTGATGCGCTCCAAATAATAGAGATAGTTGTGGGCTCAAATTTTAAGAAGCCTATAGGGTGTATGAAACCCTTGCGTTAATTTAAAGTCTGACCTAAGGCGCGTGAAACTCTTGCACGAGCCCTGACATCAACTGAATTTTATTGCTGAACATTCCGAGCTCAAAACACTGTATTACTTATTGGCACAGATATCCCACATGCCAACAAGTACATGATTATATATATATATATAGTCTAGAAAGTTTTACAGCTCTGAACATTAAAAAACTTTTTCATATGGATGGTACATAACTTACTTTTTTGTAAAACATCAGCAACATGAAAAGATTGGAAAAAAACACAGATCTTTCTACAAGTCACATTTCAAATTCATAGCAATTGGAAACCCTTGCCAAAACTGTCAACATCGGATTCTTCAGTTTTCAAGTGAGTCTGACTGGCTGGCTATGTATATGTTACACATACAGGTGGTACCAATGGAGACTAAGGGTTGAAAATTTCAACATTTGCTCCTTATGAGTAGAAAAAACGATTTTGTTGTTTTTTGAAAATTCTACTCTGGAATATATTTTGGGTGGGTGTTCATTTTGCAATCTACATTCATGCTATATGTCTCGTAGTTACCATCCAGCAGGATTTATGCTTCTTTATTGAAAATCGAAATTTTTTTTACTGATCACTGCCCAACAAAAGGTGCAAGATGTAATTCATCCATTGATCACCCTTTTTTTCAATTTGTTAATTGGTCACGCCTAACACAGCATGCTGCCACTTAGTGGTTTCTTTTGAGTAACTAACCAGACCAGTTCTTTCTGATGTTGGTTTATTCATATAAATTTTGCATAATGAATTTCATGATTGCATTACTGCTTGGTCAATAGTATGGTGTTACACTGTCCTATTTCCTCTCTTATTTTAGAAAAATGGATTCCAAAATTTGATTTATGATTTTCCGACCAATCAAAATAATCCAAGCCAGCACAAAAAAATTTGATAGGAGCTACTTGTATCAGTTAAAAAACAATCACCCGAGGAAATATTAATCATGATCCATGCAGAATTGAACTAGCCTAGGTCCAAGAGGCCAATTCTATATTTCATTGTGTTTTTTCAATGCTTGCCACATTGAATGCACAATAAATGAAATGCATTTCCTTTTACTATTCATATTCCTATTAACTTACACTTCCTTTATCATTCCAGTTAGATAACTCTTCCTTTATCATTCCTATCAATTCACTCGTATTTACCATTCTTTTAAGATTACCCTTCCTTTATCATTCTCATTAAATTATTCTTCCTTCAGCATTGGTGTTGAATTACTTTTTCTTTACCATCCCAATCAATTTATTCTTCCTTCACCACTCGGATTATATTACATTTCTTTTGTCATTTCTATCAAGTTACTCTTCCTTTACCATTCTGGTTGAATTACCCTTCTTTTCCCTTTCCTTTTAAATCATATTATACATTATATATTCCTGTTAAATTACATTCCTTGTACCATGCCTGTTAAATTACACTTCCTTGACCATTCAGATAAAATTACACTTCCTTGACCATTCAGATAAAATTACACTTCCTCCACCATTTTTATCAAATTCGAGTTCTTTTACCATTCCTATAAAATTACAATTCTTTAAACATTCCAATCAACCTACTCTTCCTCAACAATTACTATTGAATTTCCCTTCCCTTCCCTTTACCACTCTTTGCAAATTACTCCCTGATTACTATTTCAATTAAATCAATCTTGCACCATTCATATTGATTTACACTTCCTTCAGCATTCATGTCTAATTACACTTCCTTTAGCATTCATGTCTAATTACACTTCCTTTAGCATTCATGTCTAATTACACTTCCTTTAGCATTCATGTCTAATTACACTTCCTTTAGCATTCATGTCTAATTACACCTCCTTTAGCATTCATGTCTAATTACACTTCCTTTAGCATTCATGTCACATTACACTTCCTTTAGCATTCATGTCGAATTACACCACCTTTGGCATTCATGTCACATTACACTTCCTTTTGCATTCATGTCGAATTACACCACCTTTGGCATTCATGTTGAATTACACATCCTTTTGCATTCATATTGAATTACACTTCTTTTTGCATTCATATTGAATTACACTTCCTTTTGCATTCATATTGAATTACACTTCCTGTTGCATTCATATTTAATTACACTTTTTTTTTCATTCATATTGAATTACGCTCCCGATGGCATTCATATTAAATCACCATTGAATTTTAATTCAATTTATATTAAATCACCATTTTTTATTTCTACTTCAATTCTCTACCATGGGCGTTGTCGAGCCAGTATTTCCTGAATTTGTCTAGTTTTTCTCTCCATCTTGTATTCTGTTGGCCTTGGTTTTGCATTTGATCTCTGGGGATCCATGATGTGAGTCGTACTGTCCACTGGTTGTCTACCATTCTTGCAACATGGCCTGCTCATTGCCATTTGAGTTTTTTTTTATAGATTCTTTGATGTCTTTGACTCCTGTTTTCTTCTTGATATACTGTGCTGTTTTGTGATCCCTCCATGTGAGGTTGAACATGATTCTCTCATACGCGTGTTGCACACTTCTCAGTTTGTGAGTCTGTTTCTCTGAGGTTCCATGTTTCATTTCCATAAGTGACAATGCATCCTTTGAATACTCTTCTTTTTAGGATTATTAGGATCGTCTGGTTTTTAAAATTTGAGCTTGCTCTGCCTAGGGTTTGCCATCCTTAAGTGATCCTTTGCTTGATTTCCTCTTTGTTTGAGGATTTCATAGAGATTCATTATCTTAGGTAGATGTAATGGTCTACTTTCTCCAGTTTTGCACCTTCAATTTTGACAGTTATGATCGTTGCACATGATTTTTGTTTTACTGAAGTTATGAAGGCCGACTTTTTAAAGTAAAGGCCGACTTTTTTGCTTTCTTCATTTAGATCATCTAGCATAAGTTTACCATTCCTTTATTCCTATTAGATTACTCTTCCTTTACCATTTCTATTGAATTACCCTTCCTTTACCATTCCTATCAACTTGCACTTTTTTTACCATTCTTATTATCCTTTACCATTCCTATTAAATCACTCCTTTTTTATCGTTCCTGTTGAATTATCTCCCTTTACTATTCCTCTTACCTTTCTTTTACCATTCTGAATAAATTACTCTCTTGTAATTATTCCTATTGAATTACTCTCCTGCTACCACTCCTGTCAGCTTACACTTCCCTTGCCATTCCTATCAACTTACACTTCCATCGCCATTCCTATCAACTTACACTTCCATCGCCATTCCTATCAACTTACACTTCCATCGCCATTCCTATCAACTTACACTTCCATCGCCATTCCTATCAACTTACACTTCCATCGCCATTCCTATCAACTTACACTTCCATCGCCATTCCTATCAACTTACACTTCCATCGCCATTCCTATCAATTTACACTTCCATCGCCATTCCTATCAACTTACATTTCAATCACCATTCCTATCAATTTACACTTCCATTGCCATTCCTATCAATTTACACTTCCATTGCCATTCCTATCAATTTACACTTCCATCGCCATTCCTATCAATTTACACTTCCATCGCCATTCCTATCAACTTACACTTCAATCACCATTCCTATCAATTTACACTTCCATTGCCATTCCTATCAATTTACACTTCCATCGCCATTCCTATCAACTTACACTTCCATCGCCATTCCTATCAACTTACACTTCCATCGCCATTCCTATCAATTTACTTTTCAAGTACCATTCCTACTGAGTTACTGTCTTTACCTTACCTGAATGATCACCTACCCCCTCTCCCACGCCAGGAGTCCACAGAGGTATTATTGGGTCCTAGGGCAGATCTCTCATATGCCAGTGATTCATGATTGGGGGCCTTGGGTTATTTTTAATTGCCTTCCTCCCTCGGTTATGCCCCCTGAAGAGAACAGATTATCCCTCAGAAATCCGTGCAGCAACATTAAGATAGGACAAATAATTAGCAAGAATAGTTATGTATTCAATTCAGGAAAGATGCTGGTGATTTAACAGAGATAACAGATGAGAACAACATACATTTCTCGGAAAAATAAAGGTTTCAGCTTCAAAATTCAAAACAATTTCCAAGGTTACTGGATGAGTCATAAACAACAGGAGGATTGAAATATCATGAACCAATGTGTACCTCTATAGAAATGGTAATACCTAACCTTGGAATTCCAGTTCTATACAATATTTTTTGAGCAATAAAAAACAATCAGATGCAAAGATCAAAGACAAAGTGAATTTTGTTGTTTTTCTATACTTCAAAAAATTTGAATAATGAACAAAGAATGCCTTTCTAAAATTCTGATATGAGATTTTATAATGACATGTTTTATCTGGAACAGTGTCTTTGTCGAACAAAGAACAAAGCTACAATAATGAACCAAACAAATACATCATAAAATCAAAAATGCCATCATGTAAAACCTTCAGTTTAATGCATTCAATTATCAAACGTTTCAACTCAATTCTCATCACTTTGCACAGCGATCTTGAACAATTGTGTAAAAGAAAAAAAAAATGAATTTTTCAATAAATCCTAGAAATGTAATGGGGCTTAGGTGAAGCTTCGACAGGCCCATCAAAGAGAAAGTGGATTATGATAAATTGCATGAATGAAATAAAGGAAAATAGAAATAGATTGATGAAGCACCAGTACAAGCAGAAGATTAAAAAAAAAAAAATCAAATTCCTCAATTCTAAGCAACTTTTGTTCTTAAGAATGTAACTTAAAAAACACTATTTTTTTCTGCGTTGCAAAACTTATTACAATATGATTGATCATTGCTTTTTCTATATCATTATTGGCTGTTGATAATAAGTGATTGATTTTGCCAGATCATAGGTGATTAAGGTCAGTTATACAATTCCTTTTCTGTCTGCCATCTTGTATGAACTATTTAGACTTCTCAGTCACAGCAAGCGAAGTGAATTTTCGTATGGTCCAAGGCTTTTGAAAGGCCTGCTTATTCAAAAAGCTCACTCTAGGATGGCAAGCCTTCGGCAGAGCAAGCTCTACTTTCAAAAACCAGACTATCCCAATAATCCTAAAAAGAAGAGTATACAACCAATGCATTCTCCTGATAGTCACTTATGGAGCTGAAACATGGAACCTAACCAAGAGACAGACCTGCAAACTGAGAAGCATGCAACGTGTGATCACAAGACAGCACAGTATATCAGGAAGAAAATGGGAGTCAAAGACATCATAGAAACTATTAAAAAACTCAAATGGCAATGGGCAGGCCATGTTGCAAGAATTAAAGACAACCAATGGACATCACGTCTCACAACATGGATCCCCAGAGATCACATGAGAAACCAAGGCTGACAGAAAGCAAGATGGAGAGATGAACTAGACAAATTCAGAAAATACTGGCTATGTGATGCCCATGATAGAGAATCGTGGCAAATCCTGGGGAAGATCTATGTTCAATGACGGACGTTAAAACACTAATGATGATGATTATGATATGTTTTAAGTCGAATGAAAAAATTGGAAAAAGGGGATTGATCAATGGATTTGTTACTTCTTTTGCCTTCTATTACATCACTAAAAAGCCCCAAATTAAAAAAACAAAAACAAAAAATAACAATAATGCATCCGGTCAAATCTAGCATTAACTTACATTGTAATTTGCCCCCCCCCCAAAAAAAACTCTGACCAATTCAACTAATCGGGTGGAGGTGGGTGAAAAAACTTTTTCACTAGACATAGGTGTAAATGTTTAAATACTCAGCTCTCTATCTCCATTGGTGTGGCCTGTATGCACAACACACATAGATAGCCAGACCCAATTGAAAACTGGAGAAACCTATAATGACCGTTTTGGTTGATGATTTCTAATGCACATTTTTTTTTTCATAATACAGAAAACAGAGTATCCAAAATTCTTGTTCAGGCATACATGGAAATAAATAGATGAAACATTCCAAAAAGAATGACTTTGGTTTTTTGTACACTGTCATACTAAAATCAAAATAGCCTCAGGGTCAATGCTCACTTTCTACAAAATAATGTGTAGTGTTTTTAAACCGAATTTAGTCCTGCTTAGTTTGAGACCAATACATGGCAATCATTGAATGAAGATAATCAATTTCATACACCAAGGAGCATCTAATAGCAAATTAGAACAGTTTACTTCAGTTGCCAATTGCAAGAATTGAGTTAATTAGCAGCCTTGCCAGAGGGTTCTTTGGGCAATCTCCTCAGTTTAAGGGGCAACAACTTTGCAAAGAATGGTGCTTGAAAAGATGATACTCTGTACAAGAAATGTCAGTGGAATATTGAGGATGCGGTTAGGCTTTGTATCCTAATTCTCTAAGCTCAGACGCAGTCAGCTGAAAGGTGTGAGGTTGGAAATTGTCATGAAACATTTAATTCAGTTTATATAGGATCCATTTTTCTATCATTTGATTCTTTTTTTTTTTCGCTGCTTTGAGATGAGGTGTTATAGTTGAAGTCCTAAAGCTTATATTTGCATATAGAGAAAGAGAGTTTCCAGCAGAAAAAAAAACAAAACAAAAACAGTTTTTGACTATATATACAGTCTCTAATTTAAGAGAAAAAAAAATATATATATATGTATACACACACACACAGCACATAAGTATTTGAATGAACAGACTTTTTGCTTCTAATCACTTGGTTAAAAATAGAAACTTTATGCCGCGAGAACCAAGTTTTCTTGCAATCAACATAACAAGGAATGCCTTTAGTCATGCTTTTGGTTCTGCATGCCAAATTTCGAGAAAATGTTTATTTTTTAAGACTTAAATTGCTAAACAGAAAAAAAAAAGGATTTTTTTTTCTATCCTTCTAAAATCTTGTTCAGAATCAATCAAGGAGATTGAAAAAGGCAAATCCATAAGGCAATTAATCTGAGTTGCCAAACTAGGAAAATTAATTTGGATCCTACGTGCTCAAAATCCTTGATGGGCCCTGCAATCTTAGCCAATAACAACGGATTTTGTGCTCGTTGAAATACTTATGAGAAATTCTTTTTATAAAAACTATGGTTTGTTCATACGAAAAGTACTGCTCATAGGTATTTTGTTTTTCCTCTTATTGTATCTATTTGTAGAGTGTATGTGTTTATATGTATGTATATATTATATCCGACTATAAGCATTTACTAAATAAATCTGTTGAATTTATTTTGCAAGTTTATATCACTTCACTGGTTGATGAAGTTATTACGTAAATGAAGCAACAAATAAATCATGAGCATCTACCAAAATAGAAGTTTTGATAAAAGAGCATTTTTAAAAAGTCAGTTATAATTAACAAGGTCCTTATATCATCAATGATAGATGTGAGACAAAATAAAGTTGGTGCTTTTTATATCGTGCTGTTTATAAATTAATTACACTCAGATGACTAAGGAAATCTACAGGTCTGGTTAATCAGTATTAGTGACTCAATAGAAACCATCAGATGACCAACATCTTTTGGATGCATGCTATGTCGAGGGTGATCAATGAATAAATTACTTCCCTCTCCTTGCCTAATCACCAAAAAAGGTCAAAATTTGCAAAAAAACAAAAAAACAAAACAAGCGTGAATGCTGCAAGACATGAACTATTGGATCAATTCAGCATAAAATAAATAGAGCCCTCAACTAAAAACTTCTACGGAGGGGAAAGAGAAACTTTCAATAAACGAAAACCTTTTTTAGAGACATAATACGGAATAAATGTCAAAATATCCAACTCCACCATCATGCATGACATATGTTTAAGTAGATAGCCAGCCAAACCAACTTGGAAACTGAAGAAACTAATACTTACAGTTTCTAATAATTAGATTAACTATATTGAAATTAGTGTTCAATCTCTTGTGGAATTCTTCATACTTTTATAAGATTCCACAAATCTGCAGACTGAAAGCAAATTCAGAGTTGCAAAGAATTTATTCCGGTCCACATCAATGTTGCATGAGTACTGTTGGCTATTCTAACCGATGAAACTTCCTGATCTTTCATTTGCTACAGCATCTGCAAACCCACCTGAGTGAGAGATTGATTGATGAGGGCTATCTAAACTAAGCTTATCATAAATTTACTGTTCAATGCAACCCCAAAAGTGCAGAAGGCAGTTAATCAGAGCTTAATGATGGTAGGCAATCAGAAACATCGGGGCTGATTGATCTGGAATTAGTGGTCTTTGAGAAGTCAGTAGACATTTATTATTGAGTGGCCAAAGTTCCAGAGCTGCTGACAGTCATGTCACCATAGTGGGGTATGGGTGTCAGAGTCGAAACCTGAAGTTGATGAAAGTTCAACTGCAGATCCTTCCTGACACCTCTGAGACTGGACATGTTATGCATTACTGATAAGGACAAGGGTAATAGATGATCTTGGTTCATTTTAAGCTGCAATAAATCACTTATTGGTATTTGATATTGGACTAGTTGGAGTAGCTGGAAACTCACACTATTATCCTGTAGCAAATCACAAAGATGTTTTTTGCATTCTTAGTTAGAACATTTCAGGGGGACCTTAATACAATATCTCTAGCTTCAATGCACTGTTTCGGCTACTCAGAAGTCATAATCAGCTAAGCAGAAGCAGAATTTTAGTGTTGTATGGATTGATAAATATTGGAAAATTATTATTAGGGGAAGCATGAACACAGGCTGTACACTATTATTTGTTTTCATCTAATTTTCAAAAAAATAACAATTAGTACACACAAGAAATTTCATTGAAGTATGAAATGTGGTTCCTGATTTATGTTATCGCATACAGACATTTGGTGAATAATACATAGTTAGAGTGTGCACCATGATAAGTTGTCATGTGGGAGATTATATGTGGCTGAAATGATATACTCCCACCATTTAAAGAAAAAAAAATCACTCTGTGGTCTAAGAGAGATAATTTTAATCAGCAGTTATTGACAATCTTTCAGTGCAAATTTAAAGGTTAATGTTAAATGCAGTGTTTATAAGAATTAAGTATTACTCTTACTTTTTTTCTCTGATTTTATTTCATGCTGTATTGTTGACTACCTGGTGGTAATGATAAGTATCCCTACAAATGGCCCACCAACCAATCAGACAAATGGGCTACAGGTTCCTGTCACTTTTCTCTTGTGTGTGTGTGTGTGTTTGTGTTTGTATCTCAGGATGCTCCTAGTCATATTTTGGGGGCAATAACCTTGGGAACTGGCATGAACACACCACTGGGCACCATTGGAAAATCAATTTTTTGTTTTTACTAAAAAGTCCTTTATTTGTCTCTACGGTCAATAGACAAAGCCCAAATCTTGTGCAGGTATTTTTTTTAAATTCTAGATAATTATTTTTGGTACTCATGCAGGCTACAAAGATTCATATATACGAGCTACGGGTATATTCAACATTTTAAAATATTTCGTTGACCTGAATATTAGTATTTATCACATTTTTAGTCATTGAATATTGTATTGTTTGAGAGATGATGATACAATTGATTTTTTGAAAACAGATAATCTCAAGTATTAAGATGAGTGGTGAACAGGGTTGTAGCTTAGAGAGGTGGGAGACATTTTCAAATCGACCCTTGAGTCTCTAATGCTTTATGGATAGTTCACCTACTACATTTCTACTAGCATTAAGCAATGATAAGAAATTCACAATATGTTGCAAAAGGCCCCTCAAGGAGCCAAGCCCCTCCCCTCAACAAGCTCTTGCACCAGGCTTTTGAAAGGAGAAACAAATATAGATCCATTGTAAATAGAGATATGATTCATTACCATTTAAAGTTTTTCGAGCCCTTAACAGCAATCATGTTTACCCAGAAAGTTAGACTGATTTTCAGGTATGATTTCAAATCAGAATATAATACTGCTCCAGCTGCTGATCACATCAAAAAAAGGACTTGGAGTGAACACAACTATATTGTGAACAGTTCAGCTTTGGTTCAATAGGTTTTGGATTGGAAATATGAATACCTATAGTTACTTGAGGGAGGCCAAAACCTATTCTCAATGATCAAGAATTATCGACAACAGTTGCCAATAACCTACAAACAATGGTTTGAGCATTTTCTACAGGTTTTAGAACTTGAATATATGATAGCATTGTAGTGAAAGAAAGAGAGAGGTTGATGAATATACGTAGATAAGTTGGCATAGATTGATATAAAGACAGGTCTGGTTAGTCACTCAATAGAAACTGTCATAGGACAAACGTCTTTGGGCTGCATGCCATGTTGGAAATGATTGATTCAAAAATTGGAAAAAGGGGATGATCAATGAATAAGCTACTTCTCTCGCCTTCCATTTGGTCATCACAACCAGACACAAACTAAGGGGTCAATGAAGTATAAATTAAAATTGTAAATTCGAGCCCCTACAAAAAATTTCAGGGTGAGAGGGTTTGTAAAAAAATCCCCAAAAAACAAAGAAATATTAATTTCTAGATATGATAATTAAATATCTAAATTTTCATCCCTCTAATTCCATGGAGAGTTAGTCCAACCCACTGAAGAAACATCGGTTGATGGTTTCTAATAGAATGATGAGGAGAGGGGAATCTAAGCCTAACTTTCCATCAATATAGCTACTGGTACAATACACACATGGCAGCACTTTTTTTGTTCGAGAAGCAATGAATACTTGATACGGCTCTAATCAAATTAGATTCTCTTTACTGTAAACTAATGCCCAACTGCTCATATTGCCTCTTACACAAGTACCAAAGAGTTCAGCAAAAATGCACAAAGTTTTGTATAATTTCAATCTAGCATTCACAGTAGAGCAAGGGTCAGGAAACTTTGTTGTATGCAGGTCAGATTAGGAATGTTTTCATGCGTTGCAGGCCAAGGCAAATTAAAAAAGTATGAAACAATTATTCTACAAAGCCATTGAAAGAGTTTTTATAGTGTTAAATATCTTTATAAAAAAAAATGATTCATTCAAGGCTACTGTAAAAATGAGTTTCTTTTCTCTATTTTTTTGGTATTGAATTTTATTATTGGCCAATCAAAGATAGATAAGGGAAAGAGATAAAAATTTTCGTTTGCAACGGCATGTATTCAATAAATTTGGCAGGTCAGATGAAATAAGGCACTGGTCCAGACGAAATGTGACTGTGGGCTAGATTTGACCTGTGGGCTGTAATTTGCCGACTCCTGTAGTAGACAGCAAAACTCAACAGTCAGAGGGTAGAGATGACTGTTTTCCCACCTCAACAAGAACAATCTTAATTCGATTAAGGGAGAAAACTCTCCACTGTTTGTCTGTCTCATCACATTAAACCAAACCATATATAAAATTGACATTTCTCTACCATGATTCAAAATCATGACCAAGTGATTGAGAGGAGGCTCTGCAAACAACTGAACCAAACTGACACAGCTTAGATATCTACAAAAATTATGTTACAAATATGCAAGATAAACATCATTCTGATTTTGGATAAATAAATAAATTTATGCTAAAAAACATACATTTTCATCTATTTTTTTTTCTTAATTACATATACTATACAAAAGTTATAGTAATCATCTTCAGTCGGAATTGAAATAGGAGTGGAGTTTGACCCTGCAGCAGCCAGACTTGTGAAATCTTTTTTTAATTGTTTTTTCAATATTTTGTTTAGTTTAGTTTTCATCTTCCAGAGAATGTTTCTAAAAAATGATTAAAAAAATTATTTTTGTATATTTTTCTTTTATTTTTAGAAAAAAAAAAAAAATGAATGAATAAATGGTGGATACTTTCTGTAAGAGAGTTTAATTGAAAATTTGGCTGGCCAAAATAAGTCATTATTGTAATATATCACAATGGAAAATTTTTTTTATTTTGATAATATTTTTTTTTTTCTTGTTTGATAAAGAAAGAAAAAAAAAAAACATAGTTGAGGTTCCAGAGAATCGGAAAGAATGGAAATCCATTACAATAAATTTAGAATGAATGATTAATTTTTAGCAGTATTTTCTCCTGGAGGTCTTCTTTGCTACACGGCAAAGAAAAAAACTCTTTAATAGAAATAATATTTCCTTTGGAGAAAACAGAATCCAATAGCCAATAAATGATAATATCCTTAAAAGATGGATATTGAAAGAGTAAGAGGGAGAAAGAGAATGGGATATCATTCGATAGAGAGATGGATAGAGAAGAGATAAAAATCAATTTCTGTACAATTTGTAGTTGAATAAATCCAATGGGTTTCACTTTCACATTAGAAAATTAATGTCCAACATTTCTAAGTCCAGTAGAGCTTTATGAAATGTTGCCTTAAAGCTCTTTAATGGCCATCAATAATAATGAGTCTAGTTTCATTTTTTTTATATATTTGTTGTTATTTTCTTCTTTTGGGGGAAGCAATTTCCTCTTTGGAACAGTTCCTTTGTAAACTCTAAAGTTTAACCAAGAAACATTTTAATTAAGAACTCTTTCAAATTCAACTCAATGGCTTACTTTGTAGCATTTTATAATTGCAGATTATAGGTCCTTCAGGAACAATTTACGAATCACAATGAAAAAAAAAATCAATGAAATTCATTATTATTAAGTTTTTGAGGCCTTAACAGCAATGGTGTTAACCCAAGAAGTTAGACCAATTTTGAAGTAAGATTTCATATTTACATGTAATACTGCTCAAGCTGTTGATAGAGGCAAGAAAGCATTTAGAGTGAAGACTCCTACAGCACAAACTATTCAGCCCCAAACAGTTTTTGTGATGAATAATTATTGACAGCAGTGGCCAACAACTCACAAATAGCAAATAGAAAGCTTTATGGTTCAGTTAGAACTTCTGTGGCCTGTGGCTTTCATGGCCTCATCCAGTCATTCTCAACAGGGGCAATATCACCCCAAAGGAGGCCAAAGTTCAGCTGGCAGGGGTAATTATTTTTTTCTTTAAAGATATAGGTGATCTTATGTTTTATCATTGTGAAATTGACCGGTAAAGAAAACCTACGCCCACTTAGTTAATTACAAAATTTATATCTTAAAAGAAATATACATATATATATATATATATATATATATATATATATATATATATATATGATTGAGCTAAACAGCTGCTGGTAATGCAAAGGCACAAACAACTGTTTTGTAACAAGCTTATATGCAAATTTTTTGGTTCGTTTGTTTGTTTGCTCTCAATTAGTATGATTTCATTGGTTGATTTGCCTTCCTATTGTTACGTAAAAGGTGCATATGATGCACAAAGTCAGCAATTTGAGAGTGATATTGTATGTTGAAAATGAGTGTGTGCACACCCATGATAAAATTGCTGTGTGTGTATGTTGTGGGTGACACACAGGTGGATGTATGAGGAGGTGTGTTTGTGTGTGTGTCAACTCAAGGATTTTGAGAGAAATAGGCACAGACTTTAAGGGAGCCAATTGGGGTGGATAGCAGTTAGTCTCCACTAGCAGTGAGGCCGGTGGGAAAGTTATGCATCTCTCAGAAAAGGGGGCCAACTTCAACCGAATTCGGCATATTGTTTGTGTAAAATACAATACAGAAAATGTAGCATTTTAGATGCAGGAATCTTTCAGTGCCATTATCATCTGATTACACTATCAAGGGAGAGACGTGAAATAGTAATGAAACCAGTTTACATCTTTCCACAGATGCAGCCTTTTCTTTCTAGCAGATTCATCATCATGCTTTCCCAGCAAATGGATCTCAACACAACAGGCTTTCGAGAGGAGATTGCATCAACGTTGTCGGTGCAAGTAAATTATACACACATCGAAGATTGCCCCTGCAGTTATTTGATCTATGGATTTCAAGAGCAAGTGGATTCCACTAAACCTAATGAAAACTTTAAACAAAGAATTTGATTCCAAAATTTAATGAAAAAAAGACCGATCTGAAAAATGGAACTTATCCCAAATTCTGAGATGAGCATATAACCCAGTGGAGTTTCTCAAGTTGGTGTCACTTGCAGTGTTGCCAACTCAAATTTATTTTGTGTTAAATAGACCAGAAAAATGTCAAAAAATATCAAAATGTGCTAAAATGTCACCTTTTTATGGCCATTTCTATGAGTAAAAAATTGCTAGATGAATCTAAATTGGCTAAAAAATAGCTGAAGTTTGGCAGCAATTGCTGAAAAATAGTGCTAGAAGTCGCAGTAAATGTTAAATTTTTGTGCTGCCAAAACATTTTGGTGTCAACCCTTTGATGCTATCATACGTAGAGGGTTGCTCACCCCACTGTTGGTATACCAGTGACAAGTAGTTGACTTAAGATTGGGAATCTATCATATATTCAGATAATACATATAAGGAAAGTCCCCAAAATAGCCAGCCATTTTGAATATTCCGAGAAGCAGTCACATGGTCTTGATGTAACTTGGCATACAATAAGAAGGGATCTTAGCACACTTGAATAGATATTCTCCTATGAAGTAATTCAGTTGGTAGTAAGACACCATTGAGTGAGCTTATGTACCGTGTGATGATAGAGACCGCCCAATTTTCACATGTACAGGTTTTTCTAGCAAAACATTGTATCACACTGCACCTTCAACTCCCCTCCTCATAATCCAGATTTGGCTTCCTCCAACTTCTGGTTTTTCCCAGAGGGATTTCCTACCATGGATGAGATTGGGGAGAAAGCAATGAGGCAGCTGATGGCATTTCTGAAAGGCGACTTGGCAGTCTGTTTTGTGGGGAGAAATTCCAGGATAAATGTGTGAATTCCAAAGGGAGCACTTTGGAGGGAACTTAGGCAACATTGCTATGAGCAAGTCACTTTTTTTTCGTTTGTATTAAATGGCTGGACATTTTCTGGACCGATTTTGTATTCCTGACACCATATTCATACATTATAAGCACTTAGTCTTCCTCTTGGAGAATAAAGAACTTCCTTCCCAAAACTCCCATGTGGCAGGGATGGAAATGGAGAGGGGGTATGGCGTATACCTGATTCTCAATTTCAAGGTTTCTTTGAATGTTCAATGTACACTTTTGCATACATTGCTGTATACCAAGTTCCCAAAAAACATCTCCATCACATCACTGTACATGAGCTAGAGGAACTAACAGTTAGGAAATTTTTGGTTTTTATTGACATAGTTAAATCAAAGCCCTTAGCTTTGGGAAATACTTGTACGAGATAGCATGTTGGAAGCCGTCAACACTTGTTTTTTTTTTGGAAAATTTAGGCTTTTTTGGTGATCACTGCCCAACAAAATGAGAAAAAAAGTAACTTATTCACTGATCAACCCTTCCTCCAATTTCTTAATTGATCACCTCCAACGTGGTATGCTGCCAGGAGAAATTGGTTATATAATGGTTTCTATTGAGTGACTGACCAGACCTGCTCATTTTTACAATCGATAGTTTCCATCTTCGACCACTTCATCTCATTCCATCTCAATGCGGCCTTTTTAAAAGAGATGCATACAGGTCAGTACTACTTTTAGGAGGAATTCCTTGTACAACATGCCATTATTATAGGCTGAAGAAGTGATGAAAAAAACCTCAGAAAACTTTTAGATATCAGTGTGCAACATTTTTTGATCACTACTATCCACGGCAGACCGGTTTAATCACTGTTGATGTGTCAAGGTTATTCATGTATTGAACAATTATAGTAGAAACTTGAAATTTTGCACACACACTTCCATGAATGAGTACAGGAAGTTTTTTTAAAAAAATTCCCTGTAAATGAGTTTTTTTATTTGGTGATTGAATTCACCATGAAATTTCATGCCGGATTTGTCACTTTGTTTGTGCGCATGATTTTTGAAAAATTTTTTAATCATAAATTTATGATTCAAACCATACTGGTATATCATTTTCATCAAGATAACTTGATTTTATCACTGCCAATGCTTAATCTACAAGTATAGATAAATGAAAAGATGTGGACAGACCGGGGTAGATGCACAGGTACGGACAGACCAGGGTAGATGAACAGACTGTGGAAGATGTATAATTGAGTATGCTGCTCCGTGGAGGATACATGACAATGTGGTCTCCTAGGAGCTGCAATACTTATCGAGTGACAGTGATCAGATGAGAGAGAGAGCTCTTAGTAGTTATTCACTCACATACACATTATCTTCATATTTTTCCATTATGGTGAGATACAAATCAGCATATAGCTTTATATGGATGGGTTGAGGGTGTATGTGAAAGTATCTGTATTGATGATTGATGACCTCCCAGAAAATGAAGCAAGGTCACATTTGATTGAAAAGCAACAGAAATACCTGAACCTGCTCTAAAGAGATGTAATGGAATGTTAACGCAATAAACCCAAACAGTTTCCCCATTAAGGTGTTCTTATTTATGGCACTATTCCATTGTTTTCAATGCTCATCTGGACTTTATTTAAAGACAAAACAATCCCACCGTGCAAACTGCTCAGGAACCATTTCCACCAGGCCAACATTTGCCATTTTTGTGAATAATTATTGAAAACTGTCAACCAAAAGTGTCAACATATTCTTCTTCAGTTTTTAATTGACTCTGGCTATCTATTAATGTGTCACATGTGCAAGCTGCATCAAAGAAGCTAAATGGCTAAAAATTTAATCATTTACTCCTTATTATATCTAGATAATCCCCCTCATTGCCAAGTTTTTTAGGGGTCTCAATTTTATGTCGCTTAGTTAGTGTCCATCAGCATCCATACTTGGTTTTTGGTAGAACTGGTCTTTTCAAGTGAGCATCACCCACCCTTTTTCAAATTCTTCTGTTGATCACCCCCAACACAGCAGTCACTTGTCATGAGACAGTTTTCTCTTGTGTGACCAATCAGGCCTGTTTTCATTAATCGATCAAAGCTGGTAGGCACAACCCATTAGCCATGTTCAAAGACAAAGATTCTTTCCTTTTCTGAAGTGATAAAATTCTATCACTTGTATAAAAGAGTATCATGTACTAATTCCCTCAGGCAATAACCTTGCAGGGACAGAAAGAAAAGACTTGGTGCCTGCAAATGCATAATCAAATTAGAACTAATGACTTTGCAAAGGCGTACTACTTCAAACAAGATTCTGAACTTCTACACTGCCAACAACTTTTATGTCCAATTTTATGTTTAAGGTTAGCAACCTTAGCCAATTATCATCTCTAATTAGAGTTATTATCTTAACACAATAATTAATGGTAGCTTTGTATCAATGCGACACATATACATTGCATAGATACAAAGGTATTTGAAATTGAAGTCATAGCAGTTGCGCAAAAATCAAAATGAAACTGTTTACTGGAAGTTACTGAAATATTAGACATTATTAGTATCATCTGGAAATTTTTAAAAATGAATTTGTAGGCAAGTAAAAGATTTATGTGCTCTTCGGTTAGGTCAAATGTCATATTTCTTGAGAGACAACCCCCCAATGGAGTATCGCAGCCGGTGCCAAAGCCCTGGGTTCTGTTGCATGCATCAACTTAGTAATCCTTGCAACTCTCTTGTCTGGTCAAGACAAGGACATTACAGGACCAGGACATTATACCTACGAGATTTTATGATCACCCCCTTGGAAGGATGCAAATCCACTAAAGGGGTACTTCCGCTCTAATCACATGGTGTCTACACAATTAGCTGCTGAGTGCACAGGGCAATTTATTCTACTGAAGAGTTTTTCACTCCCTTTGCTCATAATGGGAATTGAACCCAAGACCTTCCGTGGATGAGGCAGACATGTTAACCACTACACTATCTGAGCAGACATTTATACTCTGATATGTGCAATTTTTGAAATTTAGAACCCCTTTATAACATGTGTTACAGGCATCACCCTAGCTTTACCTGACCCTGCTTGATTGTCAGAAGACTGGGTGCCTGCAAACGTAGCAGAATCAAATTAAAAACTAATGAAATTTCCAAAGACTCAAATTTACTTGCATACAACCAGAGGTATAGCTGAAGAGAGCGGACTATTTGAACCTGCCATCCAGTTCCCAAACATAAGCTCCCCCCATTAAAAGCTTAATATAGTAGTTCACCTCCTGCATTTCCACTGTCATCATGTAATTACAAGGATACATATTTGTACCAACATTAAATGCATAAATAATAATTCAGCCTTTGATGTTGGAGAAAATCTTAATAGATGACTTTTGGCATCACCTAATAGAGTCCTCCATTAGGAAGAGGAACATTTAGAAATAAGCATCAAAGTACAGGACCACATCAAAGAGAAAATATGTCTGTTTGAGAAAACCAAGGTGGAATTATAATAATCAGATAACTACAAGTCATCAATGACATCTTGTAATGGTTGAGAGGGTATCAGGACAACTGACCCCAGTACAATCACCCTCTGGATAATTGCCCTCCAGATAAATTGCTTTCAATATTGACCCCCTGGACAATTTCCCATCGGGTGTGATCATTAACATGGCTAACTGCTTTATTTTCACTAACTTTAAGTTTGGCTTTACAGTTGCTATGCTATTATCTGAGGGCAGTTGTTCCATAACAGGTTCAGAGTTGGATAGAACAAAAGAATTCAGAACAGTGTTTAATCTAGTAGAAATAGTACTTTCTATCAATCAGTCCACGGTATATGTCATGTATGAAGTCTGTACCGGAAAACAATCAGAGAGGACATTTCTGTTTATGCATGAACAGATGTACTCCTGCAAGGTTACCCAGTTGGCAGTGAGATTAGATTGAGAGAGCTTGTGTACTACGTAAGCGTTTGATTCTTAATGACAGAATGAGTCATTCCTCATGACTTGTGCAGGGTTTCATGGCCAAACTTTGCATCACCCAAGTCTGTCAGATGCCCCTTCCCCTGTCCAGATTTGGCTCCCTATGATTTATGACTTCTGACTTCTGCTGTTGAAACAGCAAGGGGGTCAAGGAGAATGCAACAAAGCAGCAAATGGCAAACCTGGAAGAGGACTTTCCAGACTGTTTTGATCAATGGAAAAAATGCTGGAATAAGTGTCAGGTCCCAAGAGGAGTAAGTTGAAGAGGATTGAGGTGCCATTGCCTGAAGTGGGATTCTTTTTTTTTCATACCGAATGGCTGAAAACTTTCCTGATAGATCTTGTATATTACCATGTTACAGGAACCATGGCAAGTTCTTACTTCAGGTTATTCATTAAAACCCTGAAAAAAGCATAACTCTTATTCTACCTATATTACATCCCATGACTTGTCATATCACTAACATTTTATTTGAGACACACAATAATAAAATGAAAAAAAAGGTCTTAATAATATATGTATATATGTAATACATTATATAAATAGTCTTATTCTGTCAGAAACCCTCGCATTAATTCCTGGCCACTGATAATCCTATTTCCTCACTTTCAATGTACAACATGCAGGTTCAGTTTGGGAACTTGAAAATTTCAAATAACCAATTGTGAAAATCCTGGGCTCAATCAATGAATTCCACTTTTAAGGATGAACATCACTATTGTGGTTTTTATTTATTCACTACCTATTATCAGAAATCATCAACCAAAACAGTCAACATAGATTTCTTCAGTTTTTAAGTAAATCTTGCCTGCTGGCTATGTATGTATTGCATATACAGACTGCACCAGTAGACCTACAAGGCTGAAAATTTGAACAGTTACTTCTCATTATATCTAGAAAAAAGTTTTTTTTCAAATTCCCCTCCAAAATAAGTTTCAAGAGGAAGGTTCAATTTACCATGTAAGTTCATGCTAAATTGGTCGATTAGTTTGTGCCTGGCAGCATTCACGTTTGCTTTTAGAAAAATCTGACTTTTTTAGCGATCATCATGCAACAAAAGTCAAGAGAAGTTTCCCCGGCTTCTTTCAATTGATCACCCCTCAAAATGGCATGTTACCAAAAGAGGTTGGTCAAGTAATAAATAGTATTAAGTGATTAACCAGGCCCGTATGATAATTTAAAAAAAGAATTATTAGACGTGTGCTATCAGAAATTCTTCTGTGAGTGGGGCTAAAATGTGTGCTTTGATAAACTCTGAGGGTTTTTCAGCAAAACAGACAGGTATCTAGCTTTTGAATTATTATAATTATGTTACATATATATTCGATCATACGCTAAACATACTATAGACATTTTGGCATCTTCCTAATATACACTTCGAGAACTTGCTGTCAAAAATATATCATCATCAAGAAGAAGCCAAGTTTTGATACATTCTTTTCTAAAGACTACCCAAGGTTACATCAGGAGTTGCAACTATTTAGTTCATGCTGGGTAATAACACTCAGTGTCTGTGATGTCGAAAGTCGTTAAATAAAAGGCAATAGAATTTTTCATGAAAAGAATTCAAAACCGAAGCTTGATCAAATAACCAAGAACTTCTTTGGCCTTAGTCCAGCACTCTTTCAAATTATGGCAATGATTGCACAGTCTTAAAAACATTCTTGGAAACGTCTGAGGAAATAGCTGAATTATAGGATAATATGAGGCCTCAAGGGCATTTAATGAATTGTCAGAGGAAATATAACTTGATGAAATAGTAATCAGATCTGGTGGTACAGAGGTAGCCTAACTGTTAACGGCATAGAAAATGTAATTGGAGAACAGAATTCAAATTCCAGTTGAGGTACTTTGTGATAACTTCATGCTAATGTCCTTGTGAAAGGCACTAATTCACATTCTGGCCCTGAGAGTAGAAAAACAGGGCAGAGGGATCCCTTCAATTCTGTAAAGCAATCTATCAAAGAGAATGCTACGTTGAATAAAAACAAACAGCTTAGTAGTTACTTTGGCTCTCTTCTTGCCGAGCTGCTGCAAAAGGACACCAAGCCTAAAGAGTAAACTCAGTATGGGAGAACTGATCCTCACTTAGAAAACAAAAGCAAAATCAGCGCAGATGATAAGAAAAAACTGGGCTTTCCCTTGTCCAAAATGATGTGCAGAGAGCAAGGGAATAGCTGGAAAGTTGGGGGCCCAGGGTCTTCACTTCTTAAGCCACCCCTCCCAACATTCAGTGGTTCCCAACCTGGTCGCTGTGGGCCTGAGGGCCCGCAAAAATGTCATTGGGGGACTATGGGCACACCTTCCAAAAGCCAGAGGTCCAAGCCTCCAAAAGCTTGGAGATTTGAGGACCTGAGCAGGAAGCTTGGCTCCCAGGGAGGCCTCCTCACGATTGCCCTATCCCTTATGTTATGTCCCTGGTGAAGAGCTGTATTTAATTTGCTCTGTTGTGTGGTGTTTGTGCCATATTAAGAATAAATGATCTAGAAGATCACACACACACACATATATATATATATATATATATATATATATATATATATATATATATATATATATATATATATATAATGAAAAGGAAAAAACCTAAACGTATAATGGAAAAAAAATCATTTAAATTACTTATGAGCAACAATTGATTGCACATTTATTTATAATGAACACATTTAGATTCCATTAATGGGAGAGTGATTAATCTTTTCAATGCCTAGGGGTCATTCACAAGATTCAAAGATACGAAACTAACTGCTCAGAAGATACAGGAAAATGCAATAATCTATCTCTGTAATTCACACAGAATACAAAGCAATTGAAATATTCTAATAAAAAAAAGCCTGGTTAGTCACTTGATAAGAACCATCATATGGCCAACTTCTTTTTGCAGCATCCCGTGTTGGGGGTGATCAATTAAAAAAATTGCAAAAAGGGAGGATCAATGAATAAATTATATCTCTTGCATTTTGTTGGGCAGTGATCACTAAAAATAGTTTGAATTTTCGAAAAACAAGTGTTGAAGTTGTTGCACACAAACTAAGAGACTAGTTTTGCATGAACTTACATTGCAAATCGAACTCCCACAAAAGATTTATTTGGGAGAAAATGAAAAAAAACAAACAAAACAGCCAGACATAATAAGCAGTGAATATTCAAATTTCCAGCTTTCTAATTCCATTGGTACACACTGTACCCTGGATACATAGCCAGCCAGTTAACGAGCCGGACAAACTTGAAAACTGAAGAAACCTTTGTTAACAGTCTTGGTTGCCAGTTTCTTATAAGATAGTTCCCCCAAAAAATCAAAACTAACTTGATTTAAATAACGGTTTATTTATCTATAACTTGAGATGCTTTTCATTGCAACTACTCAGACTATCTGGCAACGGCAGATCAGACATGAAGAACAAGCTCCCGGCAGTGAAGAGCAACTAAGATTGAAATGAAAGAAATATGAGTCAAAATTGATAGAGGTTAACAATGCTTCATCCAATTGGGAAAAAAAAAAAGAAATGAAGATATTACATATCTATACATTTATAAAATTATTTGATATCACCATTATCATTAATTTTCTAAAATTTCCAGATAAACAATATTCCGAATGAAGATATTCCTATTCTCCTGCCAAGCTATTCTTCTTTAAGTAAAGTGTCCGTCTCTTTTGAGACAACTTCCACTGGACTGTAAAGCCAGTGATGAAGTCCCGGTTTCCATTTCAGGCATTAACTTGGTGATCCTTTCAAGTCTGGTCGAGACCGGGACTTTATACTTACAAATTTTTATGACCATCCCCTTGGCAGAATGCAAGTCCACCAAAGGCATACTTTCACCCTGATCACAATGCTTAAAGTATACTCATTTAGCTACTGAGTGCATAGGGAAATTTGTCACAATGAAGAGTTTTCCATTTTTATCTCATATTGAGAATTGAACCTGGAAACTTTTGAATGTGAGGCAGACATGCTAACCATTCCATTACCCAAGCGGACATTAATCTCTAGTTGACAATATTAACACTTGGAATTTTCAATAGCCTACAGGGGGGGGGGAACAGTATTTAGTTGATTGCTGGTTAGAGTAAGTTTATTGAAAGCACATCAAAAGTTTGAAAAGTAATGCTCTAATTATAGTGCTGAAACTTGAAAACCCACTTAGGAGATACACAAGAACATGAGAAGAATACTTAAACCATGTTACTTAATAGAAAGAGGATGAACCAATTATCATGCCAAAATAAAAAAAAATAAACTCCTAATCAATTTTAACTAACAACAGGTCTGGTTAGTCACTCAATAGAAACTGTTATGCGAACAACGTCTCTTGGTAGCATGCCGTGTTGAGGATGGTCAATTGAAAACTTGGAAAAAGAAGTGATCAAAAAAAATAACTTTCCTCACTTGCCTCTTGTTGGGCAGTGATCACCAAAAAGCAAGTGGTCCCAAACTAAGTGATCAATTTAGCGTGAGATTGCATTGCAAACTGAACCCTCCACTAAAAGCCTATTATGGGGGAATTTTAAAAAAAAAAACAAAAAAAATTTTTTGTAAACACTTAGAGGAAATTTTAAAATTTTCAGCTCTCTATTATTGTTGGTGCAGTATATACGCATGATATTTATGCACCTATGTAGCCAGCAGAACCGATTTTAAAACTGAAGAAACCCATGGTGATAGTTTTGGTGACGGTTTCTACCAATGGCCAATTTTTCTTTCTTACAAACATAATTAAGATACAATGTATTCATCAGAAAGCATTTAATCACAGGTTGAGTTGTAAATATAGATATATGAAAGTATTCATGAACATAAGTGCTGCTATAATTGGTGTTGTTGTGCACTGGAAACTACATATTTTTGGCAACAACCTTTGGGTGTTATGTACAAGGAAGACGAGCTTGTTGCCACAATGAGGGAATTGTTTTTTATTAGATTTTATCAGAAACGCAGAATTTTATAGGGAATACATTTTATTAGATTTACTCATTAATAATCATCTTGTCACTTGCATGACATGCATATTTATTTACTAATAAGTTTAAGGCAGGCTTGTTTCTCGAGGAAAAATCAATCTGATGCATTGAAAGCAAAAAGCTTTCATGCTTGTGCGTGCGTACTAATAAAACATGTTTGGCATTTAAATATGAACCCAGGGCGGTTTGTATAGGTATATATATATATATATATATATATAATTGCACATACAAATATGCAGTGGCTGCAAAAAGTATTTGATGTATTACAAAAAAAAGATTTTTATCATCATCAATCTTTTATCGTCTGTCATTGGACATAAACTTTCCCCACGATTTGCCAGACCTCTTTATTGTGGACGTTGTGGTGCCAATACGTTCTGAACTAGTTCAATTCAATTTGCCATCTCATATTCAGCCGGCCTCGGTTCTGCATTTGATCTCTGGGGATCCAGGTTGCTAGTCATGATGTTCAGTGGTTATCAGCCATTCTTGCAGCATGATCAACTCATTGCCATTTGAGTTTCCTGAGGACTCCTGATTTTCCCCTTATATATTGTGCTGTCTTGTGATCTCTCTATGGGATGTTGAGCATGATTTTCTCATGTGCACATTGACCCTTCAGCTAAGACCTATCCAGTCTCTCTATAGGTGACCATCAGAAGGATACATTGGTTGTATACCCTTCTTTTTAAAACTAATGGGATTTTTTTGCTCTCAAAGCTTGAGCTTGCTCTACCAAAGGCTTGCCATCCTAGATTGTTTTTCACTTGATTTCTTCTTCTTTTGTTGAGGATTTCATGAGGATTTATTGTAGATGTAGTGGTCTATTATCTTTAGCGTTGCATTTCTTATTTTGACCAAAGATCAATACAGACGTCCCAAGTTATAATGCAGATGTTGGGGTCTGAGAAAGCCGACGACATTATAACTGAGCAGCTATAACTACAAGGTTGCCAATTTAAACTATTTTAGAGCTATATTCAGCTATTCAGAAGTTGGATTAATATCTTGGGGTCAAGCATCCACCTGCGACAGATCCATAATCTCATGGGTATGCTTTGCTGCCTTTGGTACTGGAATCATTGACTGTATCAAAGGAATCATGAAATCAAAAGATGACTAAGAGATTTTAAAGCAAAATGTGCTACCCAATGTAAGAAAACTAGGCTTTTTCCAAAAATCATGAGTGCTCCAGTGTGACAAAAACCTCAAGCACACTTCCAAAAGAATATAAGAATGGGAAGATTGAATTGTTTCAAACTGGCCAGCCATAAGTCCTAATGTCTATCCCATTGGAAAACCTTTGAAGAAAAGAGAGAAATCTGGAGCCATCGTTCCAACACAGACCATGCATCGTAAAAATCATTCAAACATTCAATCGCTTGAACAAATGATGAAGAAAGGAATTACTAGAGCAAGAAGCTTATTGATGACTGGCAGAATTGTTTGGAGACAGTCATTGTTTCCAAAGGGAGTATGCAACCAAATATAAAGGAAAGATGCCAATATCACTGTCCGGGTCATAGTTTCGATTTCTTCTTTGAAATTATAACAAGTAGAAAAACAATGATTTTTTTGTTAAATGACTTTGGACATCCGATTTAGATAACATGATTGTAAAAATTCGATACTGTATGTTTAAGAGCATTCCCAGCCCCCCAAAATGGTGATGATGGCATGTTTGGCTGAGTCGTTGGAGGTGGGAGGTACACCAGACTGGTGTTTAGGTAGACAGAGGAAGATGGTTTGCACTGCCTCTATGACAGCTTACCTCAAAATAAATGCTGAATGCTATTTTTGCTTTTAGAGTGTTTTTGTAAAAGCAAAAAGGTGGTATAAAAAGCATTCTTTCAAAAAGTAAGGGGATACCTATACATAAAGAGCATGGTTTTAAAACACGATAAGCTCCATCTAAAAAAAAAAAATGAATTTTACTCATTCGGGCCGGGGTTTTTTCAAGGGTTACAAAGCAAGGGCAGAAATGGATAGATATAAGTTTTCTCGTTTTCAAAAATATCCTACAGTCATACATCATTTTGAAGGTTATAAGATATATATTTTATTCATAGCAAAATCATACATATATGAAGGTCATATGACCCCACTGTGTATTCAAAATGGCTAAGAAATCTAATGCGCACCTTGATTTACTTCCGGTCTGAGAGAGTTAAATTAAAAATAAAATTCTGAATTTGAATCTTATCTTTTTACAACTTCATAGACTGCATAAATAAAGAAGAGAAAAAAAATTAGAATCCAGAATTTGATTTTTAATTCAATCAGACATATTCTTTTAAAAAAATGAGGCTTATCACATCTTGGGACCAGGCTCTCCATATATTGCGTGTGCATCACTTTGTGCACTTGAATATAGACATAACATTGATGCTTATGAATATAAATGATTCTCCAAAAGATTTTCCAGAATGGTCTTCTCCTGTAGAAGTCATAGCATAAACACAATGAGTGGCAAATATCCACAAGATTAAAACATGAATGTATGCAAAAAGAAATTGCATAAAGTCAGTTTTTATGGCAATGCCAGAAATCTCAATGAGCAAATCAAGAGTACACCCAAGTCGATTATAACAGCCAAAGCTTCTCTATTTTGAAAAAAAGAAAGAAAAAGAAGCAAGATATCTTCACTAATGCAAGCATGTAAGCTTGCAATTCATACAAAAGTTCATAAGAGTGCACATTTACAAAAAAATATCTTCTGGATGGATAATCATTTAAAGAAACTTCAGTCAGCAAAGACTGGAATAGTCATTAGAGAAAAATAAGCAAGATAAAAAAAGATAGTTCATGTAACAATAACAGACCATTACGAACCAATTCATATTCACTGAGAGTCAATACTGGATAACCTATGTAGTTAAAGTTGTGTGTGCCCCATATTTTCAAAAGGTCTGTGCTAAATGCTAGCAAGATATCAATTCCGATTTAGTGATTCTGCACTTGATATACAGTACTCTACTGCTGTAAACTTTTATGAATGACTGGTTGTTTGAGATCAGCAATATCAGCCAATTCACACCTTAAATGTCGGGTTAGATACTATGATGGTTAACACGCTGCCTCACAAGCAAAGGGATCCTGCTTGATTCCTGATATGAGCAAAGAGTGTTGAAAACTTTTCATTGAAACAAATATCTGAGTGCACTCCACAGCCAAGTGAGTACACCCCTAGCCATGTGATAAAGGTGGAACTAATTGGGATTGGAGTCATGTTCTCTATTCAAAAGGATAATAATGAATGAAAGAGGAGCTTTCGGATAGTCTCCGACTGTAATACAACACAATGAACCTTTAATCAAGGCGAATATTTCAATGGAAGTGTAGTATCTATGTGATGTGTATGCAATGCATAAATGCAAAACCGAAGTCATAGCCTTTAAATAGAGATCAAAATGAAAATACTTTTACTCAAATATCAAGCATATTTGTTGCACTATCTGGCTGTAAAGTAAATGAAATAAAATTAATTTCTTTACCATGTGAGTAAAAAAAAATTATGTGTTAAAATTTATGCATATTTTCTAATTTCAGGGCCCCTTCATGATATGCTAAAGGCCTTTCTCAAGTCTAATCTGGCCCGGCTGTCAATTTGTACTAATAATCAATGCTTCATGTTGAAGAGGGAGATGCAGAGTAGCATGATGGTTACAAACAGATTAGAGACATGAGAGATCATAGTGAAATGTGAAGATTGAATAAAAAATTATCTTAATTTATTCTATCAGTTATGTTGGTTTCCATCAAATGTAGAAAAATATTCGTGCTCAAGATATTCTTGGGGTGATATCTCACAAAACGAGTATTTCAATTTAGTTACACATACATACATCAGGATGGCATATAGATATGATCCCCCTTAATGTTACGTATGTATGGGTAGAAAATTACTTAAGTGGTACGGTTGTACTAATCTCTAAGGCAAGGGGAAGGACTGTAATAGACTGGAATGGTACTGGGATAAATACCATAAGTACATTGTTAAGATGACAATTTGAAGAGGTTTGAAGCAGAGAGTTTGGGCCAGAGAATCACTGGCATGAGGAGGAGAGTGAGAAAAGAGAATTAATAAGGGAAAGAAAGAAGAAGGAGGGAGAGAGAGACAAGAGAAATTATGGTACATACCTGACTTGAGACATATGGCTCGCAAGGGTATTTGGAGGACTAGAGCTGACTACAACTCTTCGAAGCCCCTTAATTGTCCATTACTAGCTTCAGTAGACTACCCTTGGGCACAATACTATGCAATGGATGCAATAGAATATTTGCAGTTTTTTTTATTTTTAAATTGAATATCCCTCTTCGTATATAAAGGCATAAATGGTGAAAGGATTGAAAGAGAGAGAGAGAGGCAGGAGAGAAGAAAAAGAAGAACTAGCATTCCAAGGGAAATTATGAATCATTGCTACACATACGTGCTCCTTTTTACTCTGTGAATTAAACCATTAATCGATGATGGTAAAATCAAGTTACCTTGATAAAAATACTGTCAGTATGGTTTGAACCATGAATTCATGATTTAAAAAAACAAAAACGGATTCAAGCAGTCACTTGATAGAAGCCATCATGTGACAAATTTCTCGTCATGTTCAGGGTGATCAATGAATGAATTAGTTCACTTGCCTCTTTGGGGGCAGGAACCACTAAAAAAAAGTCTGAATTTAAAAAAACAAACGAGTGTGAATGTTGCTGGACACAAACTAAGGGATCAATTTTGAATGAACTTAGATTGCTAATTGAGCACCCCCTACTAAAAACTGAGGGAAGGGGTCTCAAAAAACAAAAACAAAAATGTTTTTCTTACTCATTGGGGATGGAGGTGCATAATTCAAGTTTCTACTCTGAACAATTAGAGCCGGGTATAGTCTGGATGCATAGATATATATCAATGTCAGAACACGTAAATAACCTAAATCCAACAACAGTCTTTCAATGATCTGCCATGGGTAGTGGTGATTAAGAAAGAAGAAACCCAGCAACAGTGCTTAAATGATCAGTTGTGGGTAGCAGTGATTAAAAATGGAGAAATAATGACAGATTGAAGAAAGATAAAAATAAAAACGGACAGGTGAGAAAAAAAGGATGAAGTGGCAGAGATGGCCGAGGAAGCAGAACAAGAATGAGAGAAGAGCAAGGAAGGAGAGAGGAGCAAAGAAGGAGAGAGGAGCAAAGATGGAGAGAGGAGCAAAGAAGGAATGAGAAAGAAAGATATGATAAAAAAAAGTGGCATTAAGCATTGGGGTGTATGCAAACAAAACTGACCAAAAGGAAAAAAAAATGTCAAATGTTTTCCTTTCTCCGGTGTGGAGTTATTTCAGGAAATTTAATGTTCTGTTTGGTTGTATTTGGATCAGCTAATCATTTTTCAAGCCTTTTGGGAGACTGGTACTCCCTCAATCAAATTTAGCCAAGCCTCTTTTTGAATTTGAATTGACAGTGACAAAACAACCAGCAACGGTTCCATTGTGATGATACAAACAGACAATTGAAGTCTTACCATCCGTTATTCTGCCTTACCAACAAATGATTCTGTAATATCTTAGTTTTTCTGACCATGTATTACAGAAGGTGTTTATTCAGTTCCCTTGATGGTACCATCAGACTCAAAAGAGAGATACTGCTCTGTGCCGGGGTGGGGGAGGTATGCTACCCCACCTTTCTTATGTACCATGTAAGGAACAAGCACTTGAGCCTAAGGGGATCCTGTTACTTTGTTAGTTCTAAAACAAACACAGACATGGGGGTGTAGCAGAGGGGTGGAGTGAGGTTGTCAGGGAGCCAAACCCCAACTCTCCAGCTATGCTCCTACCCTCCCCCCACCATCTCTTTTGTTGCTAAGAAGCCAAAATTATTTTTCTACAAGGTCTGAGCAATTTGGTCACAGACTAGGGATAGAACCAAAATTTTTTCAGTACTTGAACCAAACAGGTCTGGTTAGTCACTCAAGAGAAACCACCACATGACCAATATCTTTTGGGAGTATACTGGGGAGAGGCTGATCAATTAAACAATGGGGAGTGATCACTAAAAATTCCAAATTATCAAAAACAAGCATGTACACTGCCTGATATAAACTAAATGACCGATTTAGAATGAACTTACATTGTAAACTGAACTGAATCTTTTTTAGGGGGGAGGGGATTTAAAAAAAAAAAAGCTTTTTTTTCTAAACTTAGTGAGTAAACGTTCAAATTTTCTGTTCTCTAGCTCCATTAATGCGGGTTGTACACACAATTCATGCATAGATAGATAGCCAACAAGTCAGACCAGCTTAAAAACTGAAGAAACCTATGGTGTCAGTTTTGGTTGGGTATTTCCAACACTACTTTTTATATTGCTAGATTAGTTAGGAAATCTTACAACATTGTCTTTATCAGATTTTTTCTCTCAAGTTTATTCAAAGTGTATTGTTTTGATGTGTGGAAAGTGTTTTCAGATATTAGTATTCAACTCTTAAATTCATACAAGCAAATCTGAATGTTTATATCAGGAGGTATAACCATTAATCAAAGTTATTTCCCATTCAGTATTAAGAGAAATTTTGAATTATTTTTTATTTTGTCATAATTTTAATAAACTTCATTTCCACCATAGAAGAGTTCCACTGTCAATTAGGAGCAGTATCAAATGTTTTTTGACATAAGAAGTTCATGAGCTTAGCCTAGCCTGGTGCTATGCCACATGTTAGGGACCCAATGATGATCAAACTCACTTCAGTTACTCATTGTCAAGGCACTTTAGACCTTTAAATATCTTGGCCTTCAGTCTTTTCATTGACTGCTAAGCAGTGCCATTACTTTTCGTTTCCATCTGTTTGATGTGTGTTTTTCAGTCAAATTAGAACTCTTCATTTCCTCTCTCAAGGTTTGTCCGTTTTTTTTTCTTCCAACTTGTTTTTGTTTTTGAGAAGCTGCTTATTACTTTGTCCCAGCTGTTCAAATCACAATAGTGTTTCTTCAATTGAAGTGCCACGTGCAAATACGTTAGAGTGCGGATATACTACAGTTTTCCTGTGTTGTCATATTTGAAGTTTTTTCCAGTCAATGCTAGCATATATATATATATATATATATATATATATATATATATATATATATATATATATATATATATATATATAGATAGATAGATAGATAGATAGATAGATAGATATGATACCAATATATCATTGAATAAATGGAAAAGGAGACATTGCTTTGATCAATATTTTACTACACATGATTGGTCTATGTAATATCAAATTATGCCCTTTTATGATTCTTATTACAGAGAATAGGACAGTATATTAACCCTATCCCTCACCTTAGGATAGTGTTTCCAAAATTTGTGGATAGAAAATAAGGATGTCAGTACATTGGAATAATAATTGCAACTTATTTTCAAAGGAAGAGAGTCGAAACATTAAGAACTCTCAATCTCATAAAACCTGGGGTTGGGAACAGGGTGGCCAGGAAAACACAATCAGAACAAATTGAATTGAATGAAATGAATTTTTTCAGATGGAAGAAATTCCCAGGAATTATAACAAACGAAGAAATGTCAGATAGCGCTAAAGTGGCTTTGAAGGATTTTGGCATCAAATTGCTGATGTCTTTGAGAATTCCAAATGAAATCAGATATTACATCCAAACAGGTAATCAATAACCATTATCGATTCTGGACTAGTGCTAGAAACAATCAACCAAGACTGTCAACATCAACTTCTATGTATGTATCACTTGTACATACCCGCACCAATAGTGCCAGAGAACTGAAAATTCAAACATTTATTACTTATTATGGCTACAAATTTAAAGAAAAAAGAAAAGATCTCTCCCCTCAAAATATGTTTTTAGTTGAGAGGGTCTATTTACAATGTAATTTAACGTTAAATTGGCCTCTCACAGTCAGGCATTGGTCATATCTTGTTTTGTTGCAAATAGAGACAATTTTAGTAATCAGTTTCCAACAAAAGGCATGAGAAGTGACAATAATTGATCAGCCCCAACACTGCATGCTGCCTATAGATGTTAGTCACATGACAGTTTCTATTGAGTGACTAGCCAGTGACTTGCATCTTGGATTTTTTTTTTTTGAAGTTGCAGTTTATCACCGCTTCACTCAGGCTGTCACTGTAGGACAGTTATTAAATGGCACAGATAGGAAATAAAGAAGCAACTACAAAAAAAAAGGAATAGTGATTGACGATGCTTCACCTGATAAAAAATAAATCAGAATAGTATTAGTACTAATAAAACTGTGAAAGCAAAAACTAATACGGTACTAAACGCTTGCAAAAAGATGGAGTTGGAGAATGTTTCAGCCATTCAGGAATATAAATACACAAATTCAAAACACAGAACCATCCCCATTTCTTTCTCAATCTCAAACATGTAAAACAGTACGCAATTCTCTGTAAAAAAAAGATGGCTGGTACCCGTTGAAATGCATCAAAACATACCCATGTGAAAATAGAAATTTTTGAGATGTAATCACTGCTTCTCTCAAGTTTTCTTTCTTTTCACCTTCCAATCGTCAATTTCATCAACATTCTGTTGAATCACCTCATATCCTTAAAACAAAAACACACACACATATATATATATATATATGTACTCACACACATTTGGAAATGGACATATATGGTCCAACAGGATGATGATAAATTGCATTATATTATGTGAAAACTTATTTGAGATGATCTCCCGTCATTACACAGTTAATGTATCACTTGCCCTAGACAATGTAAACAGAATAAACAATTTATTCTATTTACATTGTCTAGAGTGAGTGATACATTAACCCTGTAAAGATGGGAGATAATCTCAAATGATTTTCTACATAATATAATGCAATTTACAATCATATATATATATATATATATATATATATATATACGCACACAACCAAATGTTTCCAAATATAAACATATATATATATATATATATATATATATATATATATATATATATATACATACTTAAATATACTCATATCCACATACACACACATATTTATTGATAACTATCATACACACATTTAAAGTGCCAGGCTTAATGCAAGTAAAAAAAAATGAGTTAAAGAGTGATATATCTTACTTAATATTGCTGGGATTGTGCCTTCAGGTATTATCGTGTACAATAAGCAAAGAGGACTTAGCTTCCTAGTGATGATAAGATTGTATGGTTTGCAGCTATACTGCATCTCATCACAATCATTCTCTAGGATGTTGTCGAACATCCTCCATCTAGTGCTAAATCTGGTACCTCTCAAGGTTCTAAGGAGGTGCTGATGGCTCAATGGTCAACAGCATGGAAAATGGAATCGACAGACCTAGTTCAAACACTAGCCGAGACATTTTGTGTTCACAATACCAATGCCCTTGAGAAAAGCATGAATATACTTCTTCCTGCCCTCAACTACGTGTAAATAGCAGGGCAGCAGCAGCCTTTTAGCATAGTGAGGCCACCCATCTTGAATACCAGACTAGCATCCTAGTTTTGTTAAAACTCACAAGCTAAAAAACAATGACTTGGTCTCGATCATTCAAGAAATATAGACAAAACTATTTTCTCATGGGTTGTAGAATATTGCAGTAACTGAGCCGAGCAAGGTCCAATGTAAAATTCAAAAAGCAAGCTTAACATCAAAACTCGATTCTTACAATAAATCATTGAAAAAGTGATCATTTAAAACTTCTTCGCTGTTTTTATCAATTGGTTGGACTGAAATTTTAACAAAAAGTATCAGGATATTTTCATTCTATTCTCCAGGGGTGTAGCTGGGGGAGGGGGTAGGAATGAGGATGGGGATTTATAATTACACCTCCCGATCCCTGATGGAAGTGGGGGCAAAAGCATTACAAATAGTAATTCACTTACTGCATTTCAACATTATACAATAACAAGTCTCAATAGATGTTTGAGCCCCTTTACCTGGGCCCTGAAATCTCTACCTAGGACTGGTTTTGAAAGGACTACCAACTCCACTATGTCACAGATCCCAGACTTTTGAAAGGTCAGCTCCCTCAGTGATACCTTTGAAGACCATCAGGGATTCATACTCCTTAGGTTGGGGACCACTGTCCTAAAAGTTGGAAGGGAGGCCCTCTAGGAGCAAAGCCCCATGAACCCCCAAAATTTCTAGTTAAGCCTCCACTGATACTTTAACAAAAAGTGCGTAGATATTTTCTTTTTCTTCCACTTTCACAGATCTGGCTTTGGAGATAATAGTCAGTGCAAGTAATCAATATGGAATTCTCAACTGTTAACACCCAAGCAGTTGTGAATACCAGTGAAAGACAAGTGCCACGTTGATTTCCAAGGTATAAGATTTGCTGAATGGGTTTGGTGGAACTCTTTCATTGTACCATAGAATGGAGACTAGTGTTAAAGAGAGAACTTTATTCATTTTTGTGCTCTGATTGCCGGGTTGGGGTTGGAAGTGGTCAGAGAAGAAATCAATAGTCATGAGGCCAATACTCTGGGAATAATGGCCAACCTCATAACAATAGAAGAAGCTGAACTTCAGAGGTGCTGCATTGAACCAGCTGCAAGATGGTCATTGCCACCGATTATGGGTGATGGAATAAAGGAGAGGCAACAGCTGTCAGATCAAAAACAATAATTGGATTCCTTAAAACACAGCTTTGTCATTTTCACTCAGGCATATCAATGAATTACAGGGAATTAGTGATGCTATCCAAGCTCGCTTTTGAAGACCCAACTTTGGAATGATTATCAATAATAATATATGCTTAGCAGGTTATGATTTTTAACATTTTAAATTCATATTATGGAATTTAAATGATAAATCAAAGGGAGTAAATTAGAGTTACTTCCCTTTTTATTTAACTAGAAATCATCAACCAAAACAGTTAAACCTAAGTTTCTTCAGTTTTTTAGCTGGTATGGCTAAGTTTGTATGTTTGTATCAATATACAGGCTATACCAGAGGAGTTAGAAGGCCAAAAATTTAAATATTTACTCGTTATTTTGAGAACAGACATTTCATTGTTTTTTTCAAAATTTCTACCGAATAGGTTTTAGTAGTTTTTTTTAAAATTTACAATGTGAGGTTACACTAAATTGGTCTCTCAATTTGTGTCAGGCTACTTTCTCACTCAATTTTTGAAAATTCAGACTTTTTAGTGTCCAGCAAAAGGCAAGAGAAGTAAAAGAACATTGATCATTCCTAATACAATCAGATCACTATTTTCTACTGAGTGACTAACCAGACCTATTTTTTTCCTTTTGTTGCTAATTTTTTCTTCCTCAATTCAATTCTCAAAAGAATTCCATTTTTTTAGAGATTCAATTTATTGAAGAGTTCTACCATGGTTTCAAGTGGTTCATGAATCTAAGTCAAGAAGAGTTGGAGAGGTATCATATTCCTCAGACTTTATCAGTTGTTAGAGAGCTAGTCAGCTGGATTCACCTAAAAACAGAAGAAACCTATGTTGACAGTTTTGGTTGATAGTTTTTTTCTATAAATGAACTTTTCTACTTGATTTCTGCTCCTAAGTTCTTTCATCTCTTGTGTTGTCATGAGAGTCAACAAAATGCTGAAATACTGATTCTCATTTGACAGAGTTACTTTTTTCAAAATTGAAAAAAGGACACACTGGCCACAGCTTTAATAATGATTCAAATACTTTGAAATGAATTATGCTACTTTTTTTGTGATAAAACCAAACATGAATCATCACTATAACTTGGCAAACTACATGATTGTGTCTTAATCATTTTGCCAATAAAGTAATTATGGAAACTTTTCCCAAAATGTCTCTATAAAAGTTAAAAGATATCCTATAATGGAGAAGTGGTTAGCAGGCAAGTCTCACAGATTGTTACTACTCTAGTGGGTTCAATCTTTACTGAGTAGCCCACACTTGTGGCATTGTGTCAGACTAAGCTGACTGGGTAACTAGGGGCTTAGTAGGAAATTTGGGGGAGTGTGTGGCTTGACTCCTTAAAGGGCCCTTCTTCCAACATTTAATGAGATTTGTTATTGAATGTTGTTCGTAGAAATGACATTCTATTTATAAAGCTTTTTTGGGCTCCCTTCCATTGGTAGCTGGGGGGAATGGTGATTAAAAATTGCCCCAAACTCCTTCCTCAGCATCATCCCAGTGGGCAATGTGCTGTCAAGCAATGTTCAGCAAACAAGTTCTGCAGAGCGATATTACAATAGTCATTTTGATCCTTACTGGGTGCCCTGCATTTTTGGCCATGACTATGCATTAATACGAAGGGCCCTTTCCAAGAAATGTCAATACTCAAATCTCCACGGGACAAAATAGCTTGAAAACGTGTAATCATGGCAGCAAAAATACAAGGCTTGTTAAAGAAGACTATTGACGTATGGTCAATGTTTAAAGAAAATACAACTTGTCAATAAACTTATTTAAATAATACTGAGCAGGAATAACAGTTGAGAAGTGTATCTATCTATTGAGCTTATATAAGTAAAAAGGTCTCAAAACAAAATTTCTTTTTCATACTTCAAACCAATATTTGAATGTTCTCGTTGTCTAAGACTAATTGATTCCAAAGTCTGGGTGTTACATGGCTGAAACTCCTACACCCCTGAGTCATATTCATAAAAACAAATTCTATAATCAAACTGTCTAAACATTAGATGATAAGAGCAGAGAATTCATAGTGGCATATAACATACAGATATTTGAATATGAAGACTAAACTGAGACAAATATTTGGGCACTAACTGCAGTATAGTAGTTAGCAAACTCATTTCACAGACCAAATAATTGCTGTGACCTGGTGCCAGATTAAGCTGCACCCAATCATATATATGATAAGAGTTGTTGTACAACATCAGACATTATCAGTCTGTCTATTATTGTCTGTTGTTGGACATAGATCTTCCCCAGGAGGAGCCTCATCTCTCTATCGTGGGCGTTGCGGAGCCAATATTTCCTGAACCTGTCTACTTCATCTTGCCAGCTGTGGTTCTGCATTTGATCTCTGGGGATCCATTTTGTGCATTGCGATGTCCATCGGTTGTCTGCCATACTTGCAACACATCCATCTTTTTGCCATTTAAGTTTCCTAATGGTTTCTATGATGTCTTGGACTCTCATTTTTCTCCTAACACACTGTGCTGTCTTGTGGTCTCTCCATGTGAGGTTGAGCATGATTCTCTCTTGTGCATGTTGCAAGGCTCTCAGTTTGTAGGTCAGTCCCTTGGTTAGGCTATGTGATTTAGCAGCCACGATTCCTATCCCGTCTACCCTCTTATCAAACTACCTAACCTCATTTTCTTCACTCTCTTCCTACCAAATTAAACTACCTTTCTTTTCTCTCCTTTTTTTTACCATTTTACTAAACAACCGAACTTTCTTCTCTCTCTTCCTACCCACTTATTGAATATCTAATTTTCTCTCCACCCCTATCCCTTCCAACAGTACTTTTAACACATTGTATCATTAGTAGTCATCAACTAAGCCAGTTGTAATGCACTTTTGATAATTGTCAGCAAAATGATGCGTCATGGACTTGCAAGTAATTATAGATAAAGCCTTGAGGAAATATCTATCAAGAGGATATTGCTCTGACCTTTGTTTCTGGTGAATTTCATAAAAGTATGAAGAATCCTCCTTGCCCATCAGTTGTTTTAATAAAGGAACTTACCTGAAAAGAAAGAAATTGAATTGTTAGAAAAATGTATAAGATAATATAAGAGAAAAAGGAATAATAAGAAAAAAAATCAACAATTTTTAACAATTTTAAGATGGCGAAAAATTCCTTGAATAATTCATTGGATCAAAACCCAAATCACACTTCCATGATGGAATACTCAATTTAGCAGGAAATTGGCATGAAGTCATAGAAAGCCAAGGAAAATACTTTTGTGACTGAACAATGATAAGAATCTATATGAATAAAAGATTTTGTCAAAAAAAGCTGGAAATTTTTGCATAGATCAGTTATTGAAAAAGTATAAGTGAAAAAATTCAGCTAATAGTTTAATTCCTATAACATTTAATGAGGTTCTAGGGTGCATGAAGCCTTTTTTTCTTTACAGCCATTCTGACCCCTTTTGTACAATGAGATTACAGAAATCAGAATTGAGCATCTGAACTGTTAAATTGAAAGATTTATAGCTCTTTTGTCAAAATGATAAATCATTTATAAATCATAATGAAGAAACTTAAAATGAAGCATATTGGAAAGAGAATACTTTACGACAACAGAGAACACAAAAAATCATGGAACAAATGAAAAGAACCATCACTAACAGGTTCAACTAGTCCAGTGAAGTGAACCTTGTCAGTTACCTAGGGCGCAGAGGTCCTAGGCACACACAACAAACAGGAAAAAAAAGTTGTTAGAATACAACTGGGGGTGTAAATCATGATTCGCTTAGGGTGCACAAAACCCTTGTGTAAGCTTTGGCCATAAACTGTATGATGGCCAATCACATTTAGAAAAGGTGATGCAGTGTATATAGCAGGATTCGAAAATGGAATCCTGTACTGTTAGCTCCTTACGGGAAAGTAAACAGATAATTTGAAAAAGTCCTGCGACTAATTAGTCCAATTAAAGGCAGCAATCAACCAGAAGCGTCTGGTTATAGTAAAGAGAAAGGGTGAAATATTCCATAGACAATAACACAAGATCATATGTTTCATTGAAGACCTAGCAATAATTGTAAAGCATAGATTGGAATTCTTCACTTATCCGCTGTATTGATTGAATATTGCACCTCCACATTATCATTTATTGAGTTCTTTACAGAATTTGAGTGAAAAAAATCAAGTTCCTTGGAAGACTGCAAAAAGGAACCGAGAGAATTTATTTGTTCAGAAAGATAAGATCAGGGATAATGGAATAATGATTTTGCTTGAAAGATGGCAGAAGATATTAGAACAAAACAGTAAATATTTTGTTTAATAAACTTAATGTAGAAAATTTTTAAAAATCTCTTATTAATACTTGATGAACCTGAAGTTCATTTTAATTACTCAAAATATGGAAAAATTAAATGAAAATTCCAGCATACAGGTATACCTGAATAGTGTGGTTAATAAATTCCATTATTTTCTGTAATTTTCGAAAGTGCTTTGTACAAGGTCTTATAGTTCAATGTGTTTTTTTTTTCTTTCAGTAAATACTTAATTACATTAATTTGTATTTCTTTCAGCAAATACTTAATTACATTAATTTATATTTCTTTCAGCAAATACTTAATTACATTAATTTGTATTTCTTTCAGCAAATACTTAATTACATTAATTTGTATAGCAATACCTTAACTGTACTTGATCAAAAACTGTTCAAATCAAAAGTGTGCTGTATTTGCATTTTCCTTCTTCAGTAGACAGTTTCCCAAAAAGAAAGAATCCATATCAACTAAGATCAAGCTGATTATAAATGATATACAGAAAGGTGCAGCATCATCTGACATTTTGTCATTACCAATTACATTATCATAGAGGTGCAGGGAAAAGAAATTATTGTAAAGAAGAACATATTATGGATAACATTATCTATGATGACGTACACCTATTTGGTGTTGCTAAGAAGTAACACTGTCAGGTTTAATCACTTCCAGGAATTATCAATCAGTAGAATTTATTTACAAGATTAACATGCACAGCCAGGTGCCATGTCTGGAAGAATGTCTCTCCAAGTCCAATAGACGAGACGTTTTCTTTACAGCCGCCATGACAAATATGTACCTGGCTTTATAAGATAACCTCCAGGCTGTATTAGGCAATGTTTGCTGTTATTTGCAAAGTTAGTTTGGATTCCATATCTTACATGATTTTTTTCTCTTGCCACAAAGCTCAGATGTGTAAACCAGGACTTCACAAAGTCAGGGTCAGGCCACCTCTGGGGGCCCAATGAAGATAAATTGGGGTTGCAGAAATATTTAAAAATCTTTTTTTAGAATTTTGAAAAAATTCTTTTTTGTGTGAAGAAAAAATATTGGAAGGTCATAAGAGACTCTTGTATGAGTGTATCCTTGACATACTATAGGGATTCACCTAATAGCAGGTAAGGCGTGTCTCTAATCTTATTTCCAAAGCTGTTCATTGCAACTTTCAGACTGTCATTCTACATTCTAGTTAGTTTTGTGGATCAGAAATGAAGAATAAACCTCTGGTGATATTCAAACTCATATCCCTTATCCTTAAAAAGCTTGCCTGTGAAGGACAGCTGCTTTTCTGATTAGGCTACAAAGATCATCAGGTTATAGAAATTCAAACTTGACCATATGGTTTTTATTCTTTATCTTTGCTGAATGTCTGACACACTGGCATCTTCCTTTACTTATACTGGAAGAATTAGTCTTAAAATTTCTTTGAAGATTATTTTTGATTTTGACTATTATTCCTCTCATCTTATCTATATTGCTTTTTATTACAACTTTCAGACCATCATTCTATAACCATTTGTAACCAGCGCAGATCAAAAATGAGTAAGCTTTTGGTGATATTTGAGCTCCCTGAGATTGAACACTGTTTATGATTGGGTTTTTAGTGAAGACGACTGTGCTAATAGCAACATGCATCCTCAAGGAGCACCTCCAACATTAAGTGAGATTTGATAAAAAAGAAAAATTAGCAATGAATACACATACACTATCACCTAATTGCTGGAAAACAACCCCAAACGCTGAAATGTCATTTATGTAATTCATTTACATTTAAATATAGAATAGATATTGTATAATGTCAGTAATGCAGTAACACTACTATTTATAAAGCTTTTGGGGTCCACCCCCATTAGGGGCCTGGAAAGGTATTTTGAAATTGCCCCCACCATCTCTCCTTCAGCTACACCTCAGCATTCATGACCTTTCACAGTAATGTCTAGACAGCTTACCATTCATAACAACAATTCATGAAAATCCAACGTGCTATACATCCGTCAACATAGTCACCTAGCTCAACGTTCGTGACTACTATAAAAATCAAACAACTTGCCATTCATTAATATTCTTTCAATGTTTCAATATATTTTTATACAAAAAAATAATTTGTAGTAACCGACCAGTTTTCCATTCATGACCACCATAATGGGCCGGTTGTATACCATTCATGTCTACCATAATTGATGTCCCCGTAACTTACTACTAACAACTGCCATCCAGAATAGACTCATTTATAACTACAACCTACGACAGTATAATAGTTCTCTGATCATTGCGGAGATGAAAAGGAAAACCGTAATTAATTCTTTTGGCTGCTCCATTTGTGAAACGCTTTAAATTTATTTCTATGGGTCGTACAGAAGGGCACATGAATAACATTGTTCCTACTTGTCTATCTTATCAATGGGAAGCAGGGTTGCCGACTTGAATATCGATTTTACAGCTAGATCTGCTAGAAAGGAGCTAAATACAGGCACACCTCAATATAGCATTGTTATAACATGGTTTGCAATATGAGGTGAGCGGGTTGTGGTATCCAAAATTTCTACCTGTATTATCATCAACGGGCATCCAGTGGTAATTTTCCTGTGATGGGAGGTGTGCAAAGAGGATATATTTCCGGAGGGGGGTGCAAAGGATATATTTGGAATATATCTTAGTGGCAGCCCTGTTACTTGTAAATAATACCATATTGTATAGTAAGTCGGGGTTACATAAAATAATAGGACTGCACCATTATCCTTAGTCTTTTAAACCTCTTTGCCTTACAAGAGAAGGTCTGATTAGGGAGGAGGACTAATGGGGCAATTATGGCCCACATGTTCAGAAAATCATATGATATCAATAAAAACAGTTTCATCAAAAGATTTACTTAATATGACGAAAAAATTAAATTTCTATAATTTGCAATCAGTCAACATGGTGTTTTTTACATATAATTTCAATTTTACTTAATATCCATCAATTATCAAATAAAATAAAAAGGAACCAGATTTGGATCCAAAAGCTAGATACAGATGTAGAAGCTAAATGCATGAGGAAGGAGCTAGATCTAGTTAAAAAAAAGCTAGATCAGCCATCCTGACGACAAGAGGGAGAAAGAGAGAAACAATTGTTAACTTAAAGAATGATGAAATGAATGTGTTCTCTGTCTTGCTACTCCCCAGCCACCCTGTTTGGTTTGCGTTAGAGCTGTTTGTAAGTCCCCTATCTCTCTTTCAGGAAGCATTGATTTTTGGTGTATAAATCAGTGCTATAGACTGTGATGAAAACCTACTTAAAACAGATCAGGTTAGTCATTCAATAGAAACTGTCATGTGAAAAAAGTCTTCCAGTAGCACATCACATTGAGAAGTGATTGATTGAGAAAAAAATTTGAAAAAAAACGGGCATCAATAGATGAGTTACTTCTCTCACTTTCTATTGAATGGTGATCATTGGAAAAGCCTGAATTGCCAGAAAATAACTGTGAATGCTACTGTACACCAATTTAGCATGAACTCACATTGCAAATTGAATTCTAAAAATCGGGTGGGGCATTTGAAATTTCTATTTTTTATTAAGATTGTAGATGCTTAAATCTAGCCCTTGGCTTCCTTAGTGTGGCCTGTATGTATGACACATACATAGTCAGCCAACCAGAATCACTTGAGAACCGCAGAAATCTAAAGTGACAGTTTTAGTAGACAGTTCTTGATATACAGAGTTTTCTAATTTAATCACAGGTGATGGCAGGTAGACAAGGTATGTGAACTTTATTTGGTAGAAGAAAAGGTTTTTTAAAATATTTTTTTTGCCTTTTATCAAGAAAGTATTTGCTTGTAAAAATGCAAATAAAAGTATCTTTAGATAGCATTGTGGTATAACACACATGTACACTCAAGTTCACAACTTCATGTAAACATTTGCTTATATTCACTTATATATAATTTCTATATATATATAAAAATTTACAAATAATTTTTAGACATAAAAACTGAGAAGTTCACAGGTAAGAAGAATTTCTCCACAAAATCAACAAGTACAGCCCGGTGCCACGTTCGGAGGAATGTTCCCCTACTTCAGCTGAATTTGAATAGATGAGACGTTCTGTTTACATGACAAATATGATCATGTCTTTACAAGATGACCCCCCCCTCCCCATTTGTTGGGCAATGTCAGCTGTTTCTTTCAAAGTTAGTTTGGATGTCACATCTGAGACGATTATTTTTTTCTTCCCACAAACTTCCGATGTGATAGTGATTGAAGATCTCATCCTGGAGGTCTTTGAGCCAGAGGCATAGCTGAGGGTCGAGGTGGACTTATTAGAGGTCCCCTAGGGCTTTATGAATAGCAGTTCACCAATTATATCTCGACTTACATAATGCAATTACAAATTTCACTAAATGTTGGAGGGGGTGACTCTATAAGCCAAGCACCTCTCTGACCCCAAATCCCAAGCTATTCCCCAGCTTTGAGCAGCTAATAGGGGAAATTCCTCTACTTCAGCTACCACTAGACAACCCTTCACAACCTTTCTCAAGATTATCTAAATGGCTTACCATCCATAATTACCACTCACAAAAAATCAACTCATTAAATATACATCTGTCAATATAGCCAACTAGCTTTCTGCTCACAACTACCATAAAAATCTAACAAGTTTCTATTCAATATTTTGCTTTCAATGTTTCAATATATTTCATTTAAAAAAAAATGATTTGTAGTTTCCAGCCACTTTTCCATTCATGGCCACCATAATGGGCTGGTTAAATACCATTCATGTCTACCATGAATAATGTCCTTGTAGCTCACTTTTCACAGCGTACTTCATTTTATTTCACTGTTTATTCAAATGTGAATCATACACAAAAGTAGTGTTGAAAAAAGATTTAAATGAAGTAACGAATAACATTTCCTGGTTTTGTAGCACTAATTCATTTTATAAAGTATAACTAAAAAAAAAAAAGTTCCTAGGCATTTGGTTGTTTTTAATGTTGACATAAGCAGAAAAAAAGCAGCCGTTTTCAGTCTTGATACACAATGGAATAACGCATTCCAGGATTCAAGCCTGGGATGGCCACTTAACAAAATTCTCTTCCTGGCATTGTTGATGTCATCCAAAGGAAAGTAGAGCACAATATATTCGGCATCAGCTAGGTTGTGAGAGTTGCTAGAAGGACATCTAACCACTTAATGTAAACACTTCTAGACTGGTTACCTTGTCAAGGTTAGAGAGCCAAGTCTACCAGGATATATTACCCATAGCTGGGAAGAGAAAAGATGGATTCATGCCTCTCCCAAGGTGATTTGCACAAATTGAACATTAACCGATCTTAGTCAGAGTTTGAACTTGACTCACTGATTATATTTCCTAGGCAGTAACACAACTATAACACAAGCAGCTCCACATGAACATAGGCAACAGTAAAAATAGCATTGCTAAGTGGCAGTGTGAAATTAAATCAATCAAACAAGAGCATAACACTATTTTTATCCCATGGGTTATCAAGGCAGAGTAGCCAGAAGAAAGACACTTTTCAAACCAGTCAACTTTCTGAAAAGAAACCATTAGGGAATTGAGATGGTCAGACTCCTGGAGTTCTGGCAGAATCCTGATTAATTCAGTTTCCAAATGTTCCACCGCAGAAAAGAAAGGGTTTGGAGATGGCCTAGCCGAGAATGTATCCGAATTGTCTGCGGCACACTATTAAACATAGTGGATTTCTGCTAATGGTATGGGAAGCAATTTGGGAAGCTGGTTGTTGAAAGCTTTGAAATGCTTTGGGAATGGCAATTCAGAGAAATACATTCATTCTGCATGATGGACTTCTCCCAATATTCACTGATGACTGGTTTGACAAAAAACATTCTTTTCATGAAAGATGGTGCCTCCAGCCACAGAAGAAGGAAGACGATAGAATGGCTAGCTCGAAAACATACAAGGTCTGTGTGGAAAAGACCCGGCTATTTTGAATATTCCCAAAACCAGTCACATGTCCTTGATGTAACTTGGCAATCAATCAGACGGGACCTTACTGAGCATGTGCAAACAAACAGCAATATCCTTAATTTCTGGCCGGTACAGGGTTGTTTCTGCTCTCGCAAAGTTTTGTAAATGCTTCAGACTTGACTTAAAGAATGGGTTTCAGTAACAACACCTATGAGCAATTAGTTACAACTACATGGGTAGTTTTTAGCTAGTTCTTGTAGAAGGCTCCATATCTTACATAGGTAGCTACAGCAGTTGGCTGGTTACTATTCGTACATGGCCACCTCTATAACACCAGGCAAAAGTAGGTTATTTAAGATACTTGCTGACTGCTGGTTGCAGGCTAGATGAATTTCAGAAGCAAGAAAATGCTTCTAAATGTGAAAAAATCTAATAAAATTAATCTTTTTGAAAATCAACCCAAATATAAATGCTGAACATAGATTGAGATGTGCTGAATTTAATTACAGCTGTATTTTTTGGTTTTGAATCTATAATTCTTCAGTTTGAAGAGTAAAAACATATATATATATACATACACACACACACACACACATATATATACACGCACATACACACACACACACACACATATATATATATATATATATATATATATATATGTATAAGAGAGAGAGAGAGAGAGAGATACGATCAAGTATCTGAAATGATGTGTTTCAGGGTAATTCTTTCATCACTCAGACCAATCAGTCACACTTATTGATCCCTTGACACTTGTGTAGTTCCAGATAAAAGTGCCTTTTTTATTTTCCTGAAACATGTTTTATTCTCTCTGATTAGTAGTGATTGAACCTCGGAGCTTACAGCCATCTAACGAATGCAATTGCTACAGACTAGCTATTCATAGGCCAAATCAGTTGGAAAGGAGGCAGGTGGGCTAGACTATTTTAAGGGAGCTTCCATCCCCTGGTAGAGGCACATGATAGCCCTTGGGAGAACAATATTGGTACTATGTGTTCTGTGGGGGGGGGGGACCTTAGCTTAAAATATGAATATTCCTAAGAAGATTCAGATAGGCTTAGTAAAAAAGTCTGAATTTTCAGAAAAACAATTGTGAATGTTACCAGACGCAAACTGAGGTACCAATTTAGTATTAACTGACTGAGTAAATTGAAATCCCCAAAATGAACTATTTAGGGTGAGGGAAATTTTCAAAAAACGTTTTTTTTGAAACATAAGAAGTAAATGTTCGAATCTTTAGCACTCCAGATTCTTTTCCCTACTGTTTTCCCCTGATCTAGGGAGGGGAATTGCCCCCCAACCCCCTCCTGCTCACATGCCTATGCATGTATGGACTCAAATATAAATCATATTATTTACCTCTGATCAAAAAAACACTTGGGCCGTTTGAAATGGGGCCTACATTTCTAATCTGGCCTAAGCCCAAGGCTGGCCCGAATCTTTATAGGACCCTGAGAATAATTTTGGGGCCCCATCTCCACCAAGTCTTGACCCCGCCCCACCTGTTTGGGCTCCCAGTTACTCTTGGGGGGCCCTCTGGTGGCCTGAAGGCTCTAAGCTGATGTTTTGTTCACTTATGCCTCTGGCTGGCTTTGCCTAAGTCTATTACCAGCTTTGTACAGGCCTGGTTATTCATAACAACTTGTTATACATACATGATTGGACTAATTCTCTGATTATTGAACACTAACAAAAACTACTTATCAGAATCCTTTCCATGTAAAAGCCTTGTGAAAGAAGATCTTTACTGCATTGAAGTGAAGTGTACTAGAAGGTCATGCTATTATTCGTTTGTGATTGGATACAATCAAAACAAAAAAAAAACAGAAAAGAGAACAAATTAAAATAGAAGAAAAACAAAAAGCTTACGTGATTTCAAGATGCTAAATGTTACAACCTGTACTCATGTGACTGCAAAACATCAATAGTCTTGGCTCAAGTAGAACAAACGGAAATTTGAGACTAAGAGGACTGAAGTTTCATCGTAACTGTTGTTGTAATGAGGGGATTTTTAGTCAACCAGGCTTTCAAGACTCCAGGTATATATGTATCTCAGGGCCTGTATCTGAATATTATCTATAGGCATTCACAGGGTGAGCGGATGATTTGTCCCTATCTGGATTGGGCTTTCCCACTGAGGGCAAAGGTGTTTGAAATTTGGAATCTTATAGTCAATAAGGGATAATAGTGAAGCAAAATTGTTTCATGCAACCCAAAATAGCAACTACAAATAGCGGTGGGTGCAGCACAGGCTTGCCACTAGATTATATTCCAAATATATTCTTTTATTCCATCTGTTAATATATGCTACCCTGTGACCTAGAAATATGATTTTTTGTTTCTTCCATCCCTGGAAAAGTGGCTTTTGACCCTGTGATATCATCCAGTTAATATTATCAAATATGTCAAAGCAATCAAATCATCGTATCAAATGGGCTACAGATTCTTTTTTCTTTGCTAGTCAATGTGTGTATTCATGTCTCTGAGTGCTCTTGTTCACAATTTTTTCAGCTAAAACTTGGAAAATTTGCATCAGTACACCACAAGGCACTAACTAAAAAGGTTTTTTTTTTCTTTTTTTATCTCTGGTCATTTTGGACCAGCAATGCCAAAATATTGTATTTTGTTTTAGATAATTTTAGATAAAACATCCATTGTTTAGAGATTGTCTCTATTACAGTCAGTAATTGATCAACTGTAGAGTCAAAATTTAAAGTCATGTAAAAAAAATTCCATGAAAGAATCAATGTGATCAGAATAAATTCTGTTTATAACATCACTGGAAAACATCTAGAATAGAATATCTCGGAATTTTTGAGATGAGGTATTATTATTATTTCTATTGATATTTGGACCATCCTCATCTTGGTTGTTTTTCATACAACGTTTCGGCCGTTGCACAAACTGAACCCTTTATTTATAAGTAGTATTATTATATTGCAGTGGTTACAGCATCAGACAAATTACTGTAAAGTAATCTGATGGTTCTTGGTTCGATCCTAGTGTAAGACAATATAACAATACTAATAATGCTAAAAGGGGAGTACGGTCAATATACCCCCGTCGGATAAATTAAGGGTTCGGTTCGTTACTTCCCCAAATCTACCAGATGATACCTGACGAAGGCCGTAGAGTGCAATGGCCAAAACGTTGTATGAAAAACAACCAAGATGAGAATGGTCTGAATATCAATAGAAATAATCTAGAATAGAGTTTAGAAAAAAATCAAGAAATATGTAGATTCTAGAGAATCTTTATTTTATCAATAAACCTGACAGTATAAGGCCCCCAAAATGTCAAAAAAGCTTCTCCCCACCAGAAGAAAACCTCTCATTTTTTGAAGGGGCGTAGAGGAGTACCGATTCCAATTTTCAAGCCTGTAGACAAAATGGTATGACCAGAAGCACTGAAATGCACAAACAAACGTGCATTAAAAAAGGATGGAACCCTTTGTAAACTTTGATTACAGAGGTAAATGTGTCTATTCTCATCTTCCAAAATCTGAAAGTAGTTTTATTATAGTTATGGCTGCAAATGGCTTCAAGGACATATTTGAATTATTCTGAGGCCTTGGAAGACCAAGAAAGAAAGATATTAAGACAAGACATACTGAAGCCAGCTAACCCCACAATAATGGTTTGTCACTTGACCAATGTCTTCTGGCACCAAGCAGTATTGAGGGTGACCAATCAAAAAATCGGAAATAAGTGTGATCAATGAATTAGTTACTTCAAATTTTCAAAAGCACGAATGCAAATTCTGCTGGAAGCGAACAAAGGGATCAATTTAGTACAAGCTTATATTGCACTACATTACAACTGAACCCCCTCCGACACACACTAAAAACGTATTTTGAGAGAATTTAGAAAAAAAAACCAAAACATTTTTTCTTGACATAAGGAGTGAAGGTTTGAATTTTCAGTCCTCTACCTCCCTAAGTGTGGCCTGTATGTGTGATACATACATAACCAGACCTACTTGGAAACTGAAAAAATCTATATTGCTAATATCTAAAAATAAGCAAACAAATAGAAAAAGTTTGAATAATCAACGTTTCAATAAAACTTTTTAAATCTATAATGATCAACATGGATCATTCAAATCTTTCTTTCAACACTGAGAAATTAGAAAGAAACAAATTCTCGCTGCCCTTTCCGTATTTTCTTCAAATACGTGAGACATCATGACTCGACTTTTAGAAATTTCATGAATGATTGTCAAGTACGAATGCCAAGAGGAATAGTCTGAAAAGTGATAGCAAAAGAGGAGCAATAGAAAGGCAAGCAGAATAAAGAAAAAAAAAACAAATTCTGTTTGAAACCTGCAACATCGTTTAATCAATTCTTGATAGCATTTGGCCACATTTATTTCTGCAATAAAAGCTTTTGTTTCTAACTGATTTTTCAAGTTATAACTTATTTGACTATATCTTTCTTTCTCTCTTTTTCTCCCTCTCTTCCTATCCTACTCTCTATTTGAAATAACAAATTTGGAGGAGGCAAAATCCTTCCTATGTTTCTCTTTTCTTTCTCTGGTGTTATCTTCACTTTCATTCTTTCTTAATTGTCTTTCCCTTTCTTTTCCTTCCCTTCTTTCCTTCATTAGAAACCATCAACCAAACTGTCATTATATTTTTCTTCCATTTTTAAGCTTGGTTGACAATGCATCATGCATGCAGGCTGCACCAATGAAGCTAGAAAGCTGAAAATTTAAACATTTACTCCTTATTTAGTCTACAAAATCTTTTTTTTTAACCTCCTCTTCCCAGTATGTTTTTAGTGGTGGATTCAATTAGTGATGTAAATTTATGCTAAATTGATCCTTTAGTTTGTGTCTGGCAGCATTGACTCATGTTTTTAAAATTTAGACTTTTGGTTTGTGATCACAGCCCACAAAGGGAAATAACTTATTCACTGATCATCATTCTTTCCAATTCTTTAATTGATCACCTCAATGATGTAGTGTGACATGAATAAAGAAAGAAAAAGTATTCTTCATTCTTCACACTCTGTCTCTCCTCTTTTTGAAAAAATGAATGCTTTGAACCTTTTCTAAATAGGTCTGAAAGAAAGTGATTTTGGCATTCGGAGACCTGTCGACATTCGTTGCAGGTAAAAAGAGGTGAATAGTAAATTCAATAATATTAGAAGATTGAGGTGCAATGGTTTTGTTGGAAGCTAGCTCCATATTGTGTGAAATGAGATATTTCCTTTTGTCTGGAGAGCAAATTAACGTCGGGATATTCCTTGAACTTTCCTTCCGTTTTGAAACGTTTTCCTTCAATTTATTTTGAGACAAGTCAAATAGTGTCTATTTTTGACAAGACAAGTCTGTTTTTCTTTTTTGCACTTTTTCTTTTGCTTTGGAACTTATATCAATACCAGTGTGGTACCATAGATTCCTTGTGGATAAGATTAAACGCTCGAGGAAAAACACTATTTTTTGGACGATCTATTCTTAAAACTGCATTTTCTCTCCGTGCAGTGAACTATATTTAACAAGCCTTGCTCAACAGTTAGAAATCAAAGCATAAACCATATGGCCCTTTGTTTCATGCTTTGGCTGCTAATAACTAACCGAAGAAAAGTCGTCTGTAATTGTAGACGCAATATTACATTCGAGATTTTACAAGTAAGTGGTTGACTGCAAGGAGGGACGTTTTAGCTTTAACTCTTTGATTGATACTTGTAACTGCTGTGGAATTTTCCAATAAATAGGATTTTGAAAAGTGGAACTCTTTTGTGAATTGAATTTGAGAAAAATGAAAAATCACAAAAAAGTGTAAGAGAGTAACTTCAATCAGGTTACTTACATTCTGAATTCCCTAGAATGCATTTAAGAACCTTATTAAATTTCAAAGTTTTGGATGAACATATAGGTAATTCTGATTCAAAATTTAATATATTCGGACCAGGTAACGGTAGTGAAAATTGAATGTTTCCTGTTCTTTGAAAATATATAACTTTGGCTGAACTTTCTAGTTGTTTACCTGGTTCTACTGGAAGAAGGATCACTCTCTTTACAAATGGATAGTACATCTGAAGAAGGCCTGAGAATATATTGGCAGAATGGGAAAACAAATATCTCAAAAACAATGAGTTCAACTGTCAGAAAAAAAATCTTTCAATGAATGAATGTATAGCCACATTCTGTCAGTAACACTTGCATCAATTCATGACCACTGACAATGCCTTTATCAAAATGCATTTACATCATACATATATTATAACCTTTCCTGTAAGTCATACTTGTCAGAATCAGTTTGTCACACCATGAAATCATCAGAAGGGATCAAAATTTGGATAAATCTGTTTAGTATATATATATCCATCAATATATGTATACATCTATCTCAAAGTTCAAAAGACGCATGTTCGGAAGGGCTGGACTTTATGGTGTGTGGAGCAGTAAAATGGTGTAATCCGTCCATAGTACGAGAATAGGGCCTTGAAGTATTTTGCTTTCTTCTCTTCAGTGTTGCCAATTTAGATCATTTCGAAGAGCGGAAGTCAATGGAGACAATTTGTAGAAACTGAAGAATGATAAAAAATCTGCTAATATCTTATTTATCCTTGTCAGATTTCTCAAGAACTGCCGACAAACAACTTCAAATTTGTCACTCCTTTGCCTTGTGTACAGACTAATATATCTAGCAAATGTCAATTTCATACAATGGTCAGTTGTTGAGCAATTGTCAGTAGACATGTACACACCTACAGTTTTCTTCAATTGTAATTAGTGGGACCTTTTCTAGAAACCCTTGAGCCAATCCTCTAATTTGGCAACCCTGGAAGAAATTTGCTGACAGAAACAGGATTGAGAGGTGCGGTACCCCCCCTTTTCAATAGACCCCCTGGGAGAAACAAACCCTTGTGTCTTTTTGTGGTATTTTCTCTATTGGTAAGCCAACTATCTCATCTCTTTTGGCAGACAAGCAACCCGGTCAAGTCACTTGAATGATTTATTGATAAATTTTCAACTTTAAAAGATTAAAATCCAGATTGCGGTTGAAGGGAAAAAATGATGCCTAATCCGTCTTTGTATTGTTTGATTCAATATTTGCAAGTGGGATAACATTACATGGGTAATTTGCTGCCAATAATGGGTGTCTATGTGGGAGGAGGTTTCCAGCCAAATAAATGCAAATTCATAAAGCGACAATATAATCTCTGGATCAGACGGTGTTTCTAAGAGTGACGTGATACACTTGAAGGTGGGAAGAGAAGGAATGAGGTCTGGTCGCATCAGATAAGATAGGATGAGAGCAGCTTCCAAAATATTCCCCACCCTACACAAACCCACCTTGGCCACTCCAGAGAATTTGAAACAAAGCAAAATGCGCAAAAATATAAATTTTTTTCCTCTGAACTTTTTCAGATTTGCATTGCTGTAGATGCCCATTATTACAGCACCCTCGGGAATTAGACTGCTCATAAAACAAATTCATCATTACGATTGGTGGATTTTATACAAAGTATCAATAATGAGAAGCCAGAGAGTACAGACAAAAGTGACTTTTTATTACCTTTTTGCAGTCTAATGACCAATACATGGGTTATAAGTGAGCAAATGAAATTACCGCACTTCTACTTACCTCATTCCATCCCCTTAGTCATTTCAAGATTATCATTATTCAATAAGACTTTTGAAAAAAAAATTTCTGTTCAGATTTCTGTGATATTTTTTGCAGCATTATTTTAAGGGTTTATCAATTTTAGATTCCAAAATAAAGCACTGAAATTTCCATGTACCGTTGCTGCAAACCAATCTCCAACAATAGTCTTGTGAGAATATTAGAACAAACTTATGGCAGAGCAGCTAGAATCATTTCTTAAATTAATAAAATTTCCACGTAGGAAGCAGTTGGCAATTATAACGGTGGACAGACCTTTAGAGTTTTGGCTAGCTTCCATCTTCTCCATATTCAAAAGGAAACAATATGAAGATTGCTTAAGCAAAGTCAAACTTGATCGGTTTTCAGTCATGGGGTCAAGAATCATTTGGGGAACTGATTGTTCAAAGCCTTTGAAATGTGTTGGGAATATCAATTCAGAAAAATATATGCAGGTTGAGAACCTGTTATCCGAAACCGGAAAAACCAAAACCTTTTAAAAGTCAATGTGTTGTCACGAGGGGAAAATTCTACATCTGAACTCACTTCAGTATAATTCAAAGACAGGAGACATGGCCGATTCCCAAAGCATTTAACTCATCTGACTACAGTAAAAGCTTGATTATCTTGGTACAACTTTTTAGAAACATTGGTTATTAGTCCAAATCAAATTATTGACACCGCCAGACTTACATATATTATTCACCGTATTTTTTGTTTATCCTCTAATCTGTATAAACATATTGTTGAAAATGACAAAAAAAGCTGCAGATAACTCTATGAGTAACAGTGATAAGAAAAAGAGAAAGTGTTTATGTTTATCTCATTACGTATACGCAAATATTCCCTAATCTGAAAAAATCAGAAACCTGTATTTCCCATCTGCAGAATGAATTTCTCTAAATATTCACAAATGGTCACTTGAAGAAAAAAGAACTCCCTTCATATGGAAAATAGAGCTCTATGCCATGTGGGGGAAAAAGATGACAAGTCGAGAGAGGTATCAAGTGACTTTCGTTGCCAAGTCAGTGTCTTGAAGATTGAGAAATGTCCAGAAAAGTTTTCTATGTAACTTGGTTAGTTATCTCTCAGGAGAAGATAACAGATCTGATAAATTGAATTCCTGAAAGAGTTAAAACTTTGAAATTTGCTTACGGCAAGTTCATCTGATTTTCAGTTGCTCAATAGAACAAGATTGGTTATTGTTTGGGTTGATCAATTAAAAAAAATTGGTGAAGGAGGTGATCAATGAATAAACAACTTCTCTCACCTTACGCTTGGAGGTGATCACTATAAAAAGTCTGAATGCTGCTTGACAAATTAAAGGACCAATTTAGCATAAACTTACATTGTAAATTGAATCCCCCATTAAACTTATTTTTAGGGAGTAATTTTAAAAAAACAATAAAATCAATATTTTTTCTTCGATATGAGGAGTAAATGTCCAAATTTTCAGCCCTCTAGCTCCGTTGGTGTGGCCTGTATACATGACATATACATATATAGCCAGCTAATACTGAAGAAAGCTTTGGTGAAAGTATTGGTTGACAGTTTCTAATATTCTTAAATTATCGAGATCATCGAATAAAGGTTATTTTTCGGAAAAAGACATGTTTATTTCCTTCGGTCATGTCTTGGTATTGGTGTAGATATACAGATATCTCTGTTATTTGAGTATCGCTAATCATACTCGTAAAACGATGAAAGTTTTCTTTGTGCCTAGATTAGTGATTCCCAAAGTGGTTGGTGCCTTTTCTTGGCAGGATGAAAAAGATATTAACTCTGAGAGACAAGTCAATTGAACATGTCTAGGCCATTCTGCATTGTGAAATATGGAAAACCTACAAAAGATTTGCTTCATGTTTTGAATGTAGCTATACTGGATATCCCCCAGAAGACGACAGCAAATCTGTTTAATTCAATGTCTGAATGAGAAACTTTAAAGTCTGCATCCAGTAAGTCTACCAAATAATAATTTGCATAAGAATCACTAGATAATGGCTGATATTGTTTGAACAATCGAGAAGTGAGAAATCATCAACCAAAACTGTCAACATAGGTTTTTTCAGTTTTCAAGTGATGCTGGCTGGCTGGCTGTTTGTCTGTCTGTCTGTCTGTCTGTCATACATACAGGCTACACCGATTGAGCTAAAAGGCTGGAAATTTGATCATTTACTCCTTGTTATGTCTAGAAGCAATGTTTTTTAGTTAATGCAAGACCACCCCATAGTTTTTTTTAGTGGAGGAATTTACATTGTAAGTTTAGGCTAAATTGGTCCCTTGATTAGTGTTTGGCAGCATTACCCCTTGTTTTTGATAATTCTGACTTTTTTAGTGATCACTGCGCAACAAAATATAAACTTGTCCATTAATCATCCATTTTTTTGTCAATTTTTATTTGATCATCCAAGTATGGCATGAAGCCAAAAGATGTTGGTCATGTTAAGTTTTCTTTTGAGTGACTATCCAGATCTGCATTCTTGAACTGTTTGTATCAATAAATAAAGGCTTTCAAAAACAGATATGTCAACCTCTTTTTGCCATGCATTTGCATCTCTTATATAACAGTGAAAGGGGTGATCATTGGTGAAAGAATATAGAGGAGAGCAATAGAAAGAATATAGAGGAGAGCAATAGAAAGAATATAGAGGAGAGCAATAGAGAGAATATAGAGGAGAGCAATAGAGAGAATATAGAGGAGAGCAATAGAGAGAATATAGAGGAGAGCAATAGAGAGAATATAGAGGAGAGCAATAGAGAGAATATAGAGGAGAGCAATAGAGAGAATATAGAGGAGAGCAATAGAGAGAATATAGAGGAGAGCAATAGAAAGAATATAGAGGAGAGCAATAGAAAGAATATAGAGGAGAGCAATAGAGAGAATATAGAGGAGAGCAATAGAGAGAATATAGAGGAGAGCAATAGAGAGAATATAGAGGAGAGCAATAGAGAGAATATAGAGGAGAGCAATAGAGAGAATATAGAGGAGAGCAATAGAGAGAATATAGAGGAGAGCAATAGAGAGAATATAGAGGTGAGAAATAAAAAAAATATAGAAGAGAGCTATGTTAGAGAGAGTTCGAACAAACAATCTGAACCTCAATAGACTCTTCCAAATGCCGGTCTTCATACGAAAAAAAAAAGGGGGGTGTGATAGGATTGGAAGGTAGTCTCCTACAATGATTTCCATCTGGAGGAGCCAACAATTGATCCAGACAAGTACTGCTCCTAATTAGACTAATTGAAGAAAACAATCAATAAAAAGCGTCTGAAATTAGTGAACGGAAAGGACAGAATATTCTATCAGGTGAATGCCAGAGCACATGTTTCTTTAGTAACCAGGCAAGAATTGTTAAGGCGTGGCCGGCAAGTTTTCACTCAGCCACTGTAGATATTGTATCTTTGTATTATCATCTATTCTGGTCTTGAAAAATTTTGATTGTCTGGAAGTTTGCAAGAAGCAGTTAGAGAAGTTCTTTCCTCAAAATGATAAAAAAAAAAAACTAGGAGGATCGAATGCTGAATATTGTGGATCAAAACAGTAAATATTTTGCTCAATAAAGTGTCAAAAGATTTTTTTTTCTTTTCTTATATTTACTTAATGGATATTAAGGTGGTTATCAGACTCAGAACTTATGGAAATGTGCAAAAAAGTTAGTAGAAAGGATACAGAGGAGAGCAATAGAAAGGATACAGAGGAGAGCAATAGAAAGGATACAGAGGAGAGCAATAGAAAGGATACAGAGGAGAGCAATAGAAAGGATACAGAGGAGAGCAATAGAAGGGATACAGAGGAGAGCAATAGAAAGGATACAGAGGAGAGCAATAGAAAGGATACAGAGGAGAGCAATAGAAGGGATAGAGAGGAGAGCAATAGAAGGGATAGAGAGGAGAGCAATAGAAGGGATAGAGAGGAGAGCAATAGAAGGGATAGAGAGGAGAGCAATAGAAGGGATAGAGAGGAGAGCAATAGAAGGGATAGAGAGGAGAGCAATAGAAGGGATAGAGAGGAGAGCAATAGAAAGGATACAGAGGAGAGCAATAGAAAGGATACAGAGGAGAGCAATAGAAAGAATACAGAGGAGAGCAATAGAAAGAATACAGAGGAGAGCAATAGAAAGAATACAGAGGAGAGCAATAGAAAGAATACAGAGGAGAGCAATAGAAAGAATACAGAGGTGAACGATAGAATACAGGGGTGAGCAATAGAAAGAATATAGAAGTGAGCAATAGAAAGAATACAGAGGTAGGTAGAGAAAATAACATTATGTCAGAAGAATGAGCAACAAAAAGTAGGCAAGGAGAGTGGTTGGGAAAGTCATGGAATAACGCAACCTCTTGCCACCATGGTTACAGTAGACTTAACATGGGAAGAAAGAAATGATAAAGATTTGATAAAGAAAATTACGATGGAACACAAAACCACTAAAAAATCTAGAATGGAAAAAAGTGAAAGTAAAAACTGAGGGAGTTAATGAGCATCTGAAATATATTCAAGTAGACAACATCACCAAAATGAACAACCTTATATATATATATATATATATGCAGCATCTATGAAGGTTTCTGAGACACTAAGAGTTCAGAATAAGGAACAAAAATAGAAAAGCTGGTTGGGAGATAAGACTTGAGCAACAGATATTATGGCTCTCTATAGTTTCCTTTCTTTTATCACTTTCAGCTATTCATGCTCTTTTCTGCTTTCCAGTACATGTTCTGTCGTCCATCATTCATTTGTTTAAACTTTTCAAGAAGCTTATCTACTCCCTCCCTCTGCTAGTATGCACCATGTGAGTGTTAGATTCTCTAAGTCATCCTCCCTCATTATGTGTTCAAAATATTTCAACTGTCTCTTCCTCAATGTTAGCAATAAGTTTCCTTGTCATTTTTGTTACTTATACGACCAGATGCAGTACAATCTTACACAAGAGATCAAACAAAAACCAGTGTTTCATTATGCTTTGACAATAAATTCGTACAATATTGAAAGCATTAACCAAAACTGTCAACATGGGTTTTTTCTCAGTTTTTTAAGCTGGTCTGGCTGACTCTGTACGTATCAATTTCAGTTGCATCTTTCTTATTGTTTCCTTGTAGTTCTCATTTTTCTTGAAACTTCATTAATTGAAGAAATTTCTGGTTAGTCACACAATAAAAACTGTCGTTTGAACAAGTCATTTGGCAGTATACCATGTTGGGACTGATCTATTAAAATAATCTAAAAATGGAGGATCAATGAATAAGTTACTTCTCTTGCCCTCTGTTGGGCAGTGATCATTGAAAATACAAGCTTGACTGCTGCCCAGCACAGACTAAGGGACTGATTTAGTATGAACTTACATTGTAAATCAAAACAAAACACTTAAAACCCTAGTTTCGGAGGAATTTTTCAAAAAACTAAGTGTGTTTTCTAGACATAATTTTGAGTAAATGTTCAAGTTTTCAGCCCTCTAGCTCCATTGGTGTGGCCTATAAACACAATGGATAGATAAATAAATAGATAGATAGCCAGCAAGCCAAAATTACTGGTGAACTGGAGAAACCAGTGTTGACGGTTTCTAACAGAGCTCAGCAGAAAAGAATGGTAAATCAGAGGAAGTCAAATATTTTCCCAAAAGATTGCATTTTATTAATTTCGAGAAAATTCTCGGTAATGTCTTTATTTAATCCAGTATGCATTAATTTTTGAATGGGCAACTCTCTACTTAGAATAATAATCCTGTTCAAAGGAATGAGATAACAAAGGAGAAACATGATAAATATTGTATCAAAGGAATGACACCTATGAGAAATAGAAAGAAATAGTTGAAAGATGTGATAATTAATAAGCAAAATAATAAAATATAATTAAATTGGATATTTTATTTCAAAAACTAAAAACGCTAAATTGTGAAAATATTTTGAAGTTGTTTAAAATTCTTGTTCTCCATCTTTGAAATTATCTTGCATGGTTGATTGTTGTTAATTCCCGATAGCCATCTATGGAACTGAAACACGGAACCTAACCAAAAGATTGGCCCTCAAACTGAGAACCCTTCAAAGTGCACATGAAAGAATTGTGCTCAACATCACATGGAGATATCTCAGACAGCACAGTATATAAGAGAATTGAAAGGAGTCAGAGATATCAAATTAGAAAATGCAAATGGCAACAAGCTGGTCATATTGCAAGAATGGCAGACAACCAGTGGACATCACGACTCCCAATATGGATCTCTTGAGATCATATATGAAACTGTGGCAAGCAAAATATAAGGTGGTGTAATGAAATAGGCTAGTTCATAAAGTATTGGGTCCCTGACACCCATGATAGAGAGGTCTTGTGAATCTTGGGGAAGGTCTATGTCCAACAATGGACTCTAAAAGGATGATGATGATGATTATGATTATGATGACCCATAGTGGATTAGTTTAATCACTGTTGTTGGGTTTCGTTTATTCATGTCTTCTGACATTTTATATCTATGTATGTATGTACCTAGATGTCCAGACTTTGCCCAGCCTAATACATTCATAGATGAACCTTGAAATTTTGCATCTCCCTGTTTTTTCAAATTTCCCCCACTAAATAGGTTTTTATTAGGGGGTTCAATTTACAGTGAAAGTTTTTGCCAAATTGGTCCCTTAATTTGTGTCTATGTTTTTAAAAGTGGCATATATGGGTAGTGGTGTTTCATAATTTCCTTTTGAATGCTAGTATCATTTTAAGATTTAGTCGTTTTTCCGTAAAGCAGTGAAATTGATTCAGAAACATTTTATATTGTCACTACAATATGGTAATATTTGGCCACTCCAATGAAATTCATCTCTGATTTTTTATTCTTCTGTTACGTCATTCCTCAGTTTCAAGCCAAATTATTTCATACCTTTTTTCTGAAATTGTTAGATTGAATCATGGAATTTTTAAAATCTTGATGGTTCTATCTGATTGCTCAAGTTTTAAATTTGTCTTAATTGAAACTGCCACTTAAAAATGGCATAAGAAGAATTTGTTGAAATACTTTCTTGAAAGATAGGAGTGTGATAATATCAAATTTTTTTTCCTCGGAATTTCCACTGCACCTACGTGCACATTTCAAAAATAGAGTATAGACTGAAGGAATTCTACTTGCTGGAAACCCACCATACAAGGCTATTTCCAGCTATGGAAAGCCCTTAGGCCAGAATAAGACATTGAAACTGTTTCATTTCCAAGGGTTGCTTCGACTCAATATCTCTGGCTACAATGCACGTTCAGCTACTTGGAGCTTGCATACAGATGAACAGAATTAGACTTTTAGTATTATAGAGATAGAGAGAATCAGATCATTGTTATTTAGATGAACACGAATGTGTTTGCATGCTGAACAAAGGAAGAAAATTTTAGCAGGAATTACTTGTAGGATTGGTCAGCAAATCACATTCTCCCTTACAGTGAGTTTTGAGTCACCTGGCCAATCAGTGAAGAGCTTAAAAATGACTGTCTTTCATAGGTTGACTGTTTTTCAATAGACGTCATGATGACAGCACCAGTAAGATTTGAATTGTAGTAGGCAGTCAGAAAATCACGCAGGGAGCACTGACATTTCCCCAGAACTGTCGGCTAGTCAGAGAATGGAGGGAGTTAAAGATGGTCAAGTTATCGAGGTAATGAGTGCATATATAGAAAAGTCAGTGTTCAACAGATTTAAGTACTTTGTAAAAAAAACCAAAAAACTCCTTTCATTTCTGTCAAATTTGAACCCTTCATTTCCTTCTCAAAAATCTGTCTATTTTTTTCTGCATGCTTTCATCTTTGTTTCCCGGAAGCTGTTCTTGTAAATTCATCTAAACTATTTAATTCACAAAAGGTTTTCCTCAGATCTTTATGTTGCATGCAAATACAATTTGCATGTGATTATACTACACCACACTCAGGCTGCATTGCTGAGAGGACAGGGGAATTTTAAATCCCCAAAAGCTTTATGAATAGTAGTTCATCAACTGCATTTCTACTAACATTATACAATATCCCCGACACCCAAGGTTGGGAAATACTGCAGTGGGAGCCCCGCAATGAGCCAAACACCAAATCTTCAGCTATGCCTCTGCCCATAATTATTGTTTGGGGAAATTTTCCAGAACTAGCTTCTGAAAATATTGTGTTGCAATTTTTGCGTATATATATGATATCTGTTATATGGTTCTTGCGTTATACTGTCACATATGCACAGATGTATAGATATTGTATATACGTACCCTTACAACCTCAGAACTACACGCTTTAGACAAAAAGTGAAGCTATAATTGGATTCAGTGTGTCTCCATCTATATTCAGAACAGATTTTTAGGTTGATTTTAGAAAAAGTCTGTTACATATTTTCATGTTTTTACAACTGAAATTCATACCAGCTGACACCTGTAACCAGTGGTACATTAGTGATTTAAATGATCTACTTTTATCTCAATGGCTGGGAAGAGGGCCATATTGTGTATTTGAAATTTACCTAGCCAACAGCCTATAATCAGCAGTTAGTCAGTGTCTTAAATGACTTACTTTTTCAATGGAGGATGGAAAGGTGACTATGTACAGATAGTATTTAACCAACGATTGCAGAGCCTCCCCTCTTCAAATGGGAGTGGGGACTTTTACAATAGATATCTCAAAATCATCCGAAAGTTGGGTTTTCAACTTGTTATAGTATGATCTAATAGAAACCAGTTTCAAGCAACTTAAACAATGTTTTTGTAAACTATGATTCAAATTAAAGCTTTGTAGAGATGCTAGCAGAGCATCGAGGCCTGAATTCCCTTGTCGGTAGGTTTGATGCTTACAGCTGGTGAATTTCTTTACTGCATAACATACACCATTTAACAAATTTAAAGCAGCTGAACGTAAGCCACAAAGGATTAATAACAATTTCAATAAAATTCTGTGCTTTCATTTAAAATTACTTTTACAATAATCTAGAAGGTGTAGGATGTAAATCTGAGGCATCTCAAGGGAAAATTGCACGCAAAAATTCCCGAGTACACATACACTGGCATGTATGTATAAAATTCAACAAATGCACATGACAATATCTGTGAGTGTGTATATGTATATATTATGAAGATGTTAAAACTTTCCATTGTAGATGAACATTTTCTCTTCCAAACATGTTTGGAATCATCATCAGTCTTTTATTGGCCATCGTAGACCTTCCCCAGGATTTGCTAGATCTCTGTATCATGGGCGTTGCAGAGACAAAACTTTCTGAACTTGTCTTGTTCATGTTTCCATCTTGTATTCAGCATGTTTTGCATGTGCTCTCTGGTGATCCAGGTCATGGTGTCCATTCTTGCAACATAACCAGCCCATTGCCATTTGAGGTTTCTAATGGATTCTGTGATGTCTCAGCTCCTTGTTTTTTCCCTATATTGTGCAGTTTTGTGATCTCTCTACGTGAGACTGAGCATGTTTCTTTCATGTGCCTGTTGCATGGTTTTCTGTTTATGGGTCTGCCTTTTGGTTAGGTTCCATGTTTCAGCTCCATTTGTAAATAAACAACTCCATATACACAGCAGGCTTCAGATCTATCTCAACCTTTTACAGCATAACTCTCTCTCTATCTATCTATCTATCTATATATCTGGTAGTAACAAATTACTGCATGGGAAATGAAAGACTAAGGTATGTGTTACATCTCAAAATTCATTATAAGATGAATCTTTACGTATCACGAAATGCATCAAGTTTTATTTCAATAATTAATTTTGAAATGCAACACACATCTACTCAATCTTTGATTTTCCACACTGTCATTTACTACCATTCCATCTGATCACCTTATATCCACATACAATATATATATATATATATATATATATATATATGACTAGTTTCAGATTGTTTTATTTCCAAAACACACCAGCAAATTAAAGAGTATTACAAACAGACAAATTATATCAGACTTTTTGACTCCATTATGAAAATTAGAAGAAAACATGATTTTGTCTATTTTTTGTTTTACTCATTGCCGACTGATGGCTTTTAAAAGCCGCTGGCATAACATAATGCAATCTGGAGATACATGCATAATTTTATCACCTAACTCATCCATTCTCTCTAGATTAGAAACTGCAGATAATAGTAGTAGTAGTAATGATAATAATAGGTTTTTGCATGTGACAAGGCGTATTGGGGAATGTTTGTCTCTATTTTGAACTATATGGGATTTATTTATTGGGGATTCATTTATTGTTTCTATAGCAATTGTAGGTTTTTAAGGGATCAGTGTGCTGGCCCAAAGCCAAGCCTCCCAATTTCTCAACCATTCTACAACTGCCCTGCTATTTATCCTTAGCTTGTGGGAGAAATGGATTCATGCCTTTTCCAATGGTTTTGATATGGAATGAACATGATCAGCCCTGGCTAAAACTTAAACTGTTCTCCTATTCTGTTTTCTATACGGGTATCTCTGTCTGACTCTGTGACTGCATTAATGATATGGACTGATAATAATTAGATGTTCTTGCTAAATGATCTTTTTTTAAATATAATGTTTTCATGTCAGACTTGTTATTAGAGCAGTAAATTCTTTTTTTTTGCCTTCATCTTCGCCAAACTATGTAATTACATCCATGTACAAATAAATGTGACGATTTTTTTTAATTGATAGGTCTGGTTAATCTCCCAATAGAAACCATAATGGGTCCAACATCTTTTGGCAGCATCCCACATTGGGAGTATAAAATTTAAAAAAATGGAAAAAATGTGTGATAAATAAATAAATTACTCTGGATGGTAATCACTGAAAAAAGTCTAAATTGCAATTCAAACCCACCAAAATCCTATAATGGGGAGAGATAATTTAGACGAAAAACAAAATAATAGTCATTCCAAGACGTAATAAGGAGTATATGTTTAAATTTTTAGCCCTCCAGCTACATTGGAGTGGCTTGTATGCATGACACACATAGATAAGACTAAATTTCTAAAAAATGTCTCTGACCTCCTTATAAATTGTATTTGATTTGTTTTTTTCAGTTAGCAAGAAGAAATCCAAGGTATGCAACAAGACCATATATCCCACTATTGTCAACTTTTTATGGTGGAACATAATCATTGTATCTCTCTATCATATCCTAACATTATTAGGTCCATGAAGTACAGTCTTTTTACAAATATTGGTTTCGGAAAAAAAAAGCTTATAAAGACCCAGTAAATATACCAGGTGTCAGAAATGACATGGTGTTTTTCTCTTATAGAGAAGCAAGAATTTAAAGTCTGAATGAGAGACATACATGATTGCAAAAAGTGTGGTATCAGACTTCAACTTGTATATTTTCTGATAAAATGAGAAGGATAATATTTGGGAGAGATAATACTTGTGCACTCTTCTTTTTTAAGGGGCATTACCTCATGGTAATTTCACAAGTGATACCTTCGCCCTGCTAAGAGCGTACTCAATTTGCTGCTGAGTGTTCAGGTAAATTTGTATTATGAAGAGTTTTTCACACTCATCACTTGAATCAATTTATTTCCATTAGAAGAAGCATTGTCAACCATGATAAACTTTTGATTAGGATTTCCTTGTATCTGGAATTTAAAAATCGAACCCCAAACATTCTGCGTATGAGGCAGATATGCTAACCATTATACCATCTGAGTGGATCATGTCTATGTTATTTTTTTGCATCGCTTTCTCTTACTGTTAAATAATAAAAAAAGACAAAAGATATGATAAAATCCAAAAAAAAGATCGATTTTCATAACATCAAAAGCAACACTCTCTTTGAGACAAACATCTGATAATGGAATAAATTTTTCTTTGGAGGAAAAAATATCAACTTTAACATTCATAAACTCTTCAATGCAAAGCATGAGGAAAAAGTGGAACTCCTCTCTGAATTGATAAAAAAAATTCACTAAATGGTCAAAGGGAGATGATTTTAATCAAAAGTTATTCCTTTGGAAATTGACATTCTTATTTTCTTTGAGTGATTTTAAGAGTTGAGAATTCCGTGCGGAGTAGTACCGCGGTTACTGGCACAAAAAACAAAATTAGCTAACTGAGGTTAGATTGAGCCTGTTAACATTCACTTTGTACAAATGCCCTTTGGGAAAGGCATGAAACCAGTAATCACTTCAACAATAACGATTGGAGCTTTTTAGCTCTGAGAGTCAGTCAATATTGGGAATGGGGCTATAAACTCCAAGCCGAAAAAAGTTACTGAAACTACCATGCAGCCATATGCTCCACTAAGAGTAAACCCCCCCCCCAAAAAAAACTGGTTTGGTCAGTTACTCAATAGGAACAATGTTTAAAAAATTGGAAGAAGGGGTCATTAATGAATAAGTTACTTCTCTTACAATTTGTGATAGGATGAATTTTGAAAAAACAAGTGTGAATTCTACTGGACACAAACTATATGACCAGTTTAGCATAAACTCACATTGTAAATTGTAAAACACACGCTAAAAACTTATTTTGAGAATAATTCTAAAAAAGCAATAACCGTTGTTTTTTTTTAGACATAATAAGCTATCAATGTTACGATTTTTAGCCCTCTAGCTTGATAGGTGCGACCTGTACGCAGGACAGATAGATACATAGATATATAACCAGCCAGACCCACTTGTAGAAATCTATGTTGACAGTTTCGGTTGATAGTTTCTTAAAATCTGTTGATTTTTTGGAGAAAATTATGTTTGCATCTGTTTCTTTTGCTACGAATAACTTCAGACACTTTTCAAAGCGCACAAATTTCTAAATAAATTAATGCCAGAAAATAATGTAATTCTGAGATAATGAGTCTCCCGAAGTGTTCATGACATTTCATTGTTATGGCAGTTGAGTTAATGAAATTTTCCTCAATAAAAATTTTGCCATCAAGTCTAGATTCTTGTCTTTATTTTGTGTGTGTGTGTGTGCATGCACATGTTCAAAAAATTGGTATGATCAAATTAGTGGATTATTTAAGCTAATTAAAATTGCTTAATTAACCATTATTAATTTATAACAAGCTTTTTTTTTGTTGAACTCCAATCCAAGTCAGAGGCTGGAGTTAATTTTATCTTCCCTTCCCCCTAATTCAGGGCAGTGAACTCTTCACTGTTTGTCTGTCCCACTGCATTAAGCCAAACCAATAAATGAAATTAACATCTCCCTCGTGAGATTTGATATCAGGACCGAACGATCGTTATGGCAGCTTTTTTTACCGATTGAGTCATACTGATATATATATTTCATATCTATGAAAATTTATATGCAATATAAAATTTGAAGTAATCATCTTCAGTTGAAGAAGAAGTAGAAGTAGCAGCTAAGACTTGTTTCATCTTGATTTTAGTTCCTTTTCATTGCAACAACTCAGTGATATATTGCACAGATCAGAAATACAGAATAATTCTTTGGCAAGTCTTGAACTCTCATCCTTCATCTTTGAAAGCCCAGTCATATACAACAACTGTAACTACTAGAACTCTTACAGTTAACAGAAGATGAAATCTGATGGGTGAACTTATTCTTCATTTTTACCCCAGTTGTTTGGTGCCATAGTTGTTATTGTTCCTAAGTAAATTAGTTATATGAGCAATAGTAATTAGTTGCCATACATAGGCAGGCTTCCTAAAGTAAAGGGATGTGAGTTTGAATCTTGCCTACAGCTTCTATTCTATTCCTGATCTATGCTGTTTATTTTGCTGCTGTAGCCCTGACAGTCTGAGAAGTTGCGATTATAAGCCACTAAAATTCAAGATGAAAGAAATACGAGTCAAAAATTGATAATGGTTGACAATGCTTCATGTAATAAAGATAAATCAAAGCTCTTGCCAACAAGTCTAAATACTTGTCACATTTTTTGTGATTTTTTTTTTTTAATCATCAAACTAAATTTGACTCTATTTCCCTTTGGTCATAATGTCCTTCGTAAATGCCTCCTCAAGGCAACTGGGGACACTGAAATTTGGCATGCAACATTATTTCAACTCCACTGAAATTAGGGTCATCAAACCCCTCTTCTCCCACAGGCTGCCTTTTTTTAGGTTTATATCTAAAATTGCCTCAAATTATATCTAGTATTATCTTGATTCTCATGCCATTTATCTAGAAAAACGTCTCGATACCATTTTATTGAATACTTCTACATGGCCTAATCTATAGATCCTTATTAGTTAAAGGAATACAAGTTATTTAAGTTTCAGTCGAGTTGAGTTTGATCCTGAAGCAGCCTGTCTTGTTTCATGTGAAATTTTCAATTAAAGGATCATTAGCTTTTTCTGTAAAAATGTTCAGTCAAAAACCTATGTTCTACACATGAAAAATTTCGACATACAGACTTCCAAACTAGAACTCTGACTAACAGGAAATATATACATACATTTACTTATATAATCGACAGAGTGACATTCTTTTGGTTTCTCTGTCCATAACAATGAACTGTTTTACCAAAACATAACAATTTCATTGATGCAAATATCTCATTTCACTGTCACGGGTTCACTTACTTTTTGACAAAACCTCAGATGAAATTAATTAGATGAAAACATTTCATGCGCAGATGTATTTACTAAATCGATTGCATCCTCCAGTAAGGAGATTTTCTTTTCTAATAAAGATATAATATTCAAATATATTCAGCTATGAAAATTGATGGTGGTGGAGTACAGCACATAACCCTCACCCCCTGAAATGAGAAGTAGGTATGTTCAATATCTCTAATGGAGACATTGCTATATACCTTGTTCCCAAAAACAAGCATCACCATATATTAGGCTTCTGAAATTGAATATAATCTGTGAATTCTTTCACAGGTAGTAACTAGTTTCATTAATAAAACAAAACAGACTAGAATTAGAGATTTAACAAAATAATAAAATCATCGAGCAATTAAGATTTTTGGAAATTTGATAAATAAGGAAAGAGAGAGAAAAATCAAATCATTTAGCATCATAGAAATGTCTGGCATAAGTGCCAAGATCCATCTCAGTAATTGAGCTTTGAAGAGCCATCTGAAGATATGGGAGATAATCTGATGATTAATGCTGGCCTCTTTCATTATAATGTGGTACATTATGGTGCAATTTATGGTATAACACAGATGGATGGTAGATTCCAAAATACTAACCTAGATCCAAATCACCTAAATATAACAAAAAAAATGGCTAATGTTCATCACGGTTTATTTATAATGCGGTTGGCTTTCTTTGACTCCAACACCTGCATTATAATGGAGGATGCTGTACCCAGTTTTTTCACACACACACCTGGATAGATATGCATTTGTGAGTGAATATAAATCTTATGCGTATGTATGTACAAATAAATATGTAAAATATTTGCAAGTGAGTGATACACGCATTTACATAAAAATTATCAACAGCAGCTTTTTAGCACCCGTTGTTGGGCATTAACCTTCCTAAAGATTCGTCAGACCTCTCTATCATAGGCATCAAGGAGCCAATACTTTTTCAACTGGTCTAGTTTATCACGACCATTTCATTTTCTGCAAGCCACAGTTTTGCATATGATATTTTGGGATCCATGTTGTAAGTTGCGATGTCCATCGGTTTTCTGATATTCTTACTACATGACCAGCCCATTGTCATTTCAGTTTCTGAATTGATTCTATGATATCTCAGACTCATGTTTTTCCCCTAATATACCGTATTGTTTTGTAATCCCTCTATTTGATGTTGAGCATGATTCTTTCCTGTGCATATTACATGGCTCTCAGTTCTCACCTATCTTTTGGTTGAGTTTCATGTCTCAGCTCCATACATGACTATTGGGTGGATACTCTGGTTATATTAGAACTAATGAGATTTTCTTGTCTTTAGATGCTGAGTTTGCTCAACTGACAGCTTGCAATCCTAGAGTGATTCTTTGCTTGATTTCTTCTTCTTTTGAGGATTTCATTGATTAGTTGTCCTAGGTAGAGGTAGGATCCAGTTTCTTCAGTTCTGCATTTTTGATTCTGATTATTGTATCTTTGTCCTCAATATGTTTGTTGCACATGACATTTATTTTACTGAAGTTCATGTGGAGACCAAATTTTTCTCTTTCTTCATTCAGTTCATCTGGTATCATTTCAAGATTGTGAAATGTTTTTGCAAAAAGGACAGTATCGTCAGTAAATCTGCGGTTACTGAGGTATTTGCATCAAGTCTCAGTTTTGGAAGATCATTTTGAGGCAGGCTGTGAAGAGTTAGGGTGAACTGGTATCACCTTGTCTCATCCCTTTTTCGAGCTAAAAGGACTCAGTCTTTATGTAATCTGATAATAGAATAGCTGTGTCACTTGACATGTACAGGGTCTATGCCTTGTTGTTTGATTGTGTCAATGAACTTGGGGGATTTCCACAGAGTTGAACGTCTTCTTGAAATCAACAAATGCAACAGCAAGTGGCATTTTATATCTTGGTGCTTTTTCTCATATTTATTTACTGATTGTAGATGGAGCACACATGTAAATAATGCATATATTTGCACATAAATATGTGTGTGTGTGTGTGTGTGCGTGTGAATACTAAGTGAGTGCATATATATGTAAATCTTGTTGAGTCAACTTCAAAAAAATTTTGTTGGTGAATAAAATGTTTTAATGCAGGATCACAAGTGTAAATTATCTGTCTAAAGTTCATTGGGTTCTTTATATCATACACTGATGATGATCGAATACCATACATATTATTACCAAGATTATATTTTAAAGTCCTTCGATTATAGTAGTGATAAGCTCTAGCACTAATGGGGATTTATAGTTTATGTATGTGAGGTGTGTCACATGAAACTGTATCTTAATCTTTTAGAACAATTATAAAAGTAATAATTATAACATTTCCTACCAAAACAAAAACAGAGATAATACTAATTTGTTCAACAGTAACCAAATGCGCATATATTTAGTCATACATACATTATCTTATACACAAGTACAACATCAATTTTCAGGCAACTGTTTTAATCCGTATGTAATTACAAGCGGACATTTGAATCTCCTGTGATTGTCGGACTAGTTCACCAAGTAGCCACAAGTGGCATAGTTTGTAAAGCACAGACATTGACTTGTTTTCACATAGATTTTGTCCAATTCCTAGCCTCTTTTGATTACATTTAACCCTAATTATGGCTTCCAAGGAAAGTGCAAGTGTTCACGGTAGTGTCAAGTGTAAACACTAGTTGATGTCAGTTCAAAATGTAAAGTATTGTAGAAAAAACTTGACTGCAATGTTTCAGTATGGAAGCCATGTGATATGTATAATATTGGATAAACTGTTTATGATGTAAAGAAACAATGAGAAAATTTTGCCATTTGTTGCAGACAGTGATTCCCAGAAACACATGTTTGTTGGAAAAACTATGAAAACTGATAAAAGTACTGAACTTGATCAAGTATTGGTTGAATGGTTTTGGCAATGTTGGAGTGATGGATTAGACTTGTTGGGCAAAATGTAGATGGAACAGGAAAAGTTATTCCATAAAGAACTTGAATTAGAATATGCACACGAGTAAAATGAAAGATGGTTGCAAAGATTTAAGAAAAAGGAATTTCAATGCGTTGTGTGGAAAAAAAATATACAAATTTTTAATGAAACAATGCTGAAATGTTTGTTTAGTGTTTCATCTAAAATTTCTACTTTGACAAACCAAAAGATGAAACATAAGTATTAGTATGATAAATTTAATTTAGATATAATTATTTTTCTTATCATCAACTTAATATTGAATAGATTGTATCTACAAACTTCCATAAATTCATGTCATTTCAGTCAATTATTTTTTAATATCTCTAAATATAATTCTCTCCATTGTTTTTTATATTTTACAAAGAATTTGGTACTATCGTACTATGAATAAATTTTCTCTTGATATTATCAATTGTGTACCATGTAATAGTTTCGGGAGCTAAACATAAAATAGTTATATTAACATGGTTCCCTCTCAGCTATGATTTTAATATGTAGCTTATGTCACGTATGTAGTTTGTAATTCTATATAGTATAATCATAATGTACTGTATACAAATGTTATTTACTATGACACATCAATTAATTTTTTTGAAACACAGGGCTTACTTATGTACATTACCCCCAAAAAGGTATTTGACAATGAGGGATTAATAAGTATAACAGAAGTGACTCGTTTTTTGTGTCACTTCTATTGGGTGTTCACCCATGTGGATATCAAATTCAATGTGTCGGTTTTAATCTTGGATTGCATGCAAACCAACTTATATCATCTTCAAGAATACTAATTACTCAGAAAATCTTTTTTGAGTTAATTTTCTACCCACATATTCAACCGAAGAATTTGACAAAATTTTTTTCTATTAACCTCAGAATTAATTTTTTCACATCATACACCATCTCACTTCCATCAATATCATAATTTATAAATTATCAAATAAATTAGCTTTGTATATATAGTTGAGACAAATCAAACAACATTCTGGCTTATGGTAACACCTAAATGGGCTGTTCCATTAATATACTTTGACATTTGTTCCTTTGCATTGTGGTCAATATCCCAACCCATCCAACTATATATATATATATATATATATATATATATATATATATAATAGCTCACTTTGGTATTCAATTAGGCAGAATAACATTTATACTAATTTAAATACCAAAGCACATCAACTTTATAGGGCAGTAGCTTATTGCGCATTGAGGTGAGAATGTTTGTTCCAACAATTCATCTATTTTTGAATGTTTTCAAAGTTAGCCAAAATTACAAACTTAGAATCACCTGGAAGTATCCGTAGCAAGAGTTTCCCTACAAGTGTATGAGTAGTCTGTAAATAAACTTTAGAAGAGGTCAGGGAAATGTCAGAGCTTCAAGATAAGTACTTGAAAGAGAAGTGTTTGGCAGTTAGGTTAAAGTCTGTGGCTCAGGTAGATCCTTTGAAGTGCTACCTTCTGACCTTTTTCTCCATATGGGGCCACGAGAAGCAAAATATGAGAATCAGATGGTGTGAGTAGGGGTGGAACAGGAGATTTAAGGACCCTTCCCCTTGAGAACTTGGCTCCTCATACATTCAACAAAGTGATTCCCAACCTGGTGGTCACAGACCCCTCCAATAATTATTTCCCTAAAATTATACTAAGCTATTTTTTTTCATTGATTTCTTCCACTTTTACTTGGTGATGCAGGAAGATGGAGGCAGTGGTGGCATCATATTTGTCCTTCCACTCCGTGTTGTCAACTCAAAAAATATCTTTGCACAAGTTTGATTGCCAAAAATTGCTTAAAAAAAGTAAAAATGGCCAAAAAAAACCAAAAAATGGCAAAAATGTTCAAGCATGTCTATGCTAATCTCGTGCCTCTTCAATGAGGGCAACAGATTTTCTCTCTTTGTTTGTCTGTTTGTGTCTCTCTCCCTGGTTACATTCTTATCACTCTAATTATGAAATTTCCATGAATACACCACTAGGCACCACCTAAAAAACAGTTCTTCTATTTTTCCAAAAATGGTGCTTCTTCGGGTCCCTATAGTAATTTTGGATCAATAATGTCCAAATATTGGGCAGGTATTTTTCAGTCAAATTGTGTCAAAAGTGACACTTTAAAATTAAACGAATTGGAATTCAAAGTTCTACCTCATCCAACTTATTCTCCCACAGCCTTTTGTTTTTTTTCAAAAAAATCTTGACTTGTCTATAAAGAATGAACTGTTCTGAAACTGAGCGGGTTCAGCACCTTTAAAAGTGTTTGAGTCTAAGGATATTGATTTCTACTTTGCAAAGGCATAAATCACTTTATTAAACATTGGCAAAGGAGTATTCAATCATCTGGAAACTACTTTGATTAAGCTGGTTATCTATCACCTTTTTTCCCCATTTCAATCATTGATTCTTGAAAAACGACATTACTTTCTGGATAACATGATATTGATTTCTGTTTTTGTCATATTTCATGATGCAAGCAGGTGTAGGTTTCCCTGGAGCTTCAATTTTCTTTACTAGTGCTGACATACCACTATTAAGGGTAACTGGTCAAGTATTGAAACTAAGTACCGTGAAACCCTCAAAAGGGGAAGAAATCAAGCAAAAAAAAAAAAAATCACTCTAGGATGGCAAGCTTTTGGTAGAGCAAGCTCAACCTTTAAGAACAAGAAAATTCCATTAGTTTTTGAAAAGAAGGGTGTACAACCAATGTGTCCTACCGATAGTTGTCTATAGAGCTGAAACATGGAAGATAAAAGATTGACCCTCAAATTGAGAACCATGCAACAAATACAGAGAATTATACTTTATATCATATGGAGAGATCACAAAACAGCGTAGTATATTGGGGAAGAAACAGGAATCAAAAATATCATAGAATCCATCTGAAAACTAAAATGACTATGGACTGGTCATGTTGCAAGGATTGTAAATAACTGATGGCCATCATGACTTACAATGTAGAAACCCAGAGATGACATGCAAAACTGTGGTTGGCAAAATATTAGATTGCATGATGAAATAGACAAGTTCAGAAAATATTGGCTGAGCGATACACATGATAGAGGTTTAGTGAATCTTGGGGAAGGTCTATGTCTAATGATGGATGCTAAAAGGATGATGATGATGACTGAAACATGCATGATATTTCAAATGGCCTATGGAGTTCATATCTACAAGAATTTGTTTTTGTTGTGTTTTTGATTAAAGTCTTAGAAAAAAACAAACTTAATCCATTAAACTGGACTCCATGATCAGTTGTTAACAGTTTATCATTGTCAATAAATGAATTTTTGCAGTTTGATACTTGATTGTAATTTCTCGAATTCACTGACATGAGACCGCCCTATAATCTTTGTTAGCCATTGGTAGCAATTTTATTGACTACCTAACTCAGTCAGACGAACTCAACACTATTGTGATGAATTCTCTCTCAAATCTTTTTTTTCTTGCTCTAAAATCATGGGTATCCACTGATAGTGAGGGACAAATTGGGTATTTGCCCCCCATCTAGATCAGGCTCTCTCTGCAAGGCAAGGGAGGTTTGAAGGTTAGAACTTCACAGAGGCTGAGGTCATTATGAACAGTCACAGCTTAGACACTGCTTAGTTCCTTGCCTGACAACTAACATCTAGATATATATATTTTTGGTCCCCCCCCACTGCCCTGAATCTATCTTTTTGCACCCCCCCCCCGAATGAGATTTAGCTGTTACCCATGTTCATAACCATTGTTATCATTTCCCATGCTTCTCTGCAGTCTGTCAAAAAATTTTAAAGCACTGATGATAAAAGGTGAGCTTTGCTGAATTAAGCACAAAGTCAAAGAGAGGACAAATAAGGCAGAAAGATGTTTTGCATGCAACTTCAAAATTGGAATAATCTACCTGCCAGGATTCAAAATCTTGGCTTTATCCTTGTGCTTAAACAGGACTGGATTAAGTTTGATAGGAGTCCAAGGCACAAGTCAATTTATCCCCAACCCTCAAGATACATATGTATAACAAGAACCAAAAAACTAAATTAATTGTTAATAGTGACTGTAAAACTTGGTATACAGACCGAGAATTTTGCTCTAAATTTTGGTCCTCAAGTTAGGGGCAGTCAAATACAAGAAATACCTGACCACCATAGCCAAATAGCCATGACATACTCAAGGCCCACCTCTGAATTTGCCTTTAGCCCTTTACAGTCTGGGGACCTTTGTCCTATGCCTCAAGCAGCCCTGGCTCAAACTCTGATGCTTTCAGGAATATACGTAGATAACTTTTCAACTTCTCTTATCTCTAAACATTATACCACTAATCCCCAGCATAGCTTTTGTCACTTTCTGCATTAACAAACCAAATATACCTAGCATTAAGGGAAAAAATTATCTAACATAGTTTCAGCACAATCCTTATATATGATGTGCATTGAAAATCAAGATCCAAAGGCATTTTTTAAAAAGGAGGACATTGTCTCTGCATGTAACTACATCAAAACTATAACATTAGGAAATGCTCGAAGTTCCTGTATTTAGCATATACACAAGTGTCGAAAAGTCCAATGCTGTCAATTAGAGCATTTATAATACTTAAACATTCAAAGACATTATTGTCTATGAATCCAAACTTTTAGCACAATGTGAGTGTGTCTCTCTCTCAGCGTTATATTATTTGAAACTCTATTGAGACCGATAATGTAGCCGCTCTAATATTCTGTCAAGTTATATACTTCCATTTCTTAATAACACAATTCTTGGCATTAGAGACAAACAGTGCAGACATAGACAAATTGCTGAAATGATCAAAAAGAAAAGGGTAGGATGAAGTGGTTATTTGGACTTTGGCTTTTCCCATTGGCTGTTTAGCTGAATGGTTAAGAGAGATGGTACACTGGCACAGCTACCTTATTGGTCGCAGGTTTCGATTCTTGCAGCAGCCCCATTTTTCTTGAATTGTTTATTTCTATTTACACTGTCTACAATCATTCACCGTGTAACAACCAGAGATCGTTTCAAATAATACAATGGATTCATGAATATTATGTTGGATTATACATCCATTTATATATATATATATATATATATATATATATATACACACACACACACATACACATAAAAAAATGTATACAGATTTATTTTGAGACATTTTTGCTTACTTCAGCTGTCACCAAAACTTCCACTGCTACTTTTCCTGGTGGGGGTGGGGGGTGGGGGGTCCGGAGTAATATAACCCCAGCGTAGTGATCAAAAGGATCTGATCGGAATACATCTTGGAGGCCAGCCTGTTACCAGTGAATAATGACACAGACTTTTTATATGGGGACATTAGTTTGGGCTTAGTACATAAAACAATTGAGCAGGACCATTATCCTTTATTGACTATGAGATTCCAACTTTCCCCCCCCCCCCGAGAAGGCCTGATCGGGTTGGGGTGGAGGGTGTTATGAATTGGCCTTCCCTTCCTCCGGCGGATACCCATGCTTAATGCTGATCTTAGATTCGATGATTAAAATAATGAGAGCATTTTTCTTGTATTTGTTTATTGAACACTGTCCACTTTTTATTCTGCTAGACAAGATATGATTTTCTCAAGCAAACATTACCAGAAGTATTATGACAACCTTGCCACATTATTGATGGCTTTTTATATCAGAATATATTTGTTATTTGCAGAGACTGGAATTGCATTCCACTATGCATGTGTGCGTGAATATGTGCATGTGTATACCTGCGTTCAGCTCTCGGTTAACCATTGAGCAAAATGAGCAGGTGATTTGGACATCAAAAGCAAAGGGTCTAATGCGAGAAACCTTTGTTTCTTCAAGTTTCCCTGCATTGAATTATCACAAGTTGTTAAAATGTTCAACATGGAAGTTTATATTTCAAAATCTAATCTATTCTCTCATATATTGAGTCAATTCAACCATCCGAATGATTCAATCGCTCACATGGATATTATTGTAGGAATCTGGTCGTTATGCAAGCACAAGTATCATCTGTAGAGATTTCGCTTCGTGGAGTACTATATTTTTGTGGGAAAATGTGTTGTTTTTTTTCTAACCTATTTTAATGTGTTTCAAATGGGTATAACCTTCATCTTTTCAGGAATGTTTCTTTCTTGAAAATCTGGTCAGTTAAACAATCCATGGTCTGAGGTAGGGGCCTCATTTTTGGGCATCAAGTGGCTTTGATTAGGCCCCGTTCAAACACACAAATACATACATTTGAAACAACAGAAATAGATTATAATGAATATCAGAGTGATATCTGTACCTTTTATATTTTCATTCCCTGAATAATTTGATGATTTTTGAGTAAAGATAACAGACAATTCTTTTTATCTTTATTCATTGAAATAGATATTTGAAAGAAGTTAGTAAAAACTAAAGGCTACTAATGCTATCTAATGACAAAAATAGAAATAACTATTTAGCCAACCTAATAGATTAGAGCTCATGTTCATTAAATGCTTTTAATTGACAGTGGAATTCTTCAAGATCAGAATTGTGATTTGAATAGAACAAACTTTTAAATTTACTCAAAGGTTACAGGGAAAATTTTTTTATCAGTAGTTATTTCCCTTGATATTGAAATTCAATTTTTTTTATATGAATTTAAAGGTCAAGACAGTTGATGGAAAATATGATAATATAATTATGGTTAATGCATTTGTAACCATGGTTCTGTCTGTAATTTGAGCCAAAGTCGACACTTTCTGTGTTTCTCTTATTATTCTTTCCTTTTCTCTCTCAATTGTATTTTCTTTCCCCACTCTTTCCTGTTTTATTTTTTTCATTCTTTCTGTCATTTTTCTCATTCTCCTGTTCTCTTCTACATCCTCTTCTTAGCTTTCTCTTTTTTCTCTCCCCCTTTCGCTTCTCTCTTTCCCTATCTCATTGTTTACCCCTCTAAGAAACCATCAATTAAAACTGTTAACATAGCTTTCTTCAGTTTTTAAGTAGGTCTGGCTGGCTGGCTATGTAGGTATGCATCAAGCATACATGTCACACTGATCGAGCTAGAGGGCTGAAAATTTAAACATTTACTCTTAATTATGTTTCGAAAACTCTTTTCTTTTTTTGAATTCTCCTCAAAATACGTTGTTAGTGGGGTTCAATTTGTAATGTGAGTATACTGAATTGGTTCCTTAGATTGTGTCTGGCAGCATTCAGGCTTGATTTTTTTGTTTTTTTAAACTTACTAATGACCCATTTTTCTAATTTTTTAATTGATCACCCACAACACAACATACAGCCAAAAGGCATTGGTCACATGATGGTTTCTATGGAGTGACTTACCAGTCCTGTCTTCTCCACTTTATTTCAAACCTCCCCCTTTCTTCTCAATCTCACCCTCTCTTTATTTCACCTGCTACTACTTTGATACTCTCGTTTCTTCTTCCTTTCAGTTCGTTCGGATTGTCTTCAATGTTTCCACTTTGTCTGGATTCTTCGATTCTTACTGGATCAGATCAAGTTTAATCTGGACCCATGAATCATAACAGTCGGATGGATGAAGTTGAAATTAAAACAAAGCACTTCTAATAAGTCATGGATAGAAACCATTATGGGACCAATGCTTAGTAGTATGCTGTATTAGGGGTGATCAATTAATATATTAATAAAAAAAAAGGTTGATGTTTGGGAGGGGCAAGGGATAAACAAAATATTTGTGGGGAGGCTAAGGGTTAACTAAACCCATGTGAGGATTCGGAGTTCTGTGAGCCCCCCAGTTGAGTCCAGGGGCAAATATTTTGTTTTATCTTCATTTTTTTTTCTTGACATGAAAAAAGTTTGGGAAGGGCCTGGCCACCCTGTCCCACAATGGTTGCTCTTAAGATATACAAACTGAATTTAGAGTAACAAACAATGCTCACAGAATAACCAAGCTCAAATTTAGTCTGGGATCCCCTTTGTCATGAAAGGCCTCTTTTGAAAACAGTTATTTTGACAGGCTGCATTTAAAATAGATACTCCTCCGTTAGTTCTACTTATTATAGCTTACTGCTTGCTGATTGATGGAGTCAGATGTTTTTATAGACTAAATTTGGATCATGAAATGAGAGGTTAGCCAAGTTAATGATGCAGAATTAGCCATTTTTGAACATGGAATTTGTAAATAAGTTGATGACCAGGGGTTCCTCAGACATTGTTTACCTACGGGCCATTTTAGTAATAGGATACAGGCTAGAGTCTTGTGCCAATTCAGCTTTTTCAAAGCAGCCTTTAGTGTAGAAACCTGAGATGAATAATTATATACAGATCCAATTAACAGGTGTTTGTTTGTATGTATATAAGTGTAGACATACCTTGACTTTTCAATCATTTGTCTGATGGTCTTTTAGTGAGCCTAAAGCTCTGTTTCTGCCATCACATGAGAGATGGTCTGATCAAAGTTTTGCATTTTGCTCTAATAAATGCCTTCTTATCATGATCTGGTATTTTCTTGGTTCTATAATTATGTGGATCACATGGAAGAAAAAAACATTTCACAACTGTTAGATTTTGATTAATTGACTCGGGTATTGCATATTTTGAGAGACTCTGATTCTGAAGTTCATCAATACTACCATGTTCTCAATCTGATTGTTTTGGTCTCTTCCCCATAACTTGTAGAGACCAGTGAATTGAAATTTGAACCTTATATATCATGTCAACTGTCAATGAGTTTAAAGTTTAGTCTTAATGAAAATTTTGAGTAAAATTATATATATATATATATATATATATATATATATATATTATAAATACATACAGTTCCTTTCAGGAGGAGGCATACATGATGATGAAATAATTCTAATCTTTCACTGATTTTAAACCACCATAAAATTGGATATCTACTTAGCAGGGACAGTTCTCGAACAAGGCTACAATAGGTGAGCTACCACTGAGAACTGAACCCACAAATAATTTCTAGTGCAGGCACCCAAGATGACAGAGAATTGACATAAATCAAAACCATTGTTTTACTCAGATTTGCCTTTTAACTCTTGAATTGAATGTCATTGAGGTGAATAAATACCAATTAAAAAAAAAACATGGAAGTTGTTAGATTCCAAAGGGACCATATTGTTAGAAATGAACAAAAAAAAACAGTGGCTTAGAGCAAACTCTTGAAAAGCAGAGGCTACTTCTTTAAAATCTTAGACTCAAGAACTGCTTGAAACTGCTGTAAAACTTTCCAACAAAAAAAAAAAAGTAACTCTTTTGTGAACTGAATCAACCAAAAATAAAAAAAATATCACCAAAAAGTGCAAGGGAGGTAACTTCAATCAGAAATTACTCTCTTTCCATCAACATTTGAATTCCTTAATATGAATTCAAGAGTTAATCAAAGGCATGAATTCTGGGCACATACAAGTCAAATGCCAGATGATCATTTAAGACCAATCGTTTTTCTTGTAGAACAATAAAATTGTAATTTTGCACCTGCAGAGTAGATATTTAGGTAGGGAGGTATCTGCGTGATATGCCATACATTTATATGACAGGTATGTACCGTAGACCGGATAACCAATTATAATATGCCCTCATTCAATATACGTGTTTGCCACTGACAACAAGCATAGCCAAATTGATAGATTAAAACCTGCCTTGAATATATAAGAGGGTTTATCGTACATTTGGACCATAGAATCATGGATAGCAGCCACAAAAAATGCCTTACATTTTCAATAAGAGTAAAGTAAGAATCATCTCTAATGCATGTTGGACACAGAGCATTTGATATATTGGCGCCATTCATAGATACATCGTAATTTCCATCCTGCAATACCTTCGGCACATGACAAAACATTCAAGAGAACTTTGAATTTACTGAGGGAGAGATGAAGCTGCAGTAATATGGCACAACAGTAATTGTTTTCTATAACTAAAAATGAACCAAATGTCTTTATTCTACAAGCATTAGAAGAATTGGAAAATCAAGAAAGCATTAAAAGGTATCCAAATGACAGTATTACAAAAATCAGCAAGAATACTGAATAAAGTGCAGGAGTTTTGAAGGGAACTTGTTGTCACTTGATCTCAAATGGAAGCCACTTGTCAGTACTGTCATAATAACAGATTTTTTTGGGAAAAAAAAAAATGCTGAGGAGGGGAGAGGATTTCGACAAAAGGTGGAGAGACTGATTGAAATCAATTGCTTGAACAGGTCTAGTTAGTTACTCAATTGAAACCATCATGTGATCAATGTCTTTTTGCAGAATACCATGTTCAGGGTGATCAATTAAAAAAGTGGAAAAAGGAGTAATCAGTGAGTAAGTCTCATCTCTCGCCCATTGCTGGGGAGTGATTGCTAAAAAGTCTGGATTTTCAAAAAAACGCTTCTAGACACAAACTAAGGGACTACATAATGCGTACAAAGCCAGCCAGCCAGCCAGCCAGCCAGAATCCCTGACAAACTCAAGAAACCTTTGATGACAACTTCTAAAATATTTTCATGATATTCAGCAAAAATCACGGCAAAAAAAGTACTTGATTAACTAAAGTAAAAAGTAAAATTTCTGGGTGTTTCATAGTGATAAAACTCTTTGAGGTTTTCAAGCTCTTTTTGTGTTAATGTTCTTGGCCTCTTTTTTTCATGTTATGCGGTTTTTAAAAAGACTCACTGGTATGTGGCATCAAGTGGTTATTGTGTTAGACAAAGAACAGTAACACACCATCTTTCTGAAGAAGAGATCTCTTGTAAATTGAATCTTCACTTCAAAAATGAAGGCATAGCTTTCATTGTTTTACCAATAATCAACTCTTTATCTCAAATGTTTTTTAATCTTTAAAAAAAGAATCATTAAATGTTGATCAGATTATAAAAAACAAACATACTGTTAAAGTAATACATAAAAAGAGTGATGAGAAAAACAGACTAAATTGTTCTGTATTGATTTTAATGTCTACAACATTTTTGTTTGATGCTTTAGCATACCAAAGTAATTCATATCAAATCGAGTTAGTTTCTCATCTGAAAACCTTCAAGAGGGGGGAGTGGCCAGTGTATTACAAGAGGTCAAGATGACACATGAAAATAAAAGGGCTCTGAAATTTGAACTTTCAAGTTGATATGGTATGTCCATCAATGAAATAGGTTGACAATCATTTACAGGCAAGCAAATAGAGTATGGTTTACCAAAAGAGTTATAGTAGATGAATACAGGATGGCTAAAGGACGAGGGAGAGAGGGCAATAATAGCCGAGCACCACTCCATCGAGGCCCTTTCTCATCTCATATGTCCAAAGTATTAGTCTTCCATGAATCTTTTTATGATCAAAGTTTCAATGTTGTGATGATTACCAGGGTGAAGGGGGGAGAGAGAGAAAATGGAAGGTTTGACTGTTCAAATGGACATTAAAAGGCCAAAGTATAGGTTGAAAAGAAAAAAGTTGGTGTCTTCTTTATTCTAGCAAAAAGAAATAACTTACAGTGAAAACAGGATTGAACTATAACTGCTTTTGACACGTCTGTGGAACAAATTACGTCCATATTTTCCAATAGACTTTACTGACAAATACCTCAAATCCTATTTCTTACTGCATTTGTCCCTGGGGAAGATAACACCCTGTGTACAGTCACTGCTGTGGCCATGTTTGTCTTTGCTCTGATTGGGGCTCAAACTCCAATTTATAGTGTCAGTCCATTAAGCCTTTGGGCCAATCCTTGCTGTGAAAGCTCAGTTAAAATTGTCCATGAAACAAACCACAACTGCTACACTAACATGTCAAGTCCAACTCCTATTTCTAAAATGTTGCTGGCACATCACTATCACAAGCTTACATCAGCATGACAATATTTTCTCAAGTCAAAAACAATTATATTACTTCTTGTATCTAAGTATTCAGGAAAATTTACGAAGGAGAAAATTATTAATATACCCATAGATTATACACACAGGATAAACTAATTTATATGCCAGATATATAATTTCCTAAAAATGTTTATAAGCCTACCAGATACAATAATAAGAATCTCCAATATCTACGGTGGAGACCCATGTCAATCCTGCAAAAAAATTATAAGCCATGTGGATCATAGTGTGCTATCATTCTGGACTCTGACAGCATTGGGAGGAGAGGGGACTGAACATCCCCTCCCCAACTTCTTCAAGACTGACCCTAGTGATTCTTGACCAGATCCGTAAGTGGCTAATTCAGCATGTTTCATGTTTTAGGCAGTGCAGAACTCTAACAGACAGTATCATTTTTTCATTGTCATTTAAATGGTCATAAAATGGCTAAAAACGTTTTCAGTGCATTATGCCATTTTTAAATGTTTTACAAAATTTGGGGGGTTCCGGGCTCAAAAGTTCTGGCAACACAGCCTGGGAACTCATCCAATTGTTGATCACAGATTCTTGACAAGAGTACTGACAGATTAGTGTTATTATAAGTATCTTATCATTTCTAACCAAACAAAGAGCTAAAATATACAGGGGTTATTGAAATTTACCTACATCTGAAAAACTCCAATCAAAATAAAATGTACACATTTCTTCCTGAATATTATGAAAAATAAGATGAAGTTCACTGCTTGCCTTCATACATTGACAACTCACCCTATTGGGTAGTTATAGCCATTGGCTGGATATCATTTGTACATAACCATCTCATCAAACCCTGCAGAAAAAACAGCTCATTCAAAACACTGAACAACTGCTGGTTACATGCTGTCGGCCGCATGAATTCCACATGGGAAAAAATGCCAAAAAAATCTATTAAAATCATATTTCTAAATTTGACCTGAAAATGTGAGCTGCAGCTGGACTGAGATGTGCTGAAGTCAATTATAGTTTTATTTTTTGCCAACAGAATGTAATTCTTGAGTTTTGAGAGTACAAACATTACAACCTAGATTCTAAATATTTAAACAGAAAATATTTCTCAAGTTGACTTAATCCTGAACATTAATAACTGAAAAAAAGAAAAACCAACTCACTTCATAAAAAAAAGAAACAAGTCAGTTATATTTTTGTTCATGAGGGGCATTAAAAACTCAGTTCAGTCTTAAGTAGTTTATTTATCTACACTGAGACAAAATCTTCTTAGGAGAATAGTTTGTTTATTCATGATGCCTTATATTACCAACTTATTTGGGTATACAGCTCTGCAACTAAACTAACTTTGATACCTGTATCACCTATGATATTTTTGCCAAAATTGTAAAATACTTGAAAGAACATTTCTATAGTTTTGAGTAACACACTTACCCAAGATTCTTTGCTGTATTCAGGGGGATTCATAGAAAAAGACTTACCTGAAAAAAAAAAAAATATATTAAGTTCAAATCACAACAAAAAGAGTATGAATAGTAAAATTTAAGGGAGAACTACTTCACTGAATCCTCCAGGACACTGGCACAGATAAATAGGTTTAAGTGCTTTTATCAAATCATTTTGGTCCACACAATTTCTCCAAAAGTGAAATGGTGAGCCATGAGCTGAGAGAGAAAGGATGGAATTTTGGGATGGATTCAGGGTTTTTTTTTTTTTTTATTGAAAGGAAAATAAATTTCTGAATCTGACTGAAAATTTAATTAAAAAATCTCTCTTAATCAAAAATATGCACCCCAAAATTCAATCATTTTTTCTTTAGCCCATGGCCTTCCATTTGACAAAATTTAATTAAAATTCATGGAGAACTTTCAAAGATATTGTGTGCACAAAAGTGATTTTAGGCAAGAGTCCTGCACACCAGATAAACACATCAATGAACCACTGAACTCACTTATATGCAAAAAACTTGAAGGACAAAAAAATTTCAATTTTTGACTACAAATGTTTGTCTTTCATTCTTTTTCTAAGAATTTACATATCAGCAATGTCTTAGTCCCAGAAAAATGAAGAAAGGTTCAAATATAAATACATTAATAATTTGCACACATAAGTATATAGCAAGAATATACATTTTCATAAAAACAGTATTAAATATGAAGGAGCATACAGACATGCCAATATATGCATATGCAAAAAGATACACACCATAGATGCATATCTACAGCCAATGCTAATATCAAACTATGCTTTTTAAGTCAATTTGGAGATTGAAAAAGCTTCAATACTTAAAAGAATGGTATGGGGGGGGTGAAACTGGGATTCAATGCTGTCTGAAATAAAACCACTAAATTGAACCATTCATCATTCACTCCAAGTGGATAAGGATAAGACTGTGCAACTTTTCTTTGCTTTACTTTTGTTCCTGTGTAAGAAGTGTTATTTTCTCATTGATTATGTCAATCACTCCCTCAAAATTTTGCTTTTGCAACTAGGACAGTCATAATTTGAAATCTACTTATTTCCAATTGGACAAATGTACACATTTCTAATCACATAAAGTAAGAAAAACACTTCTGAATATCACTATTCTGGCCACAAAAGCAAAACTTTGTAGAGAATTATAGCCATCTTCTATACATTTTACACAAAAGCAATCAGGAAATAACCCTCATTATCTTGGAACAAAAATTGCGTTGCACAGTTTAATGACAAAAAAAACATGGAAATATATACAAAAGAGTTGTATGGAGTAATTCCAAAATAGGCTTTTTATCAAAATCATCCTGGGAACAGAGATATGGGGTGGGGGTACATGAAGATGTGGCTTATACCTATTTCTCAATTTACAGATTCAAAAACCACGCCTTAATGTATACTTAGTTCCACAAACCCATTTCCTTCACTGCCCTGAAACAACAGTAAATTCTGGAAGAATACTAAAAATAGAATGAAACAACTCTAGATTAGGCCTTTTGTACAAAATCATTTTCTGGCAAATGCAAAACTTCAAGACCATTAACAAGGATAATATCCAATACAAAATAGAATCTTCACTAAGGTTCCTTTCAGATGTAACACTTTGCAATTTTGCATCCTTAAATCCCATTCATTGCTGAAAATTGACTTGAAGTCTTCACAAAATGCTAAGCATTACACAGAACTACTCTAAATGAGGCTCTCAACTCACAATCATTGTAGAAACAGCAGGAAATATTCCTGAAAGGATGAAAGTTAAATGAAATAATTTTAAAGGTGTCATAACTTGCCAAATGCAAAAAAAAAAATTGCCAAAAAAAAAAATGCCAAAAAAAAAAAATGCCAAAAAAAAAAAAATTTATAAATCAACAAAAAGATTATGAGAAATTAAAGCAATTGACCAAATTTTACCTGGAGTAAAATAAACAAAGAACCCCCCCCCACTAAATCTTCTTTTTTCCTCATATATATATATTTATGAATAGCTTTCTCATTCAGGTTTAGCCCTATATTCATTGGCTGAGTCAACCTCTGCCTAGAAATAAGTCAGTACCACTTCCATTTGTCAATCAGAGTTCAGAGAGTCTAAAGCAGTGATTCTGAATGTGGGGCATATGTCCCACAATGGAGCAATTTAAATATTTGGGGAGTAATTTGAAATTTGGGTGTGAAGCCCACAAAGAAGAAATCAACTAGATGTCACCAAATGCAGACACTGATGACTGAAGCTCAGTAAATTAGAGATTGATATCAAGACCAATTGTACTATATATCCAGCTCAAGAGTCCCACAACACAGAGTTTGAAATTTTGAATTTGTGATGTTTTTGGAGAATACTGTAAATTCAAAGTGGTACCATTATAGCATGTCATATTTGATTAAAATCTTTAGAACTTGATTAGAACATTTTTCTCGTTGCTAAAATTATTTCATGTTGAATCAAATTTTTTTTTCTCTTTGATTTGAAAATCTAAATTCTGGCATATTTCCGAATATAACATTGTATTATTATTCCGTTTCAACACCAAATTTGTTTTATTATAGTAATGGGAGACATCAGATTTTTTTTGAGCTGTCGAGGTGGGGAATGGAGCAAACAAGGCCAAAAACTACTTGTCTTAATGGATTGATAAGATTCATACAGGGACAGCACTAGCATTAGGCCACCTAAAGTGCACACCTGAAAGGGATGCATTATTGACCTTTCAGGAGAAAAATTCAAAAGATGATCAAGCAACCAATAGTACAAATTTTAAGTCTTGCCTGGAGCACAAGAAAAACTTATACCAGCTCTGCATTCAGGGAGGGGGCATATTTTTTCTTTGATGGAGGCGTCACTTTTATGCTATTCTACATGGTGAGTGTGTGTGTGTGTGTCCATATGTATACATACATGTATTACAGGGAAAATGTATACATATTTTTGTTTCTTATAATAAACGTAAGAGAGAATTGTTGAGATTCTTTTGTAGTTGAGTATACAGGCATGCACACACACTATATATATATATATATATATATATATATATATATATATATATATATATGAATATATATATATATATATATATATATATATAGAGAGAGAGAGAGAGAGAGAGAGAGAGATGTGTACAGATTTATCACTTCATCAAACTCTATTGATATACATCCGACTAATTAATAAAGTAACTGTTTTTTTGTAATTATCTTAATTATAACGTGAATTGGTTGCATTTTCTATTCTCAGATAATGATTGCTATTTCTGTTACCTTGTATGTGTGCACAAATATGTATATAAAAGGTCTGTTTGGAAAATATCCTGTGATTTTGATTATCTTGAGAATCAGTTACGTAGCCTTAATGAAACTGAGCAATCAATTGGAGGGGAATTCACTGTGTTTGCATGAACAGAATCCCGTCTGGTCATTCAGTCAGTAGTGAGAGACCATTGCATGAGCTTGTATCCTGCATGCAGCAATGTTCTGCAGGCAGGGCCTCCAATAGGAATTTTTACAAGATGGAGCAAAGCTATTTTCACCCCGACCCTCACAGTCACACTATACAAACACCCTCATCCTTTAGCTATCATTTTAATCTGCACTGATGCTTTTAGCATGTCATACTATGTTTACTTGTTAGTAAATGATACGCTCAACTAATCTTTTAAGAGACATATCGTATCGACTTAGAAGTTCAACTGTCAGATCCCTTGTATTTTCTTGCCCCCACTTTGTTTTTTAGATGCAATCAATACATCTCTCCTGACGGTGTTTCCTCACTCTAAACTGCCCTTCCGATTTTTTGCTTGATCGATATTTCATCTGATGGTGCAATCTAGCTCTCTGCTGCCCCTAGGCAGTGGTTCACTGAGTTCCTGGTTACATTCCTTGCCTTGCAATCCCAGTTTTTCTTAATATCTGCCCAATTTTTAATTTGATCCCAGTTTTTCTCATTTTCTACCCAATTTTAGATTGTTATCTAGTAATTTCTTCACCATTATACTTTCCATTATATATTTCAACAGAATTTCTCTTCTCAGGAAAACCTTCCCTGCCCCCGACCAAGTACATCCTGTATGGGAATCATCGTTCTGCAGCACCAGATGTTCTAGAAAAGGCATCAAAGGGATACTTGGGTTCCAGCTGATAACACTGACCAACTCTTCTCTTGTTCCTGAATAATAACGGTTATTTTCCAATTGATTATGTCTGAAAAGTATGAAAAATGTCAATTATTCCCTACAAACTTTGCTTTTGTAACCAGGACAGTGATAATTTGAAGTCTACTCATTTTTAATTGGACAGTACGCAAATTTGTACATTTTCAATGACAAAAGATATGAAAAATAATAAGATGTGATTATCACTGTCATGGGCACAAAAGTTGGAAGGGGCTGATTTTCTATACTTTCCACACAAACAATCAGGAAATAAAACTCACAAACCAGGAACAAAAATTGCAAAGCACGGTGTAATTGCAGACAAGTAGTATATACCATTTATCTCTTGTATGCGTACATACATATGCATTCATATACATATATGTGCATTCATTTATGTGTGCACATACACACACATACACACTCTTCATTTTGGAGCCTCTGACTCATCAGCACATAGCAATATTCGAACAGGGAGTATTCTAATACATCATATATATTCATTCTCAAGTAGCCAGGATTGTTAAATCAGATGGATATTACAACTCACAGAGTAGATCCCCAGAGATCACATGCAATATTGCGGCCAGCAGAAAATAAGATTTTGTGATGCTTAGACAGGTTCAGGATATATTGGTGCTGTGATGTCCATTATCGAGGGGTCTGGTGAATCCTAGGAAAGGACAATGTCCAGTGATGAACAATAGAAGGCTGACAATGATGATTTGTAACTTCCAAGCCTGTCCTAAAGTCGAACTTTCACCTTATAAGATGCAGGGTGTTCTCGAGGGTCAGATTTGGAGATGAAGAAATCTATGTCTCATATTGCAAAATAAATGCCAGATATACACACGTCATCGTTGCCACTTGATACGAGTATGGTGACTATGAGGAGATACTTTTCCTCGATGGAGCAGCCCGTGTGAGAGAAAGAACTGGTTGGACAGTTTGCTACCTGTTTGGTAAGATCTTCTGCTAATCGGCACTGGAGCATCAGCTGAAACATATTCAGAACATTCTTGTTGCTGCATATGGCACCTGGTAATCCAAAATGGACACCAATCGGAGTAATGACCAGTCAACATTACTCAACTTTGGTGCTTGTATGAGAATTAGTGTATCCAAAACAATTTGCTTGAAATCATACATAACTATATTTACACACACACATATACATACATGCATATGTATCTCACAGACTTACGTAAATAGACAAATACAACAATACATAACTATGCAGGATGGGAATGCATACACACACACACACATATATATATATATATATATATATATATATATATATATATATATATATATATATATATATATTCATGTGTATACTTTTATAGATATAGACATAAATAGATGATGGACTTGAACAGATACAGACTGTAATTATTTGAGTCTCCAAGGGGCATTTATCAGTGTCTAAAAGAATTTTGCCATTGCGTAACTCCAAGTTACCAAACATTTTCTCATATTTTTGCCAATAAAATTTCTTGTGGTTTTATGTATATTTTCTTCAGTTTCTTACTTGAGCCAATCTGTCTCTGCTTCGATGATTTTTTCTATTATACTCCAGAGCATTAAAATTTTGTTATTTGAATTAATATGCCAAAGGAAAACACAATAATCAAGCAATGTGACCAGAAAAATGGTTATCAGAAATGGTTTCCTCTGGATATTACTCATCTAGTTCCATACCACATGACTATCTGACTATGTCACCAGAGGGTGTTGGAACATATTTACCAAAAACAAAGTGAGTATCTAGGGAGTTTTCAATTACTGAACAACACAATTCAACACCTTCCATGCCAAAGGTTTTTTTTTATTCTTTTGGCACTTGGTAGGCAAAGAAATGGAAATTAATCAATATCCTTGGGCATAGAGCACATTTTCCAAAAACCTTATCCATCAGAAAAATTTCAAAACAGGTCACATGATCAATGTCTTTTGGCAACACGATGTGTTGGGTATGATCAATTGAAATATTGGAAAAAGAGGTGATTAATGAATAAATCACTTCTTTTGCCTTTTGTTGGGCCATGATCACTAGAAAAGTTTAAATTTTTAAAAGACAAGCCTGGCACAAACTGAGGGATTTAGCATTAGCACTTAACATTGTGAATTGAACCCCCACTGAAAAATTATTGGGGGTGGGCGGAGTTAAAAAAAAAAAAGTCAAAGATGTTTTTCCTAGATACAATAAGGTATAAATGTTTAAACTTTCAACCCTCGAGTTCCAACAAGGTGGCCGGTACATGTGACACATACGCAGATAGCCAGCCAGACCCACTTAAAAACTAAAGAAACCGACGATAACAGTTTTGTTGGACAGTTCCTAACCAAGAAGGATAGTGACTCTGAAAACATTTTTGGAAGACGATGAAAATAAACATGAAAATATCAAGATCAACTGCGTATTTGTTCATCAAATGTAGATTATGTCTAGGCATGTATTTCAGAGTTATTTTCATCCTCTACAGAAACCTGTTTGCAATATATTTCAGTAATGCCAAAAGATTATCAGCTAATTTTTCTCCTGACCCCCTTATCTTAGTAGATCTAGATTTCAAATAGTTTTTATGGCATTCCTCTCTGCTGACTTTTATCATATTTGTTCCTCGGGCTGATCTTAACTCTTAAATTCATAAACAGCTTGAAACATTTGATGGTGGAACTCTTCAACAAATAGCATAAAAAAGAAAAATAACAGACTCTGTTGTATAAATAACTTTTGTCAACATTTGTTTCTGCCATAACATGTCCGAACAGAAAAAAAAAGATTAAAAAATGAATAAAATGATCATTGCATCAAACATGAAAGGCAATATATTGTACAAAACCGGTTAAGGCTTATAAAAAATATACCTTAAAACTATAACTAAAACGTTTAACTTTGCTTTTTTTCACTTTTTTCTTACTTATAAACTTTTTCATTTGCCAATGATGGCAGTGATTTTTTATAAGCCTTAACCGGTTTTGTACAAGTCTCCAGAAGGCTGATGTGATTCTGTTTCTGGTTTCTCTTTCAGAAACAGAATCATAGACTTCTGAAGACATGTACGAAGCAGTCAAGGCTTTTTAAAAATCATTATACCTTAAAACCTTAGCTAATAAGCTTGGCTTTCATTTTATCTTAAATTTATCTACCTATTTTCATATATATATATATATATATATATATATATATATATATAGATAGATAGATAGATAGATAGATAGACTGAGAGAGAGAGACAGTGAGAGGGGGGTGAGAGAGTGCATACATTAGTTATTAATGCTTTTTAGTCTACTTCCCTTTTTTCTTGATATCTATTTTTTATTTAGAGAATTGATTTAAAAAAAAAAGAATATTGATATAGTGTGATGTAAAAAGATATGATTTTTTCCCCCTTCCTCTCTCGTATCACCCCCCCCCCTCTTATTATGAAAAAGAACTTTGTCATTTTTGGAACTGTCAACTTATGTTGCTGTTAAAAATGAAGTTTACTGTGAATTGGAGGAAAAAAAAAAAAAAAAAATTGACCAAATGGTCAAAGGGAAATAATTTTAATCAGAAGTTATTTCCTTTGAAATTGAAATTCAATTTTCTTTGTATGGTTTGAAGAGTTAAAAGCAAAGGATTAGGTTTACTTAATCTGTTTGCCACCCTTACACCTCAGTGGAATCTTTTTATATGCAGAATATCCTTTCAGAACTAGAGATTGAACTGTGGACCTTGTTGCTTATAGACTAATGCACAAGCCATCAAAAGGCATTTCAGATTTATGATAACTTTGATACATTCATTGCAATTCATTTTAGTGCAAATTACTGACATCTTTAAATTATATAGGCACTGACAGTGAGCGTAATTTATTATATTTATTGATTGCTCCAAATATACTGTGCTCAAAATATCTTTGGTGAAACTGCTTATTTTCTGGCTAAAATGAGAAGTGTCAGCCCTAATGAAAATAATGACACTTGCTTTACATATTGATATTTTCTCTCTCTCTTGTCCATAAAAGTTTTTCTATCTCATTTCCACCTTTTTTGATTCTCCTAATAGTTGAGAGAATCTGGATTTTTCTATATCATGATAAGCATCATTAAGAGAATAATGATTCTTTTTTTTTTTTTTTTTTTAATCTAAGAAAAAGAAGATATCAGGTGTCTTCAGTCTCAAGGAAGTTTCTTGTAACTTCGAATATCCTGAACCCTCTGTTAAAGTCAATTGGAAGTGTACCAAAGCAGCTTGGCTCCCTCAGGGGCCTTCTCCAACATTTAGTGAATTTTATTATTGTATAATATTAGTAGAAATATAGTGGGAACTACCATACAGAAAGCCTTTGGGCCAAAGACAGCAATTTAAAATTGTCCTTCCACCCCCTTCCTCAGCTATGCCCTAACAATGAGCTCAATTTTTTTGGTCATCACCAACAATTCAAACTATGCTGACTTTGATATTCTCAGTCGTGGACTAAACTACCATCTCCTAAAATCCCAAATTCAATTTACATTAACCTTTGAGCTAAACCTACAGTTAGCTGATTCTATTAACATATTCAATACAAGATGCTAATAATCTTTAAGACAGAGAAGTTTTTATTGGTATTGTATCCAAAGGAGGCTCAGTGCTTTGGTAATCTGCCTTAGTCATGCTAAATGCATACAATGCTTGAAAAGCATAGAATTCAAGAATTCATGAATATAATGACACTCATAAAAGCCTAACAGATATACTTTTGTCTCAGGCAGAATGTCTCATCTCTGCTGAATCACTTCCAACTATCCACCATTTCTGAGATGCCTACTTTTTATGTCTTTGCACAAGATTAGCATTCAGTCATTCCGTTGAGGGTATCCTGTTATGATGTACTGATTTGATCCACACTGGGTGCTCCCTCACTTCTGGTTTCATGTCAGACCAAGCTAAGCTTAGTAAATACATTCTCTGCTGAGAGGTATGAACACTTTTTCAAAGAATTTTCGATGTTTAACTCTTAGATACATGAACAGATTGTAATTGACTGCTTCTCTTGAACGAATAGCATTAAAAAAAAATGGAACAATTCTGTTAATTGAGTTTTTTAAAATTCGCTGAACCGTCGAAGGAAGATAATTTCAATCAGAAGTTATTTCCTTTGAAACTGACATATAATTTTCTTTGCATAAATTTAAGAGTTAATGAGGCAACTATGCATCTTTTTAACAACTTCACAAAAGCAGGGGCAAATCTAGCATCATTTTAATATCTGTCTGGGTACATCAGGTAATTTGTGAGAGGATGCAGTGTCTGTGGAGTGTTTCACTGATACACGTATTTCCAAGTAAATTCTGCACACTGCTCAGTAACGTGATTGGTAGTTTAAAGCGGCATGTCTATTATGCAATTCTATCAGTTATTCTAACAGGTAGAAACAAAAACTAAAAACAAAGATGAAAGGAAATGAAGCAAGAAAACATAATAAAAAAAAAAAAATTGTCTTCTTTGTATCAATTCTATTTTCATTGCCTTGAAGCTCAACAAAGGAAAGTCCCCTGAGCCGACATTTGAAAAGAGATTTGACTCCATCATTTGTTTGAGATGAGAGAAAGTGAGAGACAGCAAAATTGTGGGAGTGAAAAAAAAGAGAGTGTGAGACAGAGAGGGAGAGCAAGAGAAAGAGTCTAGGTGTGAGAAGGAGAGTGCAAAAGAGTGACAAAAAGTGAGAGAGAAAGTAGGGACATGTAAGTGTGAGGAAGAGTGAGAATATGAAAGAATGAGTGAGTGCGAGAGAGAGAGAGAGAAAGTGTCAAAGAGAAAGAGAGTGAGAAAGTGAGCTATCAGCTATCAGAAAGTGATTATCTGGAGTAAAAAAACTAAACGAAATAAATAATTATCATTTAACAATGATAAGAGCTATAAACGATATCTTTTTCTTTTTTCTTTTATTTAAAGATTCATCCACTTGAAACTACTTCTTCGATTCAGTATCAACATCTCCTTTCTGGGCATTGACTTTCAGAGAATAATAGTTTTCTTACACTTATTGTATGCTTGGTGGTGTAGAGATTTGAGGGCCTTGGTGGCTTGGTTCCTTGAGGGGTCCCCTCTAACATTTAGTGAGATTTGACGAAAATGGAAAATTTGCTATAAATAGGCAAGGACGTTTACTTAATTGGTGTAAAATAACCCCAGAGGCTGAATTATTATTTTGCAATTCATGTATTTATTGTACAAATATATCCTAGTAATTGTATAATGCATTGGATGAAATACTACTAATAAAACCTTTTGAGGTGTGAGGGTGCTCTTTCGGGTGTTCGGGGGGATCCAAATATCTCCCCTCCCTCAGCTAAGCCTCTTATTTGTCTGCATATGTGTCTTTGCATACATATATAAGAAAGGAAGAAACAGCTTCATGGTTAAGGGTGTTGAAAGGAGACTTGGAGATTTTTGGATTAGTTGAATATTTATACAGTTTTACAACTGTCACCAGTTCCAAAGAATTGCCCCTCCATTCTCTCCTCAGCTGAGAAATGAACCAGTTGGTCAGGGGTGTAGCTAGATTTGTAGGGGTTCCAGGAGAGATTTCCTGCCAATATATAGTGCAGTTGTTCCCTTGAGGGTCTGCAAAGGTATTACTGGGATCCGTGAACAGACCATTCAAAAGCCTGGGGTTCATGAGCCTATTTTCTAGGCAGGCCTTTTTGTTGCTTAAAGTGTATGCAACTTTCAACTGGTTGTTGTAGCACTGATAAAATGATGCTAGCTTGTTCATCTGTCATGTTGAAGTCATGGTGAGGATGTCAATAATGATCATTGACTGGTGCTATTTATTTCTCTGATTAGTTGTTGACTGGTGCTGAATTTCGATTGAAAAAATACAAAATAAGCCATGGACACTTTTCTTTTGTAAAAATGTTCTTATTCTGGTTTTAGAATAGAGTATTGTTGGTGTGTCAATTGTGACAGAGAGGGAGAGAGACGGAGAGGAAAATTCATCTTGTAGAAGTCTCATTTTAGCATTACTTTCCAGTAAGTTTCTGGTCACACCGTTGTCTTTGGCTTTCTCCACCTACTTTCTATTTGTTGCTCGTATTTATACTGTTTTGGAGGCTTACCATGGTCCACATCAGCCATGCCAACTATGCCATTCTTGAATCCACTCATGATTCCACATTCCATTCCAAAACTTTTGTTATTGTATTTTTGTCTCAATGGTATCTGACAAAACAATTTAGCTTTAACTCAGGATATTTTGAAATTCCTTAAAGTGAGAATTATACTTATCACTGGCTGATTTTGACAGCCTGAAATGACAGCAGTGGGATATATTACCTATGTTTGGCATCTGACAGGTGATTTGTCCTTCGCATTCTTTCTGCTGTTACTGAAAACATAGCATATATGTCAAACTGACCCATGGCTGTTTATAATGACACATACATTTTTCAGTTTGGCAAAATGATATTTGTCAAATACTTATGAAAATCATATTGTACTCACAAAATATACAATCATCATCATCGGCCTCTTAGTGTCCATCATTGAATATAGACCTTTCTCAGAATTTACCAGCCCTCTCTATCATAGCGGTGCGGAGCTAATACTTTCTGCACTTGTTTAGTTTGTCATACCAGCTGATATTTTGCTGGCCATGGTTTCACAAGTGATCTCTGGGGACCCAGGTTGTGAGTTGTGATGTCAAGTGGTTGTCTAACATTCTTGCAACATGACCAGCTCATTACCATTCAAGTTTTCTAATGGTTCTGATGATATCACTGACTCCTGTTTTTTTCTTGAATATACTTTGCTGTCTTGTGCTCTCTCCATGAGATGTTGAGACCCCCCCAGCCTGGGCGGGGGTCTTGCCCTCTTGAGGGGGCCTCCTCAAAACATTTAGTGAAATTTCTTATTGTATAATTCTGTGGAAATGCAGTACAGGAATAAATATTCTCAAAGCTTTTTAAGGATGAGCCTCCCACACAATTTTCGAACAGAAGATAACCTACTGCATTTCAACTGACATTATACAGTAACAAATTTTTCTTAAAGTTAAAGGGAGGTCATCAAGTAGCTTAACCTCTCACCGGGGCCTTTAAATATCTCGCCACATCCCCGCCTCTAATTAACAAGCTCACAGACCTCAGGCGTTTGAAAGTTCTGCCCATGGACTATCTAGTAGTATCTTTGCAGATAGTCTGGGATCCATAGACATCTGGTTGGAAACCATTGAACTGGATGTTGGAGGGAGATAGGGGCTCAAGGAGCCAAGCTCCCAGGGCCCCCTAATCTATAGCTATGCTCCTGCTTAGCAACGAGGCAAGTGTAGTTTGGGAATTATTTTGGTTTTCCTAGAGGACCACCAAGGATGGCAGACTTCACAAAGAAAAGCCAGGAAAATGGCCACCTTGCTGCATTGAGTAGATTATTCCTCTTGGATTTTATTACAAGTTCATAAAAGTCAATTGGAATCAGTATATAAATTTCTCTCTCTCTCAGATTCTCTCTTTTGTTTGACCATTCTTTCCTTCTCTCTTACTCCCTTCTCTTTTCATCTCTATCTTTTTTCCTCATTCCTCTTCCTCTCTATATTCCTTCTATTCCTATTAATTTTATGATATCTTCCTTTTTTTTCTGTTGCTTTTCTCTTCATGACTGCATCCTATTCAACAACAAAAGAAAAGAAGGAGGTCTAGAGGGAGAAGAGAGAAAGAGAAGTAGTGAATGCCAATGGGGGGGGGGAGAGAGAGAAAGAGACGAGAGAAAGAAAAAGGATCTATGGGAAAATGAATAAGCACAAGTGAATTGCTTCTGCAATCTAATTTTCTAGTTTGTTGTATCAGTTTTTACACACACAAATACGTGTACACAAATACACACAGATTCATTCACACACATGAACATTTACAAACACATTCCAAAATATACAAATGTAAGAAAAATCATAAAAAAAAACAAAAACAAATTTGACGGAAATATGATACCGTACAAAAATGCAGGCAAACCCCATTATAAGCTAAATTCAGTTACCATGATTTTGATAACTGTACTAACAATGCTAAACTGAACCCAGGGGCATAGCCGGAAATTTGGGGGGACCAGGGTCTTGGCTCCTAGAGGGGCCCCTCCAACATTTGGATAGATTCATTATTGCATAATATCAGCAGAAATAAATTGACAACTATTCATGTGGGTTTTCGTCATGACAAGGAGGTGTCCCGAATAGCACCCCTAGACCTTTATTTTCCTGCCATCATACAAAACTGCAGCTATGAATTTTTTTCCACCTAAGTGCTAATGCCAGCAAAGCAGTGTTTTTTTGTTTTTTTTTCAAAGAATCTGATCCCTCTTTTGGGAAATCTATTTCTGAGAATTGAGTTTTTAATCTGTATTAGTTAATTCAACCTTAAATGAACTCTGACCCAACCTTAAAGTTTGAACCCTAAACCTAGCTGCAAAAAAAAGAAAATGGAAAATATAACAATCCTTATTAGTAATGTTCATTATGCAGGTTGAATTATCCTTATGCAAAAAGTCGGAGACAAGAAATATTTTGGATTTTGGTTATTTGCATATACCTAATGAGATATATTTGGAAGGAAGTGGGCCCCAAGTCAAAATACAAAAACCATTTAGGTTTCATATATACCTTATATGCACTCCCAGTGGGTGATTTATTCAATACTTTAAAAACATTTAGTAAAATATATGTGCACTAAACCATCAGAAAACTAAAGTGTCACAATTTGTTGAGATATGGATTTGTTTTGTTCGCCTCTGTTTGTGATGTAAGTAAATTTTTCCATTCCTAAAGAGTTACACAAAAATGACCAAGCTTTTACTGGTATATGATCATACAGAATGATTATAGATTGTGTTATATTGTATAGAAACTGCGGCAGCCCCATTTTCTTCAATTGTTTCTTCTATTAACATTGTCTAAGCCAAATGGCACATTCATCATGTAATAACGGCTGATCATTTCAAATAAGCGTTTCTATATAATATAATGCAATTTGTAATCAAATAATGTAAAACTGAAAACAGATTTAGACACACGCTTCTATATAAGTATATCTGAGTACATCACATACACACACACATATGTATATCATCATCATCATCATCAGTCTCTTATCATCTGTCGTTGAACATAAACCTTCCCCAGGATTCATCACATCTTTCTATCGTGAACGTCACAGAGCCAATATTTTCTAACCTGTCCAGTTCATCTCGCCATCTCAGTCTGTCATCCTCATTTCAGCATTTGATCTCTGTTGTGAGTCCTGATGTCCATCCATAGGCTGCCATTCTTACAACACGACCAGCCCATCACCATTTGTATTTTGTAATGGTTTCTATGACGTCTAATATACTGTGTTTATAACAAGCATGCAGGTATGTATTGTAGATATTTATTCAAAATAGTGGTAAATACCATTGGTAGAATGGTGATGAACGATTTAAAAAATTTTTTACCCATTATATATATATATATATATATATATATATATATATATATATATATAAAACAAAGAACAAACACACTCGCATATATATTCATATAAATACTTAGATTCCTCGATTTAGAGAAAGAAAAAAAAGAATTGTAGACATTAACACCCCCAACTCATTGAAGTGACCATTGAAAAGAAAGGCTACAAGGAAATGTAGTGTCAAAGGGAATAATTTAATAACAGAGAATTCCTCAGAAATAATTTGATACACCGTAGCAAAGTAAGGAAGAAGAACTGATTGAATGGCCAAATCGATTCGTCTAAGTTGAAGCTGTTTCAGCAGAGACTTTGGTGACAGCAGGAACAATTCTTCCTTGCCCTGGAGAAACCAATTCCTCAGACTTCCTGACATATACAATATGGACATTTGCACAAAAGGTAACAGTTTGAGTCAGCCTGGGTGTTATCTTGGGCACACTTAATGTGGGAAATACTTTGACGATGGAGATGGGTAGGTGGCCTTTATTAGAGGCTTCAGTGTCCAAAAGACATTCTTTTGTGCACACACGTGCACTCTCTCTCGAACTTTATTCAATAATGTTGTATCCTTGTACTTTATTCAATAATACAGAATCATACTGTTGTCCTGTGTATCTTTGAATTCATATGAAGAAACTTGCAGGTTGCATTTTGTCATAACAAAACTCACTTAATGGAAGAAAAATTCTTCACAAAAAAGGATTTCAAACATAGTGTGGGCCTGTATTTTATATCAAAGCCGAATCATCGGTCCTTCATAGTTCTGGGATTTATTATTTTCGGAGACATTATTAAAGGCTATTGTAATGGATTCACATACAACACAAACATTAAAGACCTTACATATGATAGAAGAAATATTCTTGTCTTTTTCACCTATCATTTATGACAAATAATTAATGTCCGTTATATACATATAGAAGTGAAGAAAAAAAACCCCTCATAATTTCACTCGGAGATGATAGTTGAATATGTTGATCCAATCATAGCATTTCGAACATTATCCAAAATGAGGAGGAACAAATTCTCTGGATAACAATGTATCATTATTAATGAACATACCAAAATTATATGGCTATTGAAGGGGCAGTGATAAAGAACTACATACAAGAGGTCTGGTTAGTCACTCCATTGAAAGCCATGTGACCAACATATTTTGACAGCATGAAAAAGGTGTGATCAATGAAAAAGTTACGTCTTTCATCTTTTATTAGGTGGTGATCACAAACCTAGGGATAAGTTTAGCATAAGCTTACATTGTAAATTGACGCCTTCCCCCTCACCTAAAAACACATTCTGGGAAGGAATTAAAAAAAAATGAAAAAACCCTTTTCTCCTAGACATAAAAAGGTGAATGTTTATATTTTTAAGCCTAAGCTCTATAGATTGCCAACCAGTCACCCCAAATCACTTAAAAACTGAAGAAACCAATGTGGACATTTCTGGTTGACAGTTTTTAACCAACAGGAGTGCATCAGCATGTGTCTCTGCGCATGTGTCTCTGAGAGCACGTGCCGACGTAAGTATTGCTATCTTTGGCACTAACCTCTTTATTCTCTGTCTCATTAGAAACTCATTTTTCTTCATGGAAGACTATTTATCTATGCATTCTTTCCACTGGAAGCAAATACAATGGCACTGGTTCATTGAGACTGTGCCACTATTGTTAAAAAGAAGCTGCTTATAATGTTTGCATGTTCTTTCAGAGAGAGAAAGACAGATACTTGTTAAACAAAGTCATCCATTGTTTTTGTTTGGTTCAAAATCCTAATTTCTTGAATCAATTTGCAAATGCTCTTTTATTTTGGGCTCATTGTCTTCATTTGCATCACTACAAGAAATAAAATTTGCAAAAACTTCCCAAAAAACAAACAAACTAAGGAACTAATTGGTTTCCTCATTTGTTTTGTCACTATTTCAATTTTACCATCATTATCTATGTTGATATGTCATTTTCTATGTTAATATGTCATTTTCTGATATCAGTTTCTGTTAATGTGTCCTTTTTTTATACCAGTTTCTATATTAATGTGTCACTTTTTTTATATCAGTTTCAATGTTAATGTGTCATTTTTTTATATCAATTTCTATGTTATGTGTCATTTTTGCTATCATTTTTTATTATCTTTCTGTATGTTCATGTGTCATTTTTTACTGTCATGTTCTTTGTTTGTCATTTTCACCATTTTGGGGGAAGTAATGCAATATTTTTAATACCTTTTGCTGTGTTAATGTCATCTATACTATCATTTTCTATATCATGTGTCATTTCTACTATTTTCTGCATTAATGTGTCTCTTTTATGATGTTAATGTCATTTTTACTATCATTTTCAAGTTTTTAGCAAGTTACTTCTTGACTCCCCCTCCAAATAAGTTTTGTTGGGGCTTCCACTTATTATCATTTTAATTTGCCAATAGTTTGTCTGTCGGTGTTAGTCTAACTCAAGGACGGCTAGGGCTAAGGCCACCAAATTTTCTGTGGTTACTAATGGAATCCCAGAGCATGTTTTCTTTATATTAGTCTTTGAAAATTCAAAAGAAAAAATAATGTGTGCTCTTCCATATAATAATGATCTGATTTCCATGTCCCTAAGCATATAATACCATAAGTTCAATTCTTTTTATCTGTATTTAGCCTCTAAGTGGCTGAAATGATGTATTGTAGCCAGTGATATAGAATTAAGATACCCCTTAGAAGAAAAAAAAAATGTTTTGGCCTATGATTAGGGCAAAGGGCACCATTTAGATCTTCCTCAGGAACTAGTTGGAAAGGACAGGTTGGCAGTAAATAAACAAAAATGTATTGGTCATACATACAAACAAGCAGAATAGTTTGATTTATTGAATGCAACTTGGAAAAATTCTTTTTGTTGATATAGATTTTAGAATTGATCAATGTATACTCCTTACTATCCATTTTGAGTTATTGGATCTTTGTTATTGAAGAAAAAAATTCTGCTCAATTTGCACTGACCTTCACGATCACATTTTCATAAAAAGCTTTTTATGATATTAGTACAGGTATCTCTCATTATAACTCAGGCACTGAGGTCTAAGAAAGCCAAATGTGTTATAACAGAGTTGCAATAACCAAGGTTGCCAATTTAGCTTTTTTTTGAGTTTGTTTAATATTCTGGGGTCCAATATCTACCTGCATTATATCAAGAACCATGCTATAATGAACATAATATAATAACTGGCGAGGCTCATATCCTATTTCCCTAATAGATTGGAGGTCATGCATTAATGGCTTGAGCCATAAAGATGAGAGAGCAGGGGTTGGGATGATTTGAAGTGAACAGCAATACACAAAAAAAAATAACTTTGTACAGCAAGCCATATCGGTCAATAAATATAGTATCGAGGGCTTGATGATTAGCATTTAGGTTGTTCACAAGTATAGAAAGAACTAATTGATTCTCATGAATTGAATTGATTTCTAACAGTGATTTCTCGACCCTTCATCTGTGTAATTGAATTGGCAATGCATCAACCATTTTGTTTGGATTACAATTTTATAAGGTAAAGATCAATAGTCAAATCAATAGAAATGCAAATAAAAGTAATCAGTGTTTGGCTTTCAGTGTCACCAACATAGATTTTGCAATTTAACACAAAATAACAATGGCCTAATAGATAGGAGCATTGATTAAGCAAATCTAGTAACCTGGGGGTTGTGAATTCAATCTTCGGGATGGGTAGTGCAAAAAAATCATCTACTCTGGTTTAGTGGAAGAGTAGACAAGCCACATTACAAGAAAGATTTAATTGATATTAGATACCCACTTGCATAGACAGCTGAATGAAAACAATCTAACCACATCTACAGATTGAATAAAAGTTGAAAATTCCCAGACGGTTACCAACTATAACAGACAACAGAATAAGGCCAGAGGGTATAAGGATCGGAAAGTGCCTATAACCAGGGTCAAATTAAAGCATTTGCAAACTCTAGGCACAGATAAAATTTTGATCTCAGCAGTGTTTGTAAATGTGTATATTTTCATACTTTTATATGATTTAAATACCTCAAATGATTTGAAATATACTTTCAGGATGCTCAAGGCCTTAGGCAATGTGCCTATTTTGCCTAATTGATATGGTCCTGACTATGATAACCAAGATGAGGACACATTCAAGTAAATCAGTGTTTGATAGCAATAACAAGACTCGAGCAAATATAGGTGTATTTGGCCAAGAAAGCAGTTGGAAAAACCTTCTCATCTCTGCATAGGTTGTACTGTGTACAAGTTGGTATAACTTTTAATAACCATTTTATAACCTAATGGCTTTATTCTACATGGTCACCTCAAGAGTGTCTTCTATACAGAGATACAAACAAAGGTATAGCTGGAGATTTTGATTTTCAGGGGACTTGGCTATTTGAAGTATCTCTCTCGAACATTTAGTACAGTGGTTCCTAACCTGGGGTCTTGGCCCCCTGATGGTTCCAAAAGGTATTAATGAGGGTCTGTAGCGAGACTTTCCAAAAGTCAGGGGTCCTTGAGCTTGTTGAATAAGTAGACCTTTGGAAAGCCTGGTCATAGATTAGATGGCTTGGGTGGGGAGTTTTGCTTTTCAAGGTGCCCCCTTCAGCATTTAGCGAGATTTCTTTTCATATAATAATGGAAGTACAGTACTTTAACTACTATTTATAAAGCTATTGGGGGCCAGGGTCCTTCTATGCAAGCTACTTCAAGAGACCAGTCCATAGTGCAGTAAGTCTGATTCTTACTGGGTGCCAAATTATGCAGCCTTATGCCAGGCTTAGCTGAGTTCAGTAAATACTTACATTAGAATCTACTTCCCAAAAGACACGCAGAATGTAATTCTGGATACCAACTTCTGTTACTCTAGAGGCAAAACATCACTTTCAAGGATAGCTAGTCTTGTGTAAACTATGTCTATAATATTTATCTCGTACAAATAATTATCTTTCAAAAAGATAATGACTATCGATAGGCTGTTGAAACAGAACAACCATCAGATATTCCCTGCTCAAAATTACCTTGAAGGAGGAAATTTAATTTTCAAGATGACACTCGATTGTCAAGTAATGATAGAATTGAGTTACATTGCCCTTAAGTGGACATTTTGCACTGCCGACAAGACTAGTTGACTTTCCAGCATCTCATGGCTGGATTATCTTGAAGGGTAAAATTCCTTGCATGACTGTAAAGTACCTCATAATTAACTTTGTCATTGCTTCTTATCTAGCTTGTCTTTCACCATCAATTTTTCCCGTTGCACTTTTTAGAAAGCTGCTGTAAGAACTGAACTGACATTTCAAGTACCGTTAACTGGTTTGGCTTACTAACAAACAGTACTGGATTAAGTATGTAGCAAAAGAAGCATATGCTAAGTACCCCACAATAAATTCTTGCGAGCTATCAATTCCAATTCAGTGATTCTGCACTCGCTCAATTACTATAGTACAATACGGCCCTTAACTTTCATGGACAATTTAGTTGTTTATGGTTAGCGATTATAACTAATTATCACTAATTGGAGTTATTATTTTAATGCAGTAATTATTGGTAGCGTAATATCTATAGGATACATATGCAATAAATAAATGCAAAGGTATTCGAAACTGAAGTCGTAGCCACATCACAAAAATCCAAAAAGTAAATATATATTTATACAATATATTTGTATATAATAACATGACATTTGTTGTATCATATAGCTTTATAGCAAATAAAACAAATACTTGAATATTTAAGTAAAGAAAATTGCGTTCTAATATCTATGATTCTTTAAAAAGTTATGATCCCTTTATAACATATGCTACATGCCCAACACTAGCTTGATATGGTAGTGCTAACAAACCAATTTTAATTAAAAGTATCATTTCAGGTTTGATATGAATGATTAGAGTATAGGAATGATATTCAAAAGTTCACCTGGTGCTCATGTTTGACTTGTTCTCTTGAGAAAAATTATCTATGAAAAAAGGGAGTGGGGTCAGAAATTTGAGATGTGGTTTGCAACCAGTGCACAAAGGAAATAGATGTGTGCACGGAAGATTAGTTATCTAATATCAAGTAGTAATTAAAAATAATGCTTATCCTTACAAACTAAACAAAGTTGTTCAAGGTATAGAATAAAATCTAAAATAAATGTTACTTTGCAGTTATCATATGCCAATATAGTTTTATTAGTCAAGAGAGATACGCTGTGCCAAAATTATTTTGAAACTATTTCAAGTTTATATTAGCACAACCATTCAGTGCACACATACTTTTGTCACCAGAAACGAATGTGCACATCATTAGATTTTCATGCACACCGACTCAAAATCATTGAGAGCATTGGTTATATGTTGGTAAAATTCATAACAAGGAATCATTTGGCATTTTACCATGATCAAGCTGAAAGGATGAAAAGACGATTTGGAATGAGAATAAATTATCTACCAGCAACTGGCAAAAATCAGTCTACCAACTGATAATTGATATTGCAATGGTTAACATAGCAGCCACACATCCAGAAGGTCTCAGGTTCAATTAGCATAGCAACCATGCAGAAGGTCCCAGGTTCGAATCCTGGTATGTGCAGGAATATCTCCAGTGCAACGAAATTCCCTGTGCACTATACAATTAATTGAGAACCCTCTACAGCTGTGTGATTGTGGTAGATGTATCTCTTTGTTGAAATTGCATCCTGCCAAGATGGTGGTCATAACAATTTATAAGAATAAAGTCCCAGTCTTGACCACACTTCAAATTTGCAAGCATCACAAAACTGATGCATGCTACATGGATACTTTACCTATGAAATATTGTGTATGAAGTTGAGGATGTTGTTGAGGTGCTAGGATGGACAGAGGCAGGTAAGTGTGCCTTTGGAATTTCAGTGATAAAAGAGAGTCACTTGGTGGTGCCCCTTGCATGTCCCATAGTTTTCAGCTAGTAGTACTGGTGGTAGGGGTTTAGTGTAGGACAACCCTTTCCCCAATCTAACCTGACTGAATTGGCTATCATTATGATCTAAGTGTGACAAGACCAGTGTCAAGAACACTGGCTAAAGAAAAGATCATTAGCAAAGTTTGATTCATATTGCTCCCAACATCATTTGCATGAAAGTCATGAATACAGTCTGGACTGAAATTTCTGATTCCGTTTCTGGAGTTTTTAATTATTGTACCGCAATATATCTATAGTAGATTGGTAGAAGTGGTGCACCAATTTTCTAGCAAGTGAAGTTCTGGCACCCCTTTTAATCCAGATCGAATTATGAGTGGACACTTTAATTTCTAACAGCTCTCACACTAGTGCACTGAGTGGCCCCTGCTGGCATTGTATGTAGAGCCATCTCTTGATTGTACAACAGTGGTTGTTACAGCATCATTGATTTTGTAAAATTCCTTACTTGATTTGCTTATATATCCACCCAGTAATGGCTTCCAAGTGAAGAGCCGGTGTTTGCAGCAGTGTAAAGGGCAAACAAATCCATATTGATGCAAGAAAAAAAGTAGCGATGTTGCAAAAAAAATAATAAAGTGCAATGTTTCAGTACAGAAGCTGTGTGAGACATATGTTATTGGCTCATCATCTGTGTATGATACAAAAAAAGCACAAGGGAAAGATATTGCAATTCTTTACAGAGAGTGATTCTTAGGAGCAAATGAGCATTAGAAAAACTATGAAAGCTGGCAAGAGTACTGAGCCGGGTGAGTATTGTTTGACTGGTTTCAACAACATCAGAATGATGGAGTAGACTTGTCAGGCAGGATGTTAATGGAACACGCCGAGTTGTATCTTTAAGAACATAAATTAGAACATAAGGGCAATTACAGTGAAGGATGGCTTCAAAGGTTTAAGTAATGTCATGGAATCTGTTTGTGTTAAGCGTGTGGAGAAAAATAGTCTGCAAAAAAAGTATGTATCATATATTGATGCATTGCATTTGACCGTTCAATTCATATCTAATACTTGCTTTATTTAGGTTTCTAACCGTCCTAATACTTTGAAGTTATGGGATCTATATGATTAGTGGGTCAGGGTTGTATTATTGAATTATCATAACATGAACTCTGTTACTTTGGCAAAATGGATAATCCAGACTGGTTCTTGAACCAGAGGTACCGCAAAACTGGTGTTGTATGTGAACTAGTTTTTATCTCCAGTCAATCAACCTTTTACGAAAATTAAAAGAAAATGAAAATCCTGAATGTAATAATTTGTGACTTGCATTTCAATAGTAGAACAGATTTCACTGTTATTATGACAGTGATTTGGTTGGAAGAGGCACACTGAAAAGATCAAGATCAGAATTGCTATTTAGCTTGTTAAAGGTAATGCATCTCACTGTCAGAGCATTTGTAATAAAATCCTTGGACCTTTCTTTAAGCAGTCTAATGCAATAATCACGAAGCTACACTTACATGCGCTTCAGATGATAAGAAAGGTATAAATAAGCCTGAAGAATTATCAAAGTTATTTTTATTTATTTTCAAATTTAGATCGCTGAAAAGAAAAAAAAATCAAACTGTAATCCTAGGCAACAACTTGGTAACTTTTTAATACTAATCAACTTAGCCAAAAGCAAAATTTAATTAGAGTCCAAAAAATAATTAGTGTCCCAAAAAATAAGAGCTTCTGGCTTGTGATGAATTTTTTCTGAGCAAAAGTGAAGCCATTTAGTGTTGTCTAGATCTTTTATACCTGTATCTTTGTGAAACCAGCAACCAAAACTGACATCACAGGTTTCTTCAGTTTTGAAGTGGGTCTGGTTGGCTGGCAGGTAATTTCTGTATCAGTAATGTGCAGGTTGCATCAATGGAGCTTGAGGTTTAAAGATTTAAACGTTTAACCTTTATCAGGTCTAAGTACAATTTGCAATGTAAGTGTATGCTAAATTGATTCCTTAGTTTGTGAGAAGCAGCTCTCTGAATTTTTTTTTTACATTCAAACTTTTTTGATGATCACTGCCTAACAAATAGTGAAAGAGTTAACTTATTTATTGATCCTCTTTCAAATTTGTTAATTGATCACCCCAACATTGCATACCACCAAAAGACGTTGATATGATGGTTTTTACTAAGCAATCAACCAGACTTACCTATCCATTAATTTATGTACAAACTTTCATTCCGTTGTAACAAAAGTATATGCGCACTTCTGGATGTGACATAACGAATCAATTTTTTTTCCAATAAAAACTCAGTAAACTCTCAGCAATTGAAATTTTTTGTACACTCATATCCAAGGGCAGTTGATTTACAGGGACAGCAGGGCTTCATGGGATGTGGTCAGTAGGGCCAGTAGTGCACCCTCTATTATTTACATATCTTTTTTTTTCAAGTTAGATTTCAGAGCACCTAGTTTTGAGAACCAACCTTTTGTATCCTTTAGTTCGAGATCAAAGGGCAGTATATGTTTTTCCCTTGACAAAGAAATATTGCAACAATTTTCTATTTTCAATTTCATGCATGATCATTGTCGTAACACCTGTGTGGACATTCAGTGGTTTATGACCCCACCAGGTTTGGAACTGATGCCTGCTCTTTTGCCACAATCTTGCAACCTTACAATAAAAATATGATGAAGTACCTTTTCTGAAAAGATGCCCACTTGCCCCTGAATTGCTTCTGGAACCCCTGTTAATTTCCTTTGTGCTCTCATTGCTAAATGTTACTGTTGGATGGAACAATGCCTCTGACCCTTAAATAGGTTCCGTGATGTGAGAATAGAGAAGTAAACTGACAAGATTTGAGCTTTGCGTTTTTTACCCAGAAAGCTCACCTTTCATTGTCGACACCTTGATATTTTCAAATCATAGGACCTATGGGTAGACAATTTTATTATAACCTAGAAATAATTTTAAACAGGTCTGGTTAGTAGTTCAGTATGAAACCGTCATGTAACCAATGTCTTTTGGTAGCATGCCATGTCGGAGGTGATCAATTAAAAAATTTGAAAAAGACAGGATCAATGAATAAATCACATCTCTCAACTTTATTGGATAGAAATCACTTGAAGAAATCCAAATCTTCAACAAGAGTGTGAATGTTGCCACACACAAAGTAAGAGATCAATTTTGAATGAGCTTCCATAGTAAATTGACCCCCATCTAATAAAACCTATCGGGGGGGGGCAGCTCCACCTATCCTTTGTCTTTTTTAGCAAAAGTTACCTCCATGTAATGATTAACTTCCAAGAATATAATTGTTTGGCTGTAATGTGGCAGAAAAAAAACTCTTTCAATCAAAATTGACCTCTGGTGCCCTCCAATGACCTTCAAGATCAGGACCACACATCCTATTCAACTTGACCTTATCTTTCCAACCATTTGAGAGGACAAAATTTTCTTATAGTAAACTCATTATGCCAGAAAATTATGAGAAATCATCTCTAGTGACCTCAAATGAACTTTTGGGTCAACTTTAAATAGTTCATGACCTTTGATATAAAAAGATGTACACCTTTGCCTAATTTCATTTTCCTAGGTGCAAAATTGTGGTCAACAACTTGGAACATACATACACTTACAGATATACCCATGCACACACATATATGTATATGTATGAAATATTATATTTTAGGCAGTGTAGGGTGGAGAGGATGTTGACCGCTTATTGATCTCTTGTATTCGGGTGGTGTTGTGGATGCAACGATTGATTTTCATCTGGGTGTGGGATAATATTGAACACTTATCACCCTTGAAATCAGTTGTTTCTATCTGGTGTCATTCAGGATTGGTAGAACTCACATCAACAGCTGGTACTTTGTGAAGAAATTAAAATTCATACTCAGTGTT